>CAJHQP010000034.1:0-421364 GCA_905132765.1 Moricandia arvensis | reverse complement strand
TATAATATTAATGTTGATTTCAGAAAATATATTATTATTAATTTTCTGAAATACACATAATAATTATACATAAATCCAAATTTCATAAATCCAAATAATACACAAACTCGATAAAGTCGTAATATTATAAAATAAGTCTGAAACACAACGAAGGAAAATAGTCCCAAAAGCACCCGCGATATGATCAACCCTGATCGTCAGTATCACCTGAAAGGGGAAAGAAAGAGGGGTGAGCAAAAGGGAGTCACTCAGTGAGGTATGGGATGCTAGACACGCAAACCACTGACTTGGGTAAAAGAACTCCCACTATGAGTTTTAGCACTAACACTGAACAAACACGATGTCTAGGAACACACGAAACAACAATGCTTATTGATAGCACAATAGATAAGCCATACGCCCCGCATTCTCCTCTACGGGATAACCTCAAATACCTCTATATGCGTCGATAGCCCAGACATCTTGGACCCCCGCCTCGTACATATGCGTCAAATGCAAACGTCTCTGCATTGGCGCTCCAAACAAATATGCGTCGATAGCCCCAAACGTCTTTGGACCCCCGGCCCCTCAATATGCGTCGATAGCCCGGATGTTCCGAACCCCCGCCACTGATATGCGTCGATAGTGCAGAATTACGTCTCTGCACCCCCGCCCACCGATATGCGGCATAGTACAGAATTACGTCCTCGTTACTCCGCCCTCATCACATAGTCCCTACTAATTATCTCTAAATACGTAATATTATATATGTACCATCGCTTAACATCACCCAATCACTATCAATAGTTCGAATCTCTAGCGACCCCTAATCCCGGTTTACAATGACATGACTAACTACCACGCAAGACTCGATTTCAATCAGACGCGAACACTGTTCGAACTAAACGACCATAGGAAGATTGCATCGACTACTGGTTCGGGATGCTTACGGAATAGACCCTCACCTAGCCACGGTGTTCTGAGAAACCTGAGAAAACACCGAGCCTGACCTTGACGGCTCTCAAATACCAATTCTGGAACTCTCTGCAAAAAGGCAATTATGTTGTTTCTGCAGAACTGAACCCTAAATATTACCGCGATGCATAACTCAACAAGCTTAGACGCGTTAACTTTATCATACTCCCTCGCGCTCAGACAAATGTAGTCCTGGATGGTCTTCGTATCAGTTAGCACGATTTAACTCCGAGTCGGCCATCATTTGCTTATGTCCAAAAGGGCTTCATATCCAGCGCTGGTTCGTAAACGAAGACTGCATAGCGATCTCTCACGAGAAAATCATAACTCTCAGAAAATAATTCAATGACAATCCGCTTGTTGGAGATGATAAGACAGAGGTAAACTGCTACTGACAAATTTTCAGACTCTTATGAGCTTCTTTTTCTGTCGACCGGTCTCTCCTTACACGAGACGGATCCGAACTGTCTCTCTACAAACTCGACAGCTTATGTCATCGTCTATGAAGATATCACTAACTTTCTAACCGTACCCTCGGTTTGATGATCGGAAAGATGTTCTGAAAAGCTGACAGTCGAGATCTTTCCAATGATATCTTACTCGTTTCCTGCGTTCATCCTAGATTCAACAGGGAAAACGCTGATGAAGTTGAATGGTCGGCGATCCGTTCTACAAAGTTCATCCTCGAAGAAATATCCATAACAATTAGATGAAAATTCCAAATGACGATCCGTTTTCTGATAAAGATATATGGATGAGTGTAGAACATAACCTCAAAATTTGGTTGTCGAAATTCTCTGTTTTGGTCGGCCGTTCTTTTGTTCTACCAAAACGTGTCTGCTGTGCTAATCTCCTCCTTCTCTCTCTTTCCTTCTTCTTCTCTCTTTCCCCCTCCCTCTTCTTCTTCTTCTTCTTCTTCTTTTTCTTCTTTAATTATTGGTTTGTAGCAGAAAGTGGGAGGTGGGAAGTGGGAGTGGGTGAAGGTAGGCATAGTGGGGAGTGAGTGGGATGTTACAAGTTAGCTACTTGTTTCCAAAATACCTTTACACGTAAATTATAATCTTAGTAAATTATTTCCAAGTTTGCAACCAAGTCTATGGTTTAGGGATTAATGTAGATAAAATAACCTAATGTTTTCTTGTTAGGAATCAATTAAGGCGACACTGAGCGTTCGTCTAGGCTTGAATCATGTTTCCAGCACTACAAAATCTGCCTTGTTGGAGTCCCTAGCCTAGTCATTATGATCTGAATTCCCACTCATAAATTATCAATATCTGAAAGATAAAGTCTTTGATTTGTTTGTCTTATCATTTATTGGTTACTGCAGTTACTAGGGTGGCTTGTAGCAACTCCATTCTTCTTTATTTCTCTGTACGTTGTGTTGCTATCCGTGTTTCAAGATCCTGTTCGCAGAGTTTGGCGCAGCTGCTTCAACCCAAAAATACCCAATAAGTATGGAGACAGAGCTCAACCCTAAGCCAAGAGCGCCTAAGTTCAACAAGAGTTAGAATCCTCATTGTTCTGTTATTCAACATGAAACCCTTGAGTTGTAACACCGAGATGACTAGACGGCCTAATGTTAGGGTTTACACGATTGCACTGTCAAATTCTTCCTCACTACTTTGTTGAAGACCTCTTTTCGAAAATATTGGAGGGTCACATATGAATCATTGTATCAAACATAAGCATCAAATCCATTTCTTGTAGGTTTTTTTTTTTTCTTGGGTTGTGAAGGTGACAATGACGATGTCAAGAAGAACGAATCAAAAAGATTCGAAAATGTCTCTTGGTTCGTACTAACAAGGTATTGACAAAACTAAAAAACCTACGAGATCTTCCGCGTATATGGGAACGATCAAAGCAGATTTGTTTCATCATCCATATCCTTTATCTTTGTGTTTATAAAAGTATAAGATGAAACATATTGGCATTAATAAGAATACAAGTTCAAGCCTTTGCAGTTGAGTGTCATGATGCTATCAACAATTGAACAATGATACAACTTCCGGAGTATCGCCATAACTACTTAACCGAGCTCAATGAATTTGCTGAGAACTCAGGAAGGCGACTTCATTCGTTAACTTTTCCTATGTATCTCGTTCGGCTAATTCAAGCGTTTATCTTTTATCTGGGAGTGCTACTTTTTTCATTGCTACTTTTTTCATTGCAACTTTTATTATTTGTTCTATTCGTTTTGACCATTTCCAAGTTGGGATTAAGGGGAAACATCTTTATAATTAAAGGATAAGAGAATGATTCTCCAATGGTGACATTCAACTATCTATACTACTAAAGCAGAATCCCTTATAGAATTATTGCCCTTGATTTTGTGAGATAATTACTAAGTTGTGCCACTCCTATATTTATGCATCATTAATGATGTCAACCAAATAATAATTTTAAAAATATTTCAAAACTATAAAAAAAATTAAATAATATATTTCCCTCTCTTTTATCATTTCTTTTTCAAAACATACCAATATATTATTATCCTAAGGACTATTTACACTAATACTTTAAAAATGTACCCACTATAACTTTCTATAATAATTTAAAAAAAATATTATTGTTTACAGCTTAGATTTTTTTTGTTTAAACACTAAACTAAACTAAACACTATCTATATTTTTATTAAAAATAATAATGAAAATTTTTACTAATTTTAAAATGGTTTGAAAATAAAAAGTCAGTATGTAAATTTAATATTATAAATATTTATAAATATCAGAATGTGTAAAACAAATATTCTTAACAAACAATATGTTAGTGTGTATAAAGTCTTTAACATATTAATTAAAAAAGTTGGGAATTTATTCCTGAACAAAATTATATTCATCACCAAAATATTGTCAAATATATTTTTATCAATAAAATTATATTTCCAATTTAAAAAATTAAAAATCATTTAAAATAATGGGAGGTCGAGTCTAAATAGACAAATTTAAATATTTTGATTCTCAGATATGTATACTTATATAAAATTTTAGATAAATTTAGGAAATTAATAATATTAACAATTATATATGTAACATAGGTAATATACAGGTTATATACATATCGTCAGTTTGATCACGGGTCTAGGTCAGATATGAAAACATTTTATGAAACTCAAACATTATAATAGAACAACTTTTAAATTATTTATTTTTTAAAATTAAAATCTTTCACAAAACATTAAAACATATATAGTGGAAAACGTAAATGTTTATTAAAATTTTAAAATAATAGTTTATTAAAAAGTTAAAATTGTAAATAAAAATATGAAATCTATGAAACAATTACATTTTAAAATATTTATCATTTTAAAATAAAATTTTAAGAGGAAAACAGTCATGCGCTTTCAAAGCGCGGGTCAAAATCTAGTTTTCTTTAAAAAATTTACATATTACACTTTAGTATCATTATTATTAATGATTAGTTATAATTACTAAAGTTTTTAAAACTAATAAAACATGCTATTTGCAAGATTTGAAAATAAAATATTTTTACGAAAATATAATAATATGGTAGTCAAATATAACTATAAATAGTATAAAATGTTTAATAATATATTTTAAAATCAAACATTTAAAAATATATATAACGATAAGTACAAAAATATGATATATATAAAAAAATCATATATTTGTGAGACATAATTATAGGGACTAAAGTGAAAGGTGAAAGTGTTTTAAGCGGATAATAATGGGATGTTAGAGATCTTCTTATTATGTTTGAGTGATATAATAGTAGGTAAGTAAGTCAACACAAAATATTATAGGCACTAAGTTCTCTAAAGAAGGCAACATTGGCGATTTGGTGATGGCTTATCTGGATCGCAAACTCCTATGGGTTTACAGTCCTCAATCCACAACTGTGATTGGCTCTCTTCTATATTCCGGGTGTGGTGTCTCTTTCGATCAAGTGATTCGTTACCTTCAACATCAAGCCTCTGGGATTCGTAGGACATATTCTACTTATGTAATGCCCATAAGTTTAAACTCTTTCTACTCATCGTTGCGGACAGATCTGGTTATACGACAACCTTTGGTTCGTTTCTGTTTTGCGTCACTCTGTTCTTTTTTATCAGAATAGTGATTCTCGGTTAATTCTATATTTCTCACCTTTGATTGTAATCAGTCATGCATTTTAGTTGATCATCTCTGAAGATCTGTGATGCGATGAAGAGAAGATTCAAGATGATGAGGAGACGAGAATAGGAGAAATCTTGGTATACGGATTGAAATCTAAATGGAATCCACATCAATTTTCTAACAAGAATGAGAGATATCTTTTAGTATATTTTGGCTATTTGGCTTAAGAACCATATGTTGTTTCAAACCAGATTGCGACGGCATTTTTTTCTTTCCATGTCCTTTATCTAATATCTCATTGGCTATTGATGTGCTTTGATACTTGTGTAGTGGATTTTTTTCCGGTTATTATCACCCTTGATAAATCCTTTGGTTGTTGATTGTCTTTGATTCCTATTTGTGTAAGAATACAATATCAACAATGTTGTTGTTTCTCGACGGCTAAGTTCTGAACCTGATCGTAACAAGTAGTAATTTTACCTTTGTATAGTGAGTTCCATTTATCTTATTTTTGCGTGTATGGAAGGGTAAAGCTATTCCCTAAGACAGTACAAGATGGTTATTTATGTAATTCGAAACGTTAAGTTAGATTTTCAGAATCTGACCAATGTTTATCAATGAAGACACTAGCTGGACCTGTCAAGAGATTGGGAATGACCTCACATTTCAACGCGTAAAGGAGATGCATCAGAAGCATCTTTTGGAGTGAAATTCCTGTCAGATACAAAGAATAAGAAGCCAGTGTTACAAAGTGGAGGCTTAGCATTGCTTTTTATGGATGATTTCCAGATTAGTGTTCTGTTTGTGAACAATCCACATGATCAATGTGCGAGGCAGTCATACATGGAGTAAAATCTTCATGGATTTTCGTTTGGGGACCCTGTTTTAGAGCGAAGCAATCATGTATGGGAACATCTTACACGTTTCTCGACTACGAGAGTCGAGAAATGGAGCATGGTTCATGATCAGTGATTTTAATGAGATAGCAGGGCACAATGAGAAGGAGGGAGGGTACTTTCAACCGTAAGATGTTGTCTAGAACGGGTTGTACAAAATGAAGATTGGCATGAAAAATTCCCTTATTCTTCCCTTCTATTCACTACTTACAAATGTCGAGATTGGATCATTGTCCAGTCTTAGCAAATATTTTTGTGAAACGGACTAAGGCAAGGAAAATTTTCAAATCTGATAAGCGTTGGTTAGATAGCGAGGAAATCAGACATGTCATTTTGGAGGGATATAATTCATAAGATCTTCCAAATGATGTGAATATAATGGTGCATATATCAAGTTGACGTAGAGCATTGAGCCAGTGGAGACAACATAATAACGTAAATTCAGAGAAACAAGTGGAAAAACTAAAGGATAATGTGGAAGCTTTGTATTCAAATAACGACGCCACAACCGAAGAGATAGCTGAGGTTGTAAAGGAATTATCTGATGCTCTTAATGATGAGAAAATATTCTACAAAAAAAAAAAAGTAGTTTGGTTACGGGAAGAACATGGGAACTTGACTTTTTTCAGGATTTGGGCTAATAACAAGATAAGAAAGTTAATGGATGATTCAGGTGATATGTTTGTAGATGAAGAAGGAGTGGTAGTCGTTGCTACTAGTTATTTTAGGCACATTTGAATTGTACAATCTCGAAGAAATAGAAGAAGCTTTAGAAGATGCTACGCATACTATCACAGAGACGATAAATGATGATCTTACAGCTCCTGTTTCAAATGGGAAATTAAGTTTGCCTTTTTTGCGATGCATCCTCAAAAAAGCTCCATGACCAGATGGGATGACTGCATTGTTCTATCAGAAGTATTTGGGACATTGTGAAGTGTGATTTAACTTGTATGGTTAATGAATTTCTATTTGATGGCACTATGGCTTAAGGTTTGAATGATACAATCATTTTTCTCATTCCAAAGATAAACCTACTGAGATGGCTTAAGTTTGGCTAATTAGTTTGTGTAACATGAGCAACAAGATAGCCTCAAAGGTCTTATTCCAGAGACTCAAAAAGGTTATGCCAGATCGGATCTCATAAACACAGTTAGTCTTTGTTGCCAGAAGAAAGCGGATAACATTATGATTCCTCTAGATATGTTTCATGTGATTCAGACAAAGCTAGGAGGGAGAAATAAGAGAATGTCAATTAAAACGGATATATTAAAAAAGCGAATGACAAGATGGAATAGTCTTTTATAAGAGTTGTAATGGAGAAAATGGAATTCTCGTCTACTTGGATTTATTGGGTTATGAGGTGTATCTCATCAGTTAAATACAAGGTCATCATGAACGGCTATCCCAGACGCAATATTGTCCCAAATATGGAATTACGTCAAGGAGATCCTTTGTCCTTTCATATTTATTTCTCTGCATGGAAGCGTTCGTTAGTCTCCTTAATCATGCGGAGAATCAAAGAAAGAGAACATGGATGTGTGTATCATGCGCTACCCCTCCAATATTCTTAGCTCCTCTTTGTTTGATGAGCTAACCTTTTATTTTTTTAACGTGAAGTCCCGTGAATATGAAGAAGTTATGAGAGCAGTAAAGATATATGGGAAAGCTTCATAAAATTTGATAAATCATCTCTACTTTTAAGTAAGAGAGACCCTGCAAATGTAAAGCAAACGATCAAAGACGCTCTTGGGATACAGAATGACGGTGGAATGGTTTTTACTTGTGAATACATGAAGATATCAATGGCTCAAAGTGTAAGTTTTTTGCCTTCTTAAAGGACTGATTGCAAAATCGAGTTAATGGGCGGTTTTCATGGTGGTTATCAAAAGGGGGAAAAGATGTTCTAATAAAATTGATAGCGATAGCATTTCTGACATAAAATCTGTCAAGCTTCTTGCTTCCTTTGGAAATTTTCGAGAAACTATGCATATTTCTGGTGGAGTTCTAACCCACCCCTCCCCCCTCCCAAAAAGGTCCTCTCTAGGATAAATGGGGAAAACTTTGCTTGCCAAGAGATGAATGTGGTATTGGATTTTGTGCGATACATGAATTGAACATGCCATTATTGGCAAAACAAATATGGAGATTATTTCAATTCCATGACTCTCTTCTAGCTCGGGCTTTTCATGGTAAGTATTTTACGCTGAGCTCGCCTTTGCAAGAAATTTCTACAGATAGTCCCTCATATGTATAGAGAAGCATTTCAGCAGAGAGACCTCTTTTGAAATTAGGAAATAGATAGAAAGTTCACCCAGGTTACGAGATTAAGGCATGGAAGGATCCTTGGATTTCGTCTACATCTACAAGGCCGACCATGCCAAATTTTCTGGTAGTTCATCCCATAATGTCAGTTTTCATTAAAGTTGATTCCAAGGAATGGGATGTGGACATTATGTAGAATTATGTTGTGACAGCTGACATTATGTTAATCCATAGTTTGGCCTACACCTCAAGATACTATTACTAAAGCTTTACGAAGAGTGACTAATATACTGTAAAATCGGGATATTGGGTTGTTAGAAATATTTTGAATCATATAAATGAGGCTTTTCGAAGCCGATTACCACTGAAATCCACACCTTTTCTTGGAATGTTAATTATCCTTAGAAGATGCGTCATCTTATATGACAGATGATATGATGACACGTAGCTATCACCAAGAATTTTACACGTCGTCATATGCGATGTGATAATCATATCCGAAGATGTGGAGAATCTGATGACTCGGTCACTCATGCCATATTAGAATGACCACTAGCTTAGCAAGCCTGGGCCTTATCGGCTACTCCTTCGAATCCAAACATCTTCCAGGTTTTGAGTGTATATACAAAATATGGATTAACTTTTCTAGCTAAAAAATAATTTTGAAGATTTGGAGCTGGATAGAGTTCTTCATCCATGGATAATCTGGTATATTTTAATATTTAGGAACGACAAGTTATTCAGAGGCATAGATAGGAATTCTATTGAGCTGATCAGAAACGCGGAAGGAGAATGTCAAGTTCGGTTCTCGGCAACTGAGGAATCTAATGTAGCAAAGCAAACACCAATTATCATTGATCCACACGCCATATACTTACATGATATATTATATGTCTGATGCATGGCTCTTTGACTTCTACTTCAACATTCAGTGGTTGTGGATAGGTTTGGAAAGATCCATCTGGGAAAAACCAACTCATGGGCATAAAAACATAAGAAGAAGGGAGTCATCATTGCATTCAGAGATAAAAGCACATTGTTGGGAGATGGAAAATATGTTAAGTCACTCCTCATGCTAGAAATTTTAAACAGAATACAAATATTTGATCACTATAATTAGGAAACCACAAGCATAGACAAACTTCTTACTGCAGCTGAAGGAAATAACAGATGTACAAAAGAGATTTCAATCTTTCAAGATTTTTATACACCACGTCACCAAAATGAAATTTTTGATTAAGTAGCTACAATTCGTAGATTTTTCCATATGGAATTTTTTTGTTGGTTATATTATTTCAATTTGAATTCTCAGATCACCTCTTGTCTAGTAATGAAATGATTTTTTGTTGTAAGTAAAAATAGTTTTTAGATAAGTCCACGTTTAGATATTTTTATGACATTGGTGACATTAGCATACAATTACTATAATAGTGGGATGCTACCTCAATCGCATCATCGCGATTTTGTTGAGACTAGGTAAAAACCGAATGGTGAAGATCTTTGAGTCTTATATTTCACAACAACATCTAAACTTGGAGAAGTGATAGTGGCATAATGTGGAAGATATCTTGTCTAATCATTTGTTTTGTCTTACAAATATAAAATAAGCTAAAATGTAATAAATTTATGCCCAGATTAATAATTGGATCCCTCTAGTTTTGTGTTTTGTTTATACAAAGATACATGATTAAAAATAATATAATTACCGTCAAAAAAATAATTTTAAAGGACAACACATTTACATAAATTTTCTCATAGGC
This sequence comes from Moricandia arvensis, assembly GCA_905132765.1. NCBI lineage: Eukaryota > Viridiplantae > Streptophyta > Magnoliopsida > Brassicales > Brassicaceae > Moricandia > Moricandia arvensis. The sequence continues at coordinate 411,416 of CAJHQP010000034.1, read as the reverse complement.
CTTCTAAAATATCAGGGGAACGCTGTTTATAACACATTTTCTTATTGAAGATAAGAAAATAGATGGCATACAAGGAGGAATAATTTATATTTTGAGGTCTTAGGTAGGGTTAGACATTTCAGTTTAATTTCATGTTAGGTTTGTTTGGTTAATTCTGTTTTGCTAAAACTTTAATTGAACTCAAGCGGAGCTAATTCGGTTGCTTTGAGTTTGATTCAGTTTTGTGTAAAGTTTGGTTGATTTAGGTTTGTTTAGTTTGGTTTAGATGTATTTTCGGTAAGTGAAAACCAATTTACAAAACATAAAAAGAAAAATATCATTTGATTAATAAAAACTATCTTGATTTTTTTTTTTTAAAAAATCAATTTCGATAAAATAATAAGAGTAGTTTCAATTTATATATAATTAAACTAGTTAATAAATACATTGGTTTCTCTCTTCGACATAAAATCAAATCAACTTCGAATTTGTTAACCCATGAATCAAATGGTTTGGTTATATACTTCAGTTTGGATTGGTTGGTTAAGGTTGGCTTAGTTTAATTTTTTATTTGCGAACCTCTACTTTAGGTACATTCCATCAAATGCATATAAGAAACTCATTACTGGGTAAAAATACTGAGGGCACAAATTAAAAGGTGTAATATATTTGAGCGATTATACTTTATTTTGTAGTTTCAGAAATCAATGACTAATTCTTGATATTTTTATTTTCAGTAAAGTGTCCTTATTAGTTGTTTTTTTTCAAGAAAAAAACAAAAGTAATAATGATTTTTTTCTCTATATCATGGGCCACAAATGGTAGAAGAATGTGTCAGCTTTACAAATAAAAAAAATGGCAACTAATAAGATATTATTTCCTTAATTTAGGATGGAATATATACTTATGATTTTAAAACTAATTTGCATTTCTCGATTGCCAGCTAAATAATTAGATTATTCAAATATTTGTTTCCTAAAACAAACAATTTGTAGTCAAAAACAAATCAGTGTTAGGATAGAAAAATCAAATGAAAACAAAAATGACTGAATATGTGTCTATTACTTTCAAATAGTTTCAACTCCCGTGTGAATGGGGATTTAAAAACATCTACCTACCCAACCGTTTCTATACATGCTTACAGTGTGTAATAGCTCCTTTTAATTATCAATACTAAGAAAAGAAAATTTCCTTAAATATTTTTTTTTGAAAACAACAACCATATGACATTTGTTACTATCCTATTTGGTAACTGAATTTAAAAATTAGTTCAAAATTTCCTTAATAACATTTGTTGTTAGCCTATTTTGAAATTTATTTCAGTATTTAATATTATATAATTCTGAAATGTTCTTCTCTAAAGAGATAAATAGCTAACAATACATATACTATTTACTGACACATGAAATACTTAACTTAAACCTTTTTCGCTTCTCTCTTTCTTATAAATATTGATTCATTTCGCTTCAGAATCTTGAGTTTTTACTTTCTTAGACAAACTAAACAAAAATAAAAGGATCAAAATTTTGAGATGTTTTACAGTAACCCGAATCAAAACCCAATTCCAGAATCTTACATTCCACTGACCAACGATATTAACTCGAATGAAACATCAGCGTCCAAACTTTACCACATTTTAATCTTCATTGTTCCCATTTGTTTTACATTCATAGTCCTATTTGTCTTGTACATCATTTACCTTCGTCGAATAAGGATCATTGGCGATTGGTATTCTCTTGGAATCCGTGGCGATGGTAGCTTCGTGTCCACCAACAATCTCTCAATGGCAGTAACTCAATCTTCCATTTATTTTAAAAAACATGCATTTTCTAGGAGAATAGAATTGGGTGGTGCCAAATGGTTAAAACTAGTAAAGACCACTAGGCATATGTCATTCTCTGTTTTGTTGATTTTCTATGTCTTTTCCTTCTTCTTTCCCTGCTTTGATTTTGTGGGTTATTGAAGAAGTTATCCTCTCCATTTTTTTATTGCACCGTTAGATGAGTTTTGGTTCTATAACAATTTCTCGGAACATAACAGGTTGAATTAGGATTGAGAAAAGAAGTGAGAGAGATGCTTCCCATTATCATATTCAAAGAGAGTTTCTCAATCAATGATTCACAGTGAGTTCTTGTAGTCTTCTTTTTTTTTCTTGTTGATTCAGTTCTCATACTATTTCTAAGGACTTTTTTTCTTTTGGTACACAACCGTGACTCAGATATTTTTAAAAAGCTTCTCATAAAGCAGTTAGTGATAGAAAGTATTCAAGACAGTTATGGTACGTGAACAAGTGAACAAATGAAACAAGACACTAATGATATTTTTTGGCTATTGGAAATAGATATGTTCTAACCATAGTGCGTTTGAGTTACTTGTCCCTTACGAACTTGTGATTGAGAAATAGATAATTGTCTTCGGGTTTAAATTGAACCGGGACCGTTAAGTATCTTACATTGCACTGAGAATGATTATTGTTATGTTGTATTAGACCATAAATAGATCATGATATCATTCAAAACTCAATGGTGCCATTTCTTTTGCAGATTGTGTCATTGTGAATAGTTTTTATGAGTATGTAGTTTGTATGATTTATGCAGAATATTATTGTGAATTTGGAAGTATCCTTTATTCGTATATAAATATTGGCCTTATAACATCCTCAAGAAAGTTAACCAAAGTCCCTTATAGTTTGCTTGAAGAGCCAAAACCAAGAGAAATTAAAACTAAGAATATCATGATTTGACTACTGGCTTGATTACATATGTTCAGTGTGTCTTGAAGACTACCAAGAAGATGAGAAGCTTCAACAAATCCCAGCATGTGGGCACACTTTTCACATGGACTGCATTGATCTTTGGCTCACTTCACACAGAACTTGCCCTCTTTGTCGTCTTTCTCTCATCCCAAAAGCTTCTCTAGAGCATTCCCATCAAAACTTAGAGCTTATCTCTTCCATCAATAACTCTGATGGAGGAGGAGCTTCTGCTCAACCTGAGCCCAACTCAATAAGTGAAATAGGAAGTCACATCAATGATGGCCTAGAAGGTGACAGTGATAGTAGAGAGGTGATTGACCAACCGCCTAGGACATCTGATACTCGTTGTAATTGAAGACTTGGTTAAAATCACCAAAAACTTTGCTTTTTGATCTTTTTTTGGTAAATTCTATAGCATCTATTGTAGTTTCTTGCGAATGTGACTTCATAGAAATAAAATGAGAGCATTATCCAAAGGTGAAAATGGAAATTTTAGATATAGTTGACTTGACATTTTAAAATCTTAGAACAACCTTATTAAGTAATATCTAATTTAAATAAGTGGATTACCTAAAAAGCACTTTATCATATATGTTTATACGAAAAGCCACTTTCAGACTAATGGACATTTTTCTTACTGTACACATTTTAATAGAATTATGCCCTTGAACAAGAGTAGTTTCGAACTTTAGAAAGAGGAAAGAGTAAATGTGTTCACACATGATCTAATCTACACGGTTAGTTTATTAATAACTAATTAAAATTGAATATCTTAGATTAGATAAGAAAAAAATGTCAAGTTTATTGTCACGTTTTCCATAGCTTCTCTACAAATCAAGATTATACAGATCTAGAAAATTGAATGAGCGGATATTATATTAGATCTATATGAGAATTGAAATTGGAAAAATGGTAAGAAAATTCTTTGCTTTATTATGAAGAAATATCAGTAAGAGTTATACACGTAACTTTCTAGAAACTAACGTATTCGTTAACTTAATTTAATTAGAAATAATATTTACGTCTTGCAGATTTCTCTTTGGTAAATTGAGTTTGTAACAGTGAATCAGTTAAGGGTATAATTTAAACTTTAGCAATTTAGTTTGGGAATGCATCTGATTCTTGGTATCATGATTTTTTTGACTATTGTAGGATGATCTATTGATGTAGAAGCAAAAAAAATGCATCAGTGTTGTACTGAAGCCTTGTGAATTCAATATAATCATATGGGGAGTTGTAAATTTATTTTAGTAATTCATCTATTACAATTCAAAAACACTTATGATGCATATTGTGTTTTAACATATATCTTACAAATACATTGTCCACACGGACAATCTGAGTATGGCTAAGCACTTCTAATTGTCCACAAGAACAACAAAAGGTGTTCAAGATTTAAAAGTTATCAATTCGACACAAAAACATGGTTAATATTTGCTTTTATGTTATTCATATATCTTTATGTCTTCATCATTTCTATTTTGACATGCATTCATTATCCGGTTAAAACATAAAAGATGAAATATGATAAAAGTTCTAAAATGAAATTAATAATGAAAGACCAACCAAGATAATATGTTTAAAAAATTTATAAATCTTGCATTAGTTACAAAACTGAATCAACTTAGTGACATATACAATAAAATGAAAATGTCTTGTACTGCAAAAGTAATGTGAATTAATCAAAATAAAATAAAACAATAAATGAAATTTTTGTATTCCTAAAACTAATAATTTTAAAACGATTGAATATCAAATACAAGTCATTATTATGGGCTTTAATTAGGTATGGGCAAATCTGAAACTTGTACTATGTGAAGTAGATATTTTAGGTGACCATGTGGACACCATTTTATTTAGTTGTCCATGTGGACGACGTTAGGTGGACACCATCATGGTATCAGCCTGGAATATGACGAATCTCTATTTATTTGAGGAAGCCATAAAATTTATCACAAGTTCATAAGCATGATCTAGTGGATGAAGGTAGTGTTCATCCAACAAATATTACACCACGAAATATATTATTACAAATATATATATATAGTCTATGAAACGGAATGGGAACATCTGCTTTTCCTTCATAGTTTCTCGTTTATACCCAATTTATTATACTACTTCCATTAAAATCTATTCAATATTAAGTTTCAGCTAGCCCAATAAAGAAAATAAAAAACTTGAAGGACTAAAAAATAAATGACCAAAGAACACACAAAGTTTAATGTGCAAAAATATAACTTATGAGAAAAAAAACTAAACATATATTGTCTTGATTTTCCATTTTTGGAGACGCATGATTAATGTCTATGCTATCAATTTCACAGCCTCCGTGACTTAGTCAACCTCAACAAAAATCAATTCAGAATGCTAAAATATCATTTTGAAAAAACATAAAATTAATAAATGTGAAACAAATCAAAACAATAGAACGGAAAGAGTATCAACGACGTTGTTGGTAAATCGTTCACATCGTTGTTGAATCTCTCACGTCGGTCACATTGGGAAGTGAATTATTCACGTCGCCCGGAAAATTTGATACCATCGCTAGTTAATTACTAACCTTCCTGGTAAATTGCTTAGACTTAGTATTAGATTCAAGTGTTTGATTGATGTTAAGGTTAAAATTCAGGAAGAATTAGGGTTAAAAATTTGTGGAGAGCAAATCGATGAGTCATAGAGGTTGAGATGACGAGAGTAAAAAGATGAAGAGAATGTGAAATGAAAGAAAACGAAAGATGATAGAGAGTGAAAACCACAATGGACATGCTCTTACATTTGTGAGATCTAACTAGTCTCATACTTGGCTAATCTGCTGAATATTGATCTCTTGAATATTCTATATACACCAGTGGTATTATTTTATTTATTGGGATATACTCTTTCCGTTCCGCAAAGATCCATGTTTTAGAAAAAAAATTGTTTCAAAAGGATACATTTTAAATGATAAAGTGTAAATTTCAAAAAAAAAGTGTGTTTATTAAAATTATGTTTGTCAAAAGACTTGTTCGTAAACTCTCTACACGTTACATATACGTTCAGGATGGACCTAGAGCCATGGATTAATCAAAACTAATCAGCGACTACTTTTAGGAGGCATTAAAATTTAGACTATTATTTATGTATAGTATGTTGCTTTTGTAAACACATGGAATTGAGTGGTCTGGTGGAGGCTTACGTGTCTAAAGTCCAACATTTCATGAGTTTGGAATGTAGAAACTTCATTTTTTATTTTATTTTTTATTTAAAAAAAAATCATTGCCATAATGGTAGTTTTCTCCTTTTCTTCCTCTGAAAATGTCTCTAACAATAACAATTCCTGCATTTTTGTCACTACTGCCATTTTTTTCTCAATAATCCATCAATCTTTTTGTTTTAATAATTGTACACACTTTAAACTTGTCTATCTGTTGTATAATATCGATTTTGAACTTCAAATGAACAATAAATGAAGTTTTCAAACAGCCCCGTAGAATTAACCGATTTTAGCATACTCAAATGCGGTCCATATAGAGCGATTAACCGCCATAAATGTGCCTGCGACGTCCACGTTTTAGAACAATGGTCAAAGTGGTGGGAAATAGTTAATTACAAAAAAATTCATTGACAATCAAATTTAATATGTTTTCTTAATATATATGAAAAGTTCTAAAATGTGAATTATTTTAGAAAAGAAGGAGTATTATTTATTACTCATTAATAATACATGTACATCAGTATTTGCACATAATACTTTAAAATCCTAGAATATATAGGAAAATATATGATGAAGATATAAGTGATCTTATCCTGAAAAGGTAATTTTTCATATAGTTTGTATATATATATATATATATATGTGTGTAGGGGTGGGACGGACCGGATATCCGGGGTATTTTAGGATATCCGGATCCGGATACGGATTCGCCGGATCCGTGATTTTAGTATCCGGATCCGGATCCGCGATTTTAGTATCCGGATCCGGATCCGCGTCTTCCGGGTATCCGGACTTCGGATATCCGTCTAGATATTGTGATACCCGCGGATACCCGGATTCGGATCCGGATCCGTAAAAATAATTAAAAATAAATAAAAAATATTTTTAAAATATAAAAAAATTAAAAATAAAACATAAATTAAATATTTATACAAAATTTATAAATATATATATATATGAATATAATATTAATAAAATTTAAATATAATATTAAAACAATATTTTATGTATAAATACTAATATATCAAATATAATTATTAATAAAATTCAAAATTTAATATATTTTAAAAACACGGATCCGGATCCGGATATCCGGACTTAAAAATTAAGATATCCGGATTGGATCCGGTTTGGACGGATCCAAAATTTTACTATCCGGATTCGGATCCGGGCACTCCGGATATCTTATTTTCGGAGCGGATGCGGGACGGATCTCGGATCGAATCCAGATCCCGGATAATACGTCCCAGCCCTATATATGTGTGTGTGTGTTTGTTATATGCTCCTCCTAGATAAGCAATTAGAGGAAAGCCTTATCATATCAGAACTTGAAGCAAGAAACAAACGTGATGTTGGTTTTGTAAGAGCGTCATCAAAACACAATAAACCAGCTGAACCATCCCATAAATGGAGTGATAATATAATACTACATGTTTCATTCGCAAGTGAAAAAAATATTGACACAAAATTTAGTGACAATAATATTATCATAGTAAATAACACGTTGCGAAGAAGATAGTACACCAAAGGGTTATTAAGTAGACATTGAATCCATATAAAGTTCACAATTTTATTGGAGAGCGGTATTCAACTTTGTTGGACGAAGATGCAACTAATTTTCGTTTCTTGGAAAAACATTTTATGGGGGGTGTGAACTAAGATAGACAATATTGGCACTTGAATAAGCGAATTCATCATGATTCTCAAAACAATCTGCATCAGGGAAGGCGTGGAGAAAGAGTTTGTCGTGAAGAAAGAAATTCATGACCCCGAGAGGTAATGTAGAACATATTTTTGTTAACCAATGAAGATCACTACACTACAAGAAACATTAGATTTACAGCTACTATAATCGTTGTTAAGTCGTCGTAAATTGAGTGTTACGACGACTTAAACACGATATCAAACTTGTAGTAAATCCCCTATTGTTATAGACAAATCAACGCAAAATTTTCATAAATTTAATGAAGAAAGTGTTTCGTCGTAAAATAGAAGAGAGATGATTCGTCTTCAAGTCATCCTTAATCAACGAGGAAAAATTTGAAGTAAAATACTTGTAATGATTCGTTGTAAAGAAGACATAAGATTTCAAAGTTAAATAGTTGTTTAGAAGATGTAAATTTTACGACGAATTAACATGGATGTCGATGTTAGTTGCTTGTAATGTGTTACAAAACTTTTACATTGTCATCCTTGTATTGTCGTTGCATATATTAACATCGAATTAACATCACGTAAAATATACAAGGACATAACATCGAATTCATATCCCATAATAATTATTTTTGTTTTTATAAATAATAAATTTTTAAAATATAAATATAAATAATTCAAAAACTTTTCAATAAAATATATAAAATAATTGTAGAGATACAATTTTAGAGAAAAATATTCAAATTTATTATACATAAAAAAATAAAAAGAGCTAGGAATGAATGTCATCTTCGTCATGGAAGAAGTACATGATGTTGGTTTGCTCTAAGTCTGCCACCTCCTATTACAAAGTTTGGACCGGTGGATGTGGAATCCCGAGTCTCTCTCATCTAACCCGCAACATATTCTACATATGCGGGTTTCCATCCGCCATAATGTCAAAAAGACTTTCGAGGGGTGCCAATTGAGTTTGGTTGAATCCAAATCAGTCCGCAGCCAAGAAATATCCTCATCCCAACGTTGGGCATAGGACGATGTCACCGTGGAATATTGTTAACAAGTCCTATGTCTAGCGTCCGTCCCTTCTTTTTTTATGGAAAACCTTTAAAAAATTTAATTAAAATAAAATAATATAATTTTAAAAGTATTAAAAGTAATGAATATGAAAGAATGAAATTTTATACCTCCTCGAAAATGTTGTCCAAATCTACTGTTGGCAACTTGAGTGGAACCATCATGAGAATTCTGCGTAAGCTGAGTCTGGCGTTCAGCAATCCGAGCAGTCACATCACTGTGGATCTTCTCAGAACGGGGATCCGCAAAAACACCACCTCTGAAATGTGTTTCCCGAAAAAATTCCAGAAGCAATGCAATACTCCAATGTTCTTTTTGGCTTAAGAAAAATAAAAGTTATATATATATATATTGAATAAGTAATCAAAATATTAAAATAAAATAGAACAAATATTTATCATATTGTAGACATTTACCGGCATGCGGTGTTTGGTCGGTTGTGTGGACCATCGGTAAATTTCCGTCCGCATCCCTCATCATACGAGAACTAGAGCACAACGTGGATTTCCGGATGGAATGGGGGTCGTTCCAATATCTGATGAGACCATCCCATACGTCCTTTGTGAGACCGGGGGTATCGCGTCATAGCCTCTAAGCTCATAAACGACCTTCCACTTGAAGACAATGTTGCATAGGCCCTTCTTCGCCTTCTCATTAAACTTTGCCTTCACCTTCTCATTGATCCCAATGGACCAGTTCTATTTGTTTCTGCAAATGGAATATTAAAAAGATAATATTAATTCTATATTACATAAATTTAAAAATTACTAAAAATAAATAACAACAAAACATTTGAACCATGTATTCCTAATGTGCTCCGGGGTCAGCATCCAATTAGGATGCACTTTTGTGAAATACCCTTTAATCATGTCTAAAACCCTCCGCCCAATACGGTTGTTAGTCCCAAACCTGAAAATAATAATAACAGTAATAAGGTAACCAAATTAAATATTATAATTATTTAAATCTTAATAAATACATACTAGTAAATTCCGGTGGTAGATCGGGTCTAAGACATTTAAGACTTCTCGTCCAGCTGTCCGAGAAGGTCCTCCACTGTGTAACGAGCATAACTTGCATCAACCGGTACCAATAAATCTGGATGTACTCCCGCTGCAAGGGAATGAGGAGGAGGAGCACCACCGCCTGGAGTCGCCTGAAGAGCTGGCAGAGGTACGAAGGGAGGAATTCTGGGGGTGGAGGTGGATGAATGGGTCGTGACGACCGAGATTTCAGAACAAAATCTTGAGCCATAGATGGACCCGATGAAGAAGTACCACATGCAGGATCTCCTATGCCGAATGTCTGACTGTAATGAGGATGTTGGCTTCTACGAACCATCTAATTAAAAAAATATTGAATCAGCAAAACTTTTTAAATTCCAAGCCCAATCTAACCAAAACCTAAACTTTATAAATTCCAACCCTAATCTAACCCTAAACTAACAACCTAAAGTAACTACCTAAGCTAAACTAAGTAGAAAAAAACTTTCCCTTTTCTCGAGAGAATCGAGAGAGTCAAGGTTGAGAGGAAGAAGCGACGTGGGAGTGAAATGGTTCTGTGTATATATAGAAAAAACATGTTCGTCGTAAATTACTTGTAAATTTACGACGAATTATGGAGATCCCGCGTTTTTTTACGATGAAGTAAGGAGATTTTGCATTTTTGGTTTATGACAACGTATCGAGATCCCACATTTTTTGTTCGTTTACGATGAATTCTCTTTACGACGACATAGCGAGATCCCGCATTTTCGTATTACCAGTCATTTACGACGAATTCCCTTCACGATGATGTAGCTAGATCCCGTGTTTTCATTTTACTTCGAATTTACGAAGAATCCTTTTTGAATCTCTAAACATTAAATCCCTAACCCCCAAGCCATATACTTCATCTCTTTTTCCTTTTACATCTAAACCTCTACACACATGCATAACTTCTTATTTTATCATTTGAGTATGAAATTAATGTTGGAAATTAATATTTATTGATTTTCATAAAAAACATTTATTATTATTAGTTATAACAATATTATATTATTCAGATTCAACATTCAAGTTCTCATTGTTACATTGTCCATCACTTCCATAAAACCCGTCTTTGTTTCCTTCATTGGTCTCATCATCAGGAAGATCTTCATAATTACGGTTATGCAGATCAATAATAAAGATGTCATTGGTTGGTTGATCATGCACATCCACTGCATCGACAGACGAATCTTGTTGTAAAGGGGGGGGGGGGGGGGGGGGGGGGGGTCATCTCCACAATAATTCTGGCATCGAGGTGTAACTTTTATGGGCAAACAACCAAGTAATTCCAGAATCTCTGATCCGAGGATACGGGATGAAGCTAACTTGGTCTATTTGGAAGCTAATATGAAAGACTCGAATTTGTTGCAGATGTTGAGACATTTGAATCAACTGAAAAGCCTAAAGATAAGAATGTCACTATGTTAATGGAGGTAGTTTTCAGGGATACACTCAGAGATCTCAATTCCAGAAACATTTTTAGAGCAGCAACAACTTCAACAAGTAACTATGGATCCTCCACTTATCAGACACCTCCTACGCCAACTCGGGAGTAGATGGAATCTATCCTGGATCCAAATTCTATAGGGACAACAAACAAGATGTGGAGTTCAACAAGAATATGGGTTCCATGTATAAAGATCTGAATAGGAAGTTTGAAGCTTTGAAGACTCATGTCAAGAAGTTGGATATTCAAGTTGGGAAGACTGCTAAATCTGTTAAAAGCAAGAAGGATTGCTTCTTGGAAAGTCAGAAACCAACCCTAAGCACTTTGTCAATGCCATCATGGTAGGGGATGAAGAACAACATGAAATTGTGGAAACAGAAGCAGAAGAACATTCTGATGTTAATGACCCGAGCTCAGTGACCATCAACAACCAGTCGTGGTTTCAGTCGACACCCCTTCAAATCTTCGGAATATTGAGTAATGTTGGAAAGAAATCAATCATCAAACTTGATGCTACTAAGAAGGGGTCGACAATGGAAACTGGTGTCGACCGACACCCTACTTGAAAAACACTAAATGTTTTTGGAATAAGCTGAAATCGACCGGATCGATACAATGGTGTCGACACCAAAGATCAATGATGATTGATATAGTGACGGTCGACACCCGCCATGAAAAGGATTTTTCTCTTTCTGAATTCTTAAACAGTTGAGGAGATATTATACAAACCTAAAGTCACATACCCTGCAGTATCAAAGCATCTGAAAGATCCCACTAATGCAAAGGAACTGGCTTGTTCCACCAAATGTGAAGATGATCCCTGATACCATATCTTTTGAAGAAGCTTGGGATGAATTCCGCTCGACTCAGTTATTCAAAATTACCAGTGAAACTATTGAAGAAATCAAAGTAATGTATGATAAAGCTAAAAATGCATCTACAAGGATCAAGAAACTGACAAAACTAGAAGAGCCTGGTAAGTTTTTGGTTCCATGTACTATATCAGGAGTTGAATTTACTGATGCTCTATGCGATACTGTGTCTACAGTTAGTATTATGTCTAATAACATTTATGAAAGACTAGGTCTTGTCACATAGACTTCTAAGCTTACTCTCACCTGTCGCTGACTGCTAATATTGATGAGAATGTCAACTATAAAGTTATACCACAAAACAGAGGTATGCATCTAACTTCCTCCAATGATGTGTTTGATAAGATTTTGCATGTAATATTTCCTAAGAAAGACTTAAGTGATAAAAGCAATGTCAAAAAACCTATGAGTAGTGTATCACATAAGTCTAGAAGAAAGAGCAAGAAGATGATGAAGTGAAAAAGGATCAAGAGCGATCTTCATTTGGCATTGATCCCCCGAGTTGTTCAGATGGCATGACTGAGTAAAAGTTGCGAAACAGAGGTAGCTCACAACCTTTTGCGAAGGTTCGAGTGGTGCTAACTTCTGAGTTGAAATACAAGGGGAGTAAATTCTGTAAAAGGTTTCATAAGCAGTGTGTTGAAGCTAAAGATAATGGACATTGGGTCTTGTACAGACTGAACAAAATTCAAGCTAATAACTTAAAACAAGCGTTTGGTGGGAGGAAATCCATTGGTATGTTTTTCAACTTAAAAAAAGTTTGTGTCGTGGAACATGCAATGTCGGTCGACACCACCCTCAGTAGCGATCACCGATCATAAAAGGGGAATTTTTTTTATTTATATGTAATTCAATATAATATTTAATTAAAATAATATTAAACTGTAAATGAGAGTTTTTTTTTTCTCACATACAAGTGTCATCTTGTATGCATCTACGGAAATATTGAATTGATATCTGAAGATAATATTTATGATTCCATTTTTTATTCTTAATACAATTTGATTCTTATACAAATAGATTTTAGGATCTTGTTATTTTCTGGAATTAAAAAAAGATATTAAAATGCATCCACAGGTAAGTTTCTTGGTTTTACTCAATTTATTTTACCAACTTCAGACTGTATAGCGATGTATAGAATTTTTAAGTCTGAGGGAGATAGTTACTGACATCGTGTTTGTTTTTGAGTGCTAGTTGTGTCGTTTTATTGAGTAGTTAGTTGGGAACTATAAGCCTTTCTTGGATTTAATAATATAATTGTTCACTTAGCACCTTTTTGCAGTAATTGATTACAGACTGTATGACATCGAAAATGGCAAAGTGGATTGGTCTGCCCATAATATCCATGCATGTGAGAGTGTCTCAATGATCCAAAACTGACCTCCAACATTAATCTCCCTGATTTTATTGTCTTGGAGCTTTGTATACATTGGATCAGATTTCTCGTTCTTGTCTAAAAACACTCGTCTATGTGAGTATAGTTCTCCTCGCTTTTCCCTTCAAGAAAAACTGAAAAGAATAAGGGATAAAGTAAAAAAAAATGAACCAGGCTCTCAATTGTTACCCCGGTAATTCTTGCTTTCATGGAAGCCTTTCTAGAAAAACTTAATCTATAAAATATAAAATGATGCCATGTAAAACTTTCTTTTAACCACTTAATGCGAGATTTCTATCTAAAATAAGCTTCCATTGTTCCTCGAAGGAACATCCACCTCCCATAAAGTATTTTCTCCACTTCCAGTAACACCATGGTCGGAAGTTGCATAGCTCTAACATGCATATTTTGAAGCAAACTGTAAGAACTAATAACTCTCTCTTGGATTTTTGAGAATTTCTCACTATTCAGTTTTTGTATTGTACTCTTTTAAGACTAAGTTTCTAGCACAATTCCGAGGGAGTAGTTCACAAGCATCCGGCCAAAATCTAAGATTCACCCACAGTGGAAAAAATAGAGGGTGTTTGGTTAGGTAATAACACATATTTCTACTAGTTATACAAGTCCCTCTTTCTATAGTTTAAAATTTTGCACTGCTTTCTAATTTCTTGCACATCCCACTTATAAATAATTTGATATGCATTGTTGTATTTGGTTCATAAATATTAATAAAATATATTTTTTGTCATCAACAGAATATATAATTACACAATGATTAGTTTATTAGAATCCAATTTTATAAGCCTTTGGGTATATAAATTATTCCACTAAATGTGAAAAATGTGGAAATGTTTTTGAGTTCTTAATAAAAAGATTTCCACTTAAATGAAATGAAAGAGCAAAAAATTATTCATTCCTTATAAGAAGAGAAGCCTTTTAGTATATATATATATATATGTATATATCTATAACATCATTTAACAAGTTTCACAAATTTGTGGGGATATTATGGAGAATGAGTGAGATGTGTTATTATTTAAACTACAAAATCTCCATCTCACTTTCTTTATAGTTTCCATCCCACATTGCTTACAATCAAATGTGAGCATGCAGCGCTGCTGGGCTTGGGTCGTGGATCTTGGTGAATGTGAGTTTTATCCCACCCACAAAAGATGTTCTTTTGGTGCATATTTATAACAAGATTTTTCCATAATATCTTAGATAAATCATAATAGATTGCAGAAAAAGTATCTTGATAACTCCAAATAGTATAGATTATGTCAAAATAATCTAGAGAACACTTCAAAATAGGTACCGGAATATTTTCTGTTACCTTTAACTCACATGATAATGATGAATATTTCCTGACTATTATTTCATTTATTGTGTATACTTATCTTGTCGATCAAGCTATATTTCCATATAAATAAAACGTCTTGCCTCTCTATTAATCATACACTTTAACGAAAAAATAGGTTTTAGTGAAAATTCTTTGTCTTTTTTTTTACATAAGTATCTCGAGAGTATATAGTAGATCTATGGTTTTTAGATTATTCTCGACTGTTGCAAAACAGTCTTGACACAATTATATTTTGGGATTTAATAATTACAAATAACTGTCACACATTACTTGACATATATTGAGTTTAAGAAAGAAATTAAATCTACAATCTGTCAATTCATTGATTTCTTTAACGATTTTCTAAACTTTTGTGTATTGATATTATCGATTCAATGCGTTTCTTATTTTAAATTCTTTATTCAAGATTTTAATGGTTCTACATAACTAACATGGGTAACATATTTATGCACCAATCCCATACTTTTGGGTCCTTAGCTGTTTAAAATAATTGATTTGACTACCTATGTCACCAAAGTTGACTCACCTTTTCCGTCACACATCCGTTAGAACTCCAGGGTTAAGCGTGCTTATGCTGGAGTAGTGGAAGGATGATTGACCTATCAGGAAGTGATTCGCGATATCGTGTGAGTGAGGCCAAAACACAGGAAAAAGTCGGGTTGTGATTGCAGGGACAGTAAACAATGATTTCAGGCTCAGAAAAAATAACGCACCACCCGTTGGAACAGACGGGCCCATGGTCCGAGAGAGCGGGCGTGGGTGGCCCATTAGCCGCCGTGGACAGTCCGGGCGTTACAAAAATTAAAACAGATGAAAATGTATTCATATCCATTGGTTATATTGTACATAATGTATATATTCTTTTTCTTAATATCCTTCAATCTCACGAAAGAAGATAACATAAAAGATGTAAACAAGAAAATGAAATGAAATCAATGTTAGAAGAAAATATAAATCGATGGTTTCTTGTTATTTCTGTATTATTGGACCAAATTAGTTGGTCTAAGAATTTCTCAATTTTAGAGAAATAAATTAAATTAATAAGATATTATTTTTTTCCTTCGAATTAGAATGGAGTTATGGTTTTAAAAATAATTTGTATTTCTCGGGTACCAGCGATAATTAAATTCCACCAATAGTTTTTACATAAGATAAATAATTTAAAGCAAAAAAGAAATGAGTGTTAAGATCTTAGGGATAACCGGATAAGAAAAGTCAAATAAAAACACAAACGACCGAACATGTGTGCATTAATGCATTGCTTTCAAATACTTTCAACACAAATGTGAATTAAAAAATCTACCCACCCAAAGGTTTCTACTTTTTATACGTGTTTACGTTATGTATAAATCCCATTGGTTACCTATATTAAAGAAAAAAAATTACTTTTAACATTTGTTGATATCCTATTTTCTAGTGTAAATTCAATATTAGTTTTTTTCTTATATGTTTCTTTTTAAAAGAAATACACATCTAATGGTATAAAGTCTAAACTCTCATTAGTTACCTATGTTACGAAAAACTGTTTTAAAAACTCTTATAGCCATATTTAACATTTGTTTATATTCTATTTTGTAAATTAATTCTGTAGTTTGATATCATTTTTGTTACATAATCCTATTTTAAAAAAATAGTTCATAGTGTGCATAGACTTCTGTTCACCTATTTTCCATGTTCAAAAACACGGACGCTTAACCGCGTAATTGGGAAAGTGAGTGTGGTGTGGGTGATCAACGTGGCGAAATGTTGTGTTCGGTTGAACTATGAGATTGCTAAAATGCATTGTTCCAATCTTATAAAATTAATGAAATGTATGCATATTTAACTTAAATTATTGAAGCCTAATTTATTGTCTTGTAACATTGAGTTAAACTTAGATTTTCTTACGAAACCAAAATCAAGGTGGATTTATTTTACACTGGAGTGAATTCTTCGATCAGGTATGAAAATTCATGCATGTGAGAGTATGGACCCTCTGTCTCCTTTCAATAAAAAAATCTGCCACAGAAAAAATGAGATGATTCCTATGGAGAAGGGTAGGAAATTTCTTATGACGACACTATTTTACTTCGAAGAATGCTCACATAAAGATGGAAATGAGGGGTAGAAAAATTTCATGTTATTCGCCTACACAAATGGAACATGAAAAAGAAAGAAAAAGAAAGAAAAAGAGAAGAGGACCAGAATGAGAAAAGTTAGAAAAAGATATGAAATGAACCAAAGTAATATTGTATGTGTGATCAGATAAATGAATGGATATGAGTCCATGTGTTCTTTGATTGATCCTCCCTTGATGAGACTACACCTTAATCTCTTAATGAGGTCAGTGGTGGTGAATTTGGATATCTCTGTGACTTGTGAGCTGGAAATGGTGTGGTTGCTAAGTAGAGGTCATGTATATGGAATTAACTTATAAGATTGGTACTAATTGATGTGGCTTACAAGAAGTAATGGTGAAAGTGTATGTTTTGAAGAATATGTGAGTTTCTGCGTTTTCAAACCTCTTCACACGTTTAGTCTATGTTTTTCTTGAGAAAAAGCAATGGATAAGCTTAAGGGAGTTCATATATCATGGTTTTTATAGGTTTTTCCCATGATATAAGTCCTATTTTAGAGTCTTTCTATTATGTTTCGAGTCGTTTTTAGAGTCTTTGCAGGTCTAGGTATATTTGGACTACTTTAGAGATTTTGGAGAAAATTAGAGATTTAAGAGATTTGATGCTGAAAATACCAAGTCGGAGACCCTATTTATGCCAAGTATCAATCGATACCAAGGGTGGTGTAGGTCGACACCCATCAAGACCAAGCAAACTGACGTGCTTTAATGATGTTTCAAGAAATTGCAGTTTCACCGTAAAATCTTTATTATTTACAAAGAAGCCTCAGATGAGGTTTTTAATATATATTGACTTATCTTAAGCCATTTTTAGGTTATGCTTTATTTTAAATATATAGATTTTGAGAGAGAGAAATAAGAACTCCTTCAGATATTTTTTTCGAACTCCGGTATCTCTTACTCTTATCTTAATGCAATTTATTCAGATTATGATTTGTATTTTATTAATCATGTATGAGAAAATCCACATGTTAGATTTAGGGTTTTCAAAGGATTGATGAATTGATAGAATGAAATGTTGTTTTTTTTAAAGCTAGATAATTAGATTGACAACATAAAATCTAAATCATTTGATAATTAATAGATGTGAAAGCATTATTGATTACGTAATTATTCATTGATGAACTAAATATCTATATACAAAGAAATTTGGTTTAGCGATTTAGTGAACTTATGATGAGGACATAGAACCAGATATCAACATCCCTACTCTTAGACAAGCACCAAGAACAAGATCAGGAACCAAGGGGGTGATTGCAAGTTTCTGTGAAGCCATTGAAGGGTTGTTTGCCAAGGCCATCACCAACCCCAACTTAGAAGACATCACTAACCATCTAGACAAGCTCTCCATTTCCGGATCAAAAGCTACACAAGAAACATCTTATGTTATACAAGACGGTCCAAGAAATGCTTGCTAACCTATGGTCTATCATTCCAAACAAGGAGATGGTTTCCTTATTCACCATCTCCCCACTTAAGTGAAACGGTGAGTATCAAGGGGAAGAGACAAGCCTTCAAACGACATCACTTCACTCCTAATGCTCGTCTCCCAGCCCCAACGGCTACCTTATTCAACTTCAAATCCATCAAAAAGAGGTAAGTAAGGTAAGCTCATTTCAATATTCGATTTACTTGATTTCCTTTAATAAAACCAGACATTGTTTAGCCTATTGCTTTATTTAGGTCCTAAGATTGAGTCATGTAATAAATTTGCTTCAAAGACCCCTAGAAGGGCATAGCTGCATCGGCGAGTATATAAGCCCCTATAAGCAGCCTTGTATTTTCAACCTTTATGAAATATATGAGTCAGTTTGCCCCTAGCAACTAAAACCCTAAGTCTTTCCGTGTGTGTGAGAAGCAGCATTGAGAGCATCTTGTCTTATCAAGCTCATTCCATAGAGTTTGTGTCGACTTTCGATCCATCAGATTGTGAAGAACAATCTATTCATTACATCTCCCTCTCCTAGTCCTTGTTGAGTTGTTTATACGAACAAGCAGCTTGGATCCACACTCCATCTACAAAGCCATCATCCATCCAGTGAGATAACAAGTTGGTTATACGACCATTTGTTGTTTTCCATCCTCCATTGGTTCTATTCAAGCATCAAGCAACTGGAATCCATTCCATCTACACATCCTTTCATCCTCCATCCAATTCAAGTCTCTCATATACCGGTTTCCTGATCCATCTATCCTTTAGTCCAGGTTGAGTTAGGTGCTATGTGGTGCCTATATCAACTTATCAAACATGTTCTGATTGCATGTCTGAACTGATTGAATCTGCAAAGAGATTTGAGATTGTAAGAATTAGATTAGATAGTTTATGCAATGAAAGTTGATTGACTTTAACATTTTGATTTGAATTCTAGAACTGGTCTTCATAAACCCTTGATAATTATTTGATTTGCTATTCTGAGAATTTCCTTGAGTCTAGCGTCTTTCTCCATCACTTACAAACTGATTTACTTAACTCTTATTTTACTTGTTTTCTTATTAGTGATCTATCATAATATGATAGTCATAAGTCTATTGAGTAATCGCTTACTTTCTCAACTTCTTTCTGAGAAAGGAGACAGTGTGCCCGCTTGGTGGGCCGGAAATTTGATTCTTAAGGGATACATTGCACTCTAAAAGTGAAAAGTAGATCAAGGATAAATTTATTATATCAATTTCTCAGAAATCTCTACATCATTGACACTTCCAGCATCATCATCATATGCTGACGCAGACACGAGCATATACCCCATCACGAATTTGTTTTGCGAAGTTAACTACAAAGTTTTGAAGCCACAGATTTCTTTAGCTTCTCACCATCATCTGAATCAGTTTCAGAATAACTCATGACATTTCTATTCTTCTTTTGATGTTCCAAATTAGCACATTCAAACCAAATATGTCTAAACTTTTTGCATTCAAAACATTTGTGTTTGATGATTAACTTCCCAATTCATCTTTTTCCATTCTCATTATTGCTTTGCTCTTCCTCGAGTACTTAGCAGTTTGTCAAGTAATAATTGCCATAAGAATTTTAGAAGATGAACCCTTTAAGAAAATTTCATATAATTTCTTATCATTTTCTCCATATGACTTGCTTAATTAAAAACATGAAGAATCTAAACAAACTCATCAAAAGCCATCTTATCAAATTAAGCTTCTTTAACTCTAGACATCTTTGACTCAAACTTTTATGGAAACTATCTCTCAACTTCTTCACCAGCTTCTTGTCTACATATGGTTTTTCTGTGTAAAACTCTCATTAGATATGTCACACAACTTATCATTAATTTTAGCCCTAGTTTCCCCTTCATCAATACTTAGATTCTAAAATCTAGATGCTAACATATCTAGTTTAGTTTGCTTGACACTTGTATTACCTACAAACATATTAGCCAATATCTTCCACACATTCTGAACTGATGCACACTGAAATCAACTTAAAGTAGCGTTCATCAATAACCATTATAAGCCACAGTGTTAGCCTTAGAATTATAACTCGATCCTTTTTCTCTTCCGAGTTGACTTGACCTCTCAACTTAAAAATGCAACCTTCTTATTATTAATTATCGCAAATGGATTCAAGTAATTTCAATTGAACTCCCAAAATCCTGATCAGGACCACTGATGAAAACATGCATAAAGACCTTACAATATCCAAAATTCGATGAATCAAGCCGTGGTGATCTTGTCATAGACTTTTCTTCTTGATATACCTCGATCAATACCGGTTTCCAAACTCTACCATACTCTCTAACGCAGTTTCTATCCTCACCCTTGATCTACCCAAAACAAGACCAAATTTCTATCCAAAATGAGCTAAGATACCAGTTTTAAATACAAATGAGAAGAGAAAATAAAGAGCATAAATTAAACGATACACAAAGCTTGTTAACAAGGTTCATTTCCTAATCCTTGGACCTAATCCAAAAGTTGCATCCAATAAAATTACAACTAGTTTGCGAATGCGTAAAACAAGCACAATCCTATTGAATCACCTATATGGTCTATATCATGAAATCTTCAAGATAACTAATCTTAAGCTAAAATTCCCATGAGTTTAGACTTGTTTAGGATAACCTAACCATGAGCTAACCTTCCCCCCCACCCGGCCTAGACTTTAGTCATCCAAAAATTTGAAGCTATGTTACCATGTACGTCAACACCTAACACACACCAATGATACCAACAAGCACCCCAACACTAACATCACACAAGGTCACCAGAATCTTAAAGCAACAATACACTTTGTGAAGACCATGTCACAATACGCTTGTTCACCACAAGCTCAAAACAATGGCATACTATATCAAACATTACGTCAATGACTGACACCAAAAACACACAATGAAACTCTCTCTTTAATCTTTGACTTCTATTTTTCTCATAAGGTATTCCTTATATAGTCAACCAAAAATTTTCTCAAATTTCTTCACAATATATTTTAAGAATTTTTTTTATTATTTTAAGCAAACTTTCTTTTTTTCCTTCAAAATAAAATTAACTCTTTTTTTTTAAAGAAAAACATCTTCAACAAATATTATCTTTCCTTTTCTAGATCAAGTATCTTACACACATTACTATGATGAACTCTTTGTAAACACTTTACAACTCACTTCATGTACTACCTCGTGTACCATTGCAACAATTGGTACATAAGCCCTCAAAAATTGCATCTTCAATCTTTAACTCAACAATATCGACATATTTAAGATAAAAAGCGTTAATGAATATTGTAACTATGAAATGATGATCATACTTGATTTCCTGAAGAGGAAGGGATAATGCCAATATGCTATCTTGACACAATCTGGTATCTAAAACAACTCCCCGTGCATGAGGATAATCATCAGCTGACACTTAGGCGAATATTGAGAAAGAATACGGAATATGGGAGAATTGAGTTACTTTGAAGAGTTAAAGAGACGATTCTTGAGAAAATAATGGATGTGTAGGAACTCAAAAAGAAAAGACTGTCCAAAAAAATATGATGATTCGTAAGTATTTATTTTGAATTCGGCGCATACTAGAAGTAGGATAAATTCGATGGTGGGTTATTTGAAAGACATTTATTGAGAGAACAAAAGTTGGTTACAAGAGAAAAGACTAAGAAACTAAAAAAAAAAAGATTAACAACTGAGCAATAACAATTAAGATATGAACCCCCTAATTCTTATGCTGGTTTTTTGTGATTGTGAGTCTTCCTCTTTTATGTCTGAATTCTTTTATTTTCTCTAAGTTAGTATATTCCCTCGACCGCCTCTTAGTTAATTGGACTGATTTCATTTTATTTGATGGTCCTTGTTTGAGTAATGTAACCTATCTTCAAAAATAAGTGTCCCCCCCCCCCCCCCCCCACTAGTTCATCGTGGGAGACAAAGTCGTTCACGATGAATTTAAAAGAGTGAGTCCGAGAAGTAAATAACCGGCATATTCTCTCAAATGTTTCCGAACTTCCATCTTAGCGCTTCCTAAGGTTTTTGATCAATATAGGAAGTGAGGATTCGTAGTGAATTTGATAAGAATTAGTAAATCTGGAATTGATGTTTGTGTGGACAAGAAAAGAAATCTTGAGAAGTAGGACATAGCAAGGAGAGATCTAAGACAATAGGGGTAGAATTGAAATTTTCAAAAATGAATAATTAAAGAGGTACTTATCTGTTTATGGTTCGATTGCTGTATACAACTCTTAATTTCTCAATAACATATGCATAACACACATTTATCTATGCACATAGACTTTGTTACATAAACTGTTATTATTAATTAGACTCAATATCCAACAACTTGTCTCTTAGTCTACAAACATGGATGGACCATGATTTTATGTATCACTAAGGACGTAAGATGACAGAAGGAGTCTTGTCTGTCTCACCTAAGTTTCCAGCTTCATTCTCCTCACTGGAATATTGACTATTCAAAGAAGCTTTTGACAGAATCTGGTAAGATTCGGAGCTACATTAGTGCTGCATCCGGAGCTTTCAGTCAAAGACTGATTAGAAGCTTGGACTCCAGAAAGTAGGAACCTTTGGTGGGAACTGCAAATGTGAATGGCTCCATCACAGTCTTTACAGAGCAATGCTCGGTCATCTAAGCAGAAGAAGTACCCTTTTCTCTCCTACATATTTATATGTGTTTGAGACTGGTAAAAGACCTCTGCGAGTGTTAACAGAAACAATGGAAACAAACCTTGCAGATATCACATAGAGGAGATGTAGATGATGTAGTGGATGCAGTGTTCCGTAGAGGGACTCGGTGATGCCTCTGGAAAAGTTTATTAGCTTCATGAACCGTAATGTCACACGGCTTGCAAAGAACAGCTTCATCTGAACAGCAAAGTAATTTTGCTTCAGATTTTTCACACACTTCACATTGTATCTTCATCCTTCAAGTACCTAATACAAAGACACGGAAAACGTTCCTTAACATTATCAAGAAGTAGGACAACGTGTTAATCTAAGACAAGTGTAACAAGAAGAACAAACTTGAATAGGTTCACATGCTGAGGTTAGACCAACTTTGTGGGTGGCAATAAAGTCAATAAATGTTCTGCTACGGTGCTACCAATATCCCCATGACAAGATTCTCCAGAAGCTTGTGTACTACTTGGTTTGTTTTGTGACATAAATTGGCAGACAAAACAACAAGCTTCTCCTAATACACAAGCATGGCAAGCCAGAAGTAATGAGAGGACCACACTATGCAAAACTAATATTAGGGGATAAAGTTAATAAACATAGGCAATGGATATCCAACACCCTAGAATGTCAGGAGCTCATGGCACATTCACACTCCCCATCCCTTTTCCCATGCATATACAATAGTAATAGCCAACGAAAATAGGCCTGCACAGAAAAAAGTATCATGGGCCAGTCCAATCTCCTTTCGGCTTGCCATAGTTGTACATGAAGTATCTGGAAGATGAGGGAAACTCTCAAAGACAATACAACCCATCCAACGTGTAATAATAATTAGTAAGAAGTCCATAGCCAAAAAGCTAGAACAATCCTAATCTCTCTCTACAAAAATATATAAATATATCTTTCTAGAATCTGCTGCATTCTTTTAAAACGCACATATATATATATATATATCACTACAAGAAATAGTCCTATTACGAGGGCATATTTCCTAGTTATTTCGTCGTATTACGACGAAATAACTAGGAATCGTGATCCGTTGTAAAACGCTCGTCATAACGCACGATTCGTTGTAATGTCGTTGTAACGTCGTTGTAACGTCAACTACAAAAACATTTCGTCGTAATCGAGGAAGGGAAACACTCGTTGTACTTCCTAGTGAATGGACTCGTAAAGGCCTTGTAACATTTCCTAGTAAAAGACCCCCTAAATACTTGTATTGTTTACGAAGAAGTTATATGTAATAACTTGTTAAATCGTCGTAATGAGTTACGAGGAATGAATAAGGAATTCCATGTAAAGTCCTTGTAAATTTTACGAGGACTTTACAAGTTCCTACTTGTAAATTCCTTGTTAAATTTATGAGGATTTTAATAAAAATTTTAATAAAACAATATATATTAATAAAATTATAAATTAAATTATTTTAAAACATTCAAAATTAAAATAATTTTAAATATAAAAAAACTGAATATATAAAAGTTATAAAATAATATTTAAATTTATAATATAATATTAAAATATTTAAAACAAAAAAACTAGAGCTGGACATTGTCGAAGTAGTTGTTGGAGGTCTCGTTCCCTTCCGTAGCGTCTCGAGGCTCGTCTACATGAGGCGCTTGTCGCTGAGATTCCGACGTCTCTCCTCCAACGCTCTTTTGTAGAACAGGGTTTCCAACGCCATAACGTCGAGAAGATCCTCCAGAGACTGCAAACGAACCTGTTGGTCGTCCACCTGAGCCTTCAACCGAGCATTCTCCTCATCCCGACTCGACGAGTAAAACGAAGTCGCCTTTGGAACGTCATTGACGGATCCTATTCCCATTGTCCACCCCTTCTTCGTGGAGCGACCTTATAAACAAATATTTATAAAATTAGAAATGAAATACTTTACTTAAATTATAAAATTAAAAATAAAAAATAATAAAACATTTTTAAAATTTACCTCTTCGAAGATAATTTCCACCTCTTGTGTAGACAATTTGACGGGTAATCCATCAGTAGACTCCTGGGTTAGCTGCGTCTCGCGCTCTTCAACCCGAGCAGCCACGTCGCGAAAGAGCTTCTCCGACCGTGGATCTACAAAAGCCCGCTCGCTTTCTGGTGAGTGATCTTGAATAGATCAGTCAAAGATGGCATCACTCCGGTCTTCTTAGCCTACAAAAGCATATAAAATGTAAGTTTATAATTTTTATATAAGATAATAATAATTAAGAAAAATAAAAATAAACATAAAATTAATAAAACTTACAACTCGTAGACGAACTCCGGCGTGGGGGTTTTGCCCGGTTGTATGAAGCATGGGCAAGTTACCATCCGCATCCTTCGTCCTACGGGAAGCAGAGCAACTGTTGGCCTTACGGACCGAGCCGGGTAACTTCCAATAGGCGATGAGGCCATCCCATACATCCTTCGTGAGCTCGGTGGGTTTGGCATCATAGCCGTAGTACTCCCACTTGTCCTTCCAATCTGAGACGGTGTTGCAAAGGCGGATCTTTGCTCTAGCAACAAATTCCGCCTTAACCCTCTCGTTGATTGCTAAGGACCAGTGCCACCTTTGCTGAAACAAAGAAAAATAAAATGAATTAGAAAAAAAATGAATTAGAAAAGAAAATATTATTAAATAAGAAAATGGAAAACTGTTACCGCAAAACATTTGAACCACGTAGTCCTAATGTGCTCGGGAGTCATGCTCCAGTTGGGATGGGCCTCGACGAAGTAGCTTTGATTGTGTCAGAAACGCTACGTCCAACACAGTTATCCACGCCAAACCTGAAAATAATATGAATTTGTTAGATGAGTATAACAAATATAATGTTAAAAATTAAAATTAATAAAATTAAAAACTTACCAATAAGTACCCTCTGGGGTATCGGGGTCCAGAATCTTCAGTCCTGCTCGTCCAGGCTTAGCAAGAAGATCCTCCATTTTATATGTAGCGCACGGTGCAGATGGAGGGACCAGCAAATCAGGATGAACACCGGCTCCTGGGGTAACATGTGGAGCCAGTAGAGGCGCCTCATATGGAGGGGGAGGTGGAGGCATCGGTGATGTATATGGGGTGCATAAGGAGGAGGAGGAGCCTAAGGAACTCATGTGACTTGGGACCTCCTCCGGATCTGAAGAAGATGATGGAGCTGAACTAGATGATGTCCCGAGCACCAAATGCAAATATATCGGAATAAGTTGGTCGTCTCCTAGGTGTCATCTAAATTTTTAAAAAAAAAATCAGTTAATGAAAAATATCTAATCAATTTTTAAAAATATTTATTCAGTTTAAAAATTATATATAATAATTTTTAAAAAAAATATATAGCCAGTTTAAAAATTGTTATTCAGTTTAAAAAAAAATAAGTAATTAGTGTTTAAAAAATATTTATTCAATTCTAAAGTAAATCTAAAATATTTGACAATTTTCTAATCAATTTCTAATACGCTATGTTCCTTAATCAAACCACGTAAAGTAACCACCTATTAACTACCTAACCTAGAATTTTTTTAAACAAAAAAAACTTACCTTGAACTTGGAGAGGAGTTGGGAGATTGGGAGGAATACACGAGGCATGCCTCGTGACTGATCCTCGAGTATATATAGAAATTTGAAGCCTAGTAAATTCGTCGTAATATTACAAGGATGTTACCACACGCGCATGTTTTCTATTACGACGAACTTACCACGCACGTGTCTTCCATTACGACGAATCTACCAGGCCCGTGTTTTGCATTACGACGAATCAAATATGACCCATTACGACGAATCTCCAGGTCCGTGTTTTCCATTAGCGACAAATTAAATATGACCCATTACGATGAATCTACCAGGCCCGTGTTTTCTATTACGACGAATTTACTAGGAATATATCCAAAACCCTGTAAGTCAAATCCCTAAACCCCAAAACCCAAATCTATAACTTAACATCTTTATTTCACTCTTCATCCCATTTCCCTTAAACCCTAAACTCCATTTTTTTGTGATCAAATATAAACCCTAAACCCTTAATGAAATTGTTTTTAACCGTAAACTCCAATTATATCATTATTTAAACTCCAATTTAATACTTCAATTAATTATTTAAAACCTGAACTTTAAGTTCTAAAATCCAACCGAATAACACATATAACTGAAGTCTTACACATATTTAAATATTGAAAACATTTGTTTACATTCATTCTGAGTCATTCGAGTCTTCATCAACATCAGTACAATGATCATCATCATTTTCACCAAACTCGTCTTCACCTGCTTCATCCGTCATATCATCGGGAAGATCTTCATATTGACGGTTATCCGGGTCAATGAGAAGAATGTCATCGGTTTGTTGTTCAGGTACTGCAACCTCAGTGATACACGCTTCTTCTTGCAAAGGTGGTTCTTCTCCAGCAACTATTCGTCCACGAGGAGTAATTTTGATAGCCGCTAACCAAGTTATTCCGGAATCTCTAAGGCGTGGGTATGGAATGAAGCTAACTTGGCCGGCTTGAGAAGCTAAAATGAAAGGCTCGAATTTGTTGTATCTTCTTCTAGAATTGACATCGACAACACCGAATTTGTTAATCCGAGTACCTCTGTTCAGAACGGGGTCGAACCAGTCACATTTGAAGAGGACGCACTTCAACTTCAGTAACCCCACAAACTCAACTTCAATAATCTCCTGCAAAATCCCGTAAAAGTCTGTTTCGCCTGTCACACACACTCCGTAGTTACTTGTTGTCCGCCGTCTTCCATACTCGTATGCGTGAAAGGTAAAACCTCGTGTGAAATACATAGGTGATGTGGTCACCTTTGCTACAGGGCCTAAGACCAAATCATGAAACCATACCGGGTAGTGTGGATCATCATAATCAACCTACAAAAAAGTAATAGCGTTAGAATACATATTATACTATAGTGTTTACCATATAAATTACCTGAGTCTTTAACCATTTGACAAAGTGTTGATCTTTCCGTTTCTCCATCTCAGTTGCGGATATTCCTGGTATTGCTTCTTCAACTTGCGTAACAAACAAGCTGCAAAAAGATACACAATATATATAAATAACTTCAAAACATTAATAGCTTTAATATATAACTTAAAACAATATATATTTACCTTTCAAACGAACGCGTCACTGCATCCTCGCAGTTGAGCAGAATATAAGTGTGGGCACTATGCTTATCATCTTCACTAGACCACCAAACTTCTTTCAATTTACCACCAAACCGTCCAATTTGGCAGAAAATGTCAGGAACACCGTCAACTGCATATGTTGGGACGACTCCACCATCATCATATCTTCTAGGAACTCTCTTCCTAGTGCGGACTGCTGGTGCGAAGTAGTATGATGTGAAGTGCGATGTTTCTGCTGTCAAACTCCCAGCAACTATTGACCCTTCGACCTTTGCAAGATTTTTTGCTTTCCCTTTCAAATGTTTCATGGAGCGCTCATAAGGATACATCCATCCATAATGAACAGGTCCACGAAGCAATGCCTCGTACGGGAGGTGGACAACTAGATGTTCCATGACGTCAAAAAATGCAGGAGGAAATATCTTCTCTAGGTTGCAGATTAAGATCGAAATGTTCTCATGGAGTTGTTGCATGACATCTTCCTTGAACGTACGTGTGCTCAAGTCCTTGAAGAATGCTCCAATGCCTATATATTGCAAAAAATACCCCATATATATCATAGTTAACATATCATAAACATAAATTATTATTTAATCAAAATATTTTACCTGCAAGTGATTCATGTACATTTGTTGGAAGCAGCTCGGCAAAAGCGAATGGAAGTAGTCGTTGCATAAACACATGACAATCATGACTCTTCATTCCTGAGAACTTTTGACCTTGTTCAACACATCTTGAGAGGTTTGAAACATAACCATCAGGGAACTTCACTTCTGATGCCACCCAGTTGAACAAAGTCGTCTTTGCTTCTGATGACAATCGGAAGATGGGAACTGGAACCTTTCCATTGCTCTTGATATGCAACTCACTTCTCGAGCAAATATCAGGTAAGTCCAATCTTGACTTTTTGTTGTCTTTTTCTTCCCTTGAACATTTAGTATTGTATTCATGATGTTGTCAAAAAAATTCTTCTCTATATGCATCACATCGAGGTTGTGCCGCAAAAGAAGATCCTTCCAGTAAGGCAGCTCCCAAAATATACTCTTCTTGTGCCAATTGTGAGTGACCCCATACCCATCAGGCATATTTGTAGAATATGCCAGTTTCTCCACGAGGAACAGTTTACAAAGCTCCATAGTGATCAATTTGTTGTTCAATTTGTTCTCCAGTTAAATATGGAGGAGACTGTCTCTGACAACTCTTTGTACCTAAACAATGTCTTGTTTCTTCGGTATGGATGATTAAGGGGAAGAAATCGACGATGACAATCAAACCAACATGTCTTCTTACCATTCTTCAGTTGAAAAGCATATGTCATTCCAAGACAATATGGACAAGATAACCTTCCATGTGTTGTCCATCCAGAAAGCATCCCGTAAGCATGAAAGTCACTTATAGTCCATAGCAGAACTGCTCGCATCGTAAAATTGTTTTTCAAGGAACAATCATACGTCCTCACCCCTGCTGACCATAAATCCTTCAGCTCTTGTATCAATGGTTGAAGAAAAACATCTAGCGACCGTTTTGGATGCTTTGGACCAGGGACTAATATGGTCAAGAATAGAAATTCTTGTTCCATGCACATCTCCGGTGGCAGGTTGTACGGCGTAAGAATGACTGGCCACAAAGAATATTGTCTCCCAGACATTCCAAATGGACTAAATCCATCTGTGCATAACCCAAGATAGACATTCCGAATATTTCTAGCGAAATCTAGGTGTACCGTGTTGAAATGTTTCCACGCTCTTGCATCTGACGGATGAGCGATCTCGCCATCCCTCTGGACATGTTCAGCATGCCATCTCATCGCTCCAGCAGTCCTCTCAGATTGATATAATCTTTTCAACCTGTCTGTAATTGGTAGGTACCACATCCTTTGGTACGGTACCCTATTCCTCCCACGTCCTTGCGGTTTGAATCGTGGCTTCTTGCAGAAACGACACTCTTCTAACTTCTCATCATCCCTCCAGTAGATCATGCAGTTGTCGATGCAAACATCTATCATCTCTGAAGGCAACCCAAGACTATAAACCAATTTCTGAATCTCATAATAAGATTCAGCTGACACGTTGTCTTCTGGCAAATACTCTTTAAACAATTCGGCCCATGCATCCATGCAATTCTCAGGTAAATTATGATCTGTTTTAATATTCATCATCCTAGCTTGCTAGAGACAATTTAGAGAGACCTTCTCTACAACCAGGGTAGATTGGTTGATTTGCAGCAGCTAACATCTCATAAAACCTTTTCGCATCTAAGTTTGGTTCTTCAACATTTTCACTTTCAGCAGCTATTGTTGTAGTGGTTTCAGGTAAAAATGCATCAGTAATCATGTCATGAACCCTATCATGATCTACCATCTGTTCCTCCTGATGGTAACTATATTCATTATGCAAATGATATGGTTCTTGACTATTACCAGCATCCTGAAAATTACTATTACTACTACTAGCTTCATTTCCACCATAACCCTCTCCATCTTGAAACCAAATATAGTAATGTGGTGTAAAGCCTCTGTTTAATAAATGCTTCCATACAGTTTCACTACGGGCAAATTTGAATTCTTGCATTTTCGACAAGACATAACATCTTACCACTTTCTTGCGTGATCGGTGTACTGCCTGCCTGGTACATGAATGTCTCTAGCCCCCTGAGAAATACATCCGTCACTCTACCGTCAACATCCTTGTGCGTATACATCCAACTCCGTAACTCGTAAATATTTCTACCATCCGACATGTTTTTTTATTCTTTTCTTTTTCGTTTGTGTGATATGTTATGATGAGAATGAACATATATATAGGAAATTTTCGAAATTGGTAGGTGAAGATATAACAACGAATTTACAAGGAAACCATTTACTAGGCTATTACAAGTACCTCACAATGATTTTACAACGAATCTACTTTTGTAAAGCACACTATAAACACGTTTTCACCAAATATATATTTCGTTGTAAAGTCCTTGTAATATTACAAGGAAATTACGATGAACAAGAAAATTCGTCGTAATGTCCTTGTAATATTACGACAAAATATTTTCCTCGCAAATTACAAGGCCATTACGACGAATATGTGGTTGTCTTAATGTCCTTGTAATGCAATAGTACCCTTACGACGAAGTAATTTGTTGTTAAGTGGTGTTTTCTTGTAGTGTATATATATAAATACTAGAGAACTGGATCTTATCTTCATTGCGAAAATAAGCAAGTAAAATAAAGATAGTAGTTATTAAAAGCCAAACACATTGGTGTCCACCTTCTACATGTAAGCCACTACCAAACCATGATGAAGGACTTCCCTTGCGTTACTCTAGTAAGCCTATTCACAGGAGCTTTGTGTAAGACCTTGTCCCTATGATCTTACTTTTAACCTTAACAACATTTCTATTCAATCCAATACTTCTTTTATTTCAAATCTCAATCGTCTTACAACTAACTAAATTCAATGAAAACTGAATAACATAACAATAGCTTAAGAAATCGTAGTGAAAATTCTTAAGACGAAACCCAAATAGATGCACCATTCCAACTTCTACTCCTATGCCTCCTCGTTCATACATGAAATGAGGGGTGAGTAATTGAGATTACTCAGTGAGGGTAGGTTATGAACTCATCTCAGATCATATAACACATCAAGCACAAGTCATGAGCTAATATCGCCTAACATGCATCTAACAACATTCCCTAGACTCTCTAATCCACGAATTCCCCAAGCCAACCGTCTGAATACCCCCATGATCTTACACGGCTTCACCATCCTCTGCTCAACCGACACTCTCCACACCGGCAACTCGCCAAACTGGCACATGCAAATTGGTACACGCTAAACGACACTCACCAAAACGGTATACGCCAAAGCGGCACACGCCAAACCACACTTTGTCACACTAAGATACAGCCTCATGCCTCACCAACAACGTCATAACAACAGAATCTTATTAACATTCAATCTTATCTGTATTCCTTCTTACCAGCATTCATCTTTATCATCATTCATTCTTATAGACTTTAAGTCATACCCAATGACATTATTCTAGACGTCACCCGTTCTCGGTGTCGCACACAATTCAACTTTGCATAACACATCATTCAGATTCAGGTTCAATACATTCATCTATCAGCATTCAATTTTCTCACACAACCGGTTATCCTTTAACAACGTATCACGTTCTAGGTTCTTTTACTCACATCCATAATCAACATACTTTTC
The DNA here is from genome assembly GCA_905132765.1 of Moricandia arvensis. NCBI lineage: Eukaryota > Viridiplantae > Streptophyta > Magnoliopsida > Brassicales > Brassicaceae > Moricandia > Moricandia arvensis. The sequence goes on along the minus strand of CAJHQP010000034.1, from coordinate 379,111 downwards.
ATCACATCAACACAAACCAACAACTAGATCTAGGCCAACATTAAAAAAGGACTAACTCCCCGAGGTATTATAGAACATGAGAGAAGTTTCACAAACGGGTCCTCACCATAGCCTTTCTTGACGTCACAGATCAAGATCCAAAACACGAAGAACCCAGCAACACAACCACATATATGTACTCTCACGCTCAATAGAAGATGGGAAAAGGGATTAGAGATCAGATCTATCACATCCAGTGACAAAACAAAGGGAAGAAGAAGGGGAAGCAGGAGATCTAAGGCTTACTTTTCAGATCTAACTATCAAAGGAGAACAAGGAAGAAAAGGAGGCAAACCGTCGGTGGTGACTAATCGCAGATGGTGGCTGACGACTCAAGCTACGGTTTAGGCGACTTGGGTATTGACGGTTGATGGTTCGGGATCTCTTCAGGGCTTCACTTATATTCTCTCTGCAGAGAAATAGAGGAGGAGACACCTTCTTTTATAGAAAAAGAGAAGGGAACCCTAGGGTTTCTCCCTTTTGGGCCTTTTTACATGTGGGTTTCTCTTAATAAAAGGATGCAATTTTATGGGCTGAGTTTAGGGGTGCTACACTTTGTTGCTTGGAAACATGTAACCAAGCGAAGGGTCTTTCTCCTCTGCACTCGACACTCCGTGAAGCTTTTTATCCAGTCTCTGGCTTGACCGATTTCCCAATCCCTTCATGATTTTGGAGAGGATCCTATTAGAACTAGAGAGGGACAAGAGCATTAATCTATAACCAGAAAGAGTGGGCTGTAAAGGAACAACAAAAGGACACGAGATAATACTCGAGTACCTGGTCTGAAAAAGGATGACTTGAAGATTGAAGTTGAAGAGAACCGAGTCATGCGAGTAAGTGGAGAAAAGAAAAGAGAAGCATAGAAGAGAGAGATCAGTTGCATAGAGTTGAAATTCTATGGAAAGTTCTGGAGACAGTTCCAGCTACCTAATAATGTGGATATTGAATCTGTCAAGGCCAAGCTTGAGAATTATGTGCTCACTATTAACCTCACAAAGCTGTCTCCTGAAAAGGTTAAGGATCCAATGGTTGGTAACATTGCAGCTGAAGAAGACCAAACTGCAAAAATCAGCTCCTCTGAATCCAAAGAACTCTGATGGAATAACCAGTCTATCTACTATAGCTTTGAGTGTAAAGAGAGGGAGAGTTATAAACACAAGCATTTGAGTTTTATATTGTCTGAGTGAAAGGATTATGATGTCAAAAACTATCTGCAAAATGTTTTGTAACATGCAATAAAGTATTTTAGAACAAAAAAAAAACAAAAAAACAAAAAACAAAACATGCAATGAAGCTTTCTAGTTTTGTGTTGTAAGGTTGATGCGGCAACATGAAAGAGAACAACAGGGATCTAACATCAATGGTGGGTTGAAGTCTAGACCACATTTTACAATAAAACGTGGCTTCAGAATCAAAAGTTTAACCATAACATAGAAAAGGATAGAAAGGCCAGAGAATGTAGATATGTTTCTTAACTCTTCATCATTATCTAGAACTAAATTATTCCGAAAACAGAGAAAACTCAAAACAAATTGACCTGAGTCAATACAAAACTGAAGAAATATGAGTACCAATTAATCGAGGGAGAGAGAGAAGAAGAAGAAAAGTAACTGTTTAAGACTTCGGTTTCATGAGCCTAGGAGCACAGATGGAGTGATAAGTGCTGGAATAGTTCCTTTAAGAGTTGGACAGAAGCATTTGCAATTGCGAGAGCCTCATTCAGCTTTCATTCACATTCATTAAACATACACACCAACTCAATTCTTTATTTATAGCTGAGTCTAAGACCTGACAAAATGTCATAAGCGGTTTCACAGAGTTTCCAGGCTCTCTCCATTTGAATTTCTGCATTTTGACAATCAAAAAACTCTCTATTGGATAATTTCAAGCTTGTGGAAACTTAACATATTATTAGATGTTTAATATGTTAAGAGATAAACACAAAAAGGAAATGTAGAATAGGAAAATGAAGTATTCTATTAGATTAAGTTTGTGTTTTCCATATCCCACATGTGAAAGGAAATTGTAATTCACTATAAATATAGGTCTCATGGAGAGGTGTTCCATAAGAGATCTAAGAGAAACATTGTGAGCTTTAGTTTTGAGTAGTTTCTAAAGCAATAAGAAAAGTTGTTCTTATTATCCTTTGTTCTAAGAGATCCTTCAATTGGTATCAAAGCTAAGTTAAAGCTTCACTCAAAGCTTAAGTTGAAGCTTCGATCCTGGTGGCTGTGAAGCAAGAATTCGTGACACAAGATGGTTGACGTGAATAGGGCTCCACGCACGAAGGACCTTGGATCCGCATCTATCTAATGTCTGATGTTGAATTCGACAAACTATACAGTTTGGTCCGATGAGGATGAGGGTGTTACTCCGTGTTCATGGTGTGTGGGACACGATAGACCCAGGTTCGGATGATCAAAAAGAAGAACGATGTTGCGATTGGCTGTTTTTGTTTCAATCTATTTCCGAAACTTTGATTCTCCAGCGTGGGAGAACAAACAACATCAAAGACATCTGGAACACCATAGTGTCACGACACCTTGGAGCTGATCTTGTAAGGAGGCGAGACTTCAGATATTGATGACAGAAGTTCGATAAGTTGAAAATGGATGATAGTGATACCGTGGATGACTTTGCAGGAAATATATATCAGGGTTATCATCCAAGGCAAGCCTCGTTGAGAAAACATAGAAGAATCCAAGATGGTTAAGAAGTTTTTGAAGGGTCTTCCAAGACACAAGTATATCCAGATCGTAGCGTCGCTTGAGCAAGTCCTAGAACTCAACTCTACGGGTTTTGAGGACATAGTTGGAAAGATAAAGGCGTATAGGAGCGTGTAGGGAAGGAAACTCAAAGGAAGACCAAGGGAAAGCTTATGTTTTTCGGATAACAATCACATAGTCAGAGAACTATGGAAATTTCGTGAGTAGAGGTCATTATTTCTTCTGTTATGGGTCCTTGTGGAAAAACTGAATATCTGACCTTTTTTATACCCATGCGTATCCACTTTGTTTACCGTCTCACGATGATCAATATAGTTAAAAATACGTTTCAAATGGAAAGACTACAGGATCATTTTCCTAGTGTACTTTTAAGGCTGTTTAGATATTTTTTTAACACCATGTATAATGCGATGCGATACAAATAAACCTAGTGTTTAGTGACTATAGGATCATTTTCTTTGTCAGTAAATGAGATTTCTTAATCCAGTAGTTTTGTAGAAGTATTTTCAACTCATCGACATATTTGCTTTTATAATAGTATTTAGAAGTAAATTTATTTATTCTAATTCACCTTTATTTTTTCATCTAAATAAATTTCATTTTTCTTTTTCTTCCAAATTTTGATGAATAAATAAAATACATTTATTTTTACCTCTTAATATAAACATGTTATTTTATAAAAAAATACATTGGATTCTACTTCTTAAATAATAATTCTATTTAGTGGAAAAATACATACTATTTAGGAATTATGTAGCACGGGCCGGCCGAGGAAGCATAAAACAAGCGGCCATAGACACGTGGATGGGCCCGTACTGCTATTTCAAACCCTACTTCCTTCTCACTAATCAGCCCACTGCTTCCTCCTTTCTATGTTACTCTTTCTAAATAGTACTTCAAATAAAATGACATGATTGGTTGTGCATTATCTCAAATTGATTGTCTATATTTTTGTTTGATTGTTTCAATATAAAAATACTACGTCAAAATGACAGTGTTGTTTAGAATATTTATGATAAAAACAAAAAGAAATTAGAGTTACTGATTAATTATCAAACAAAACAATGCATATATTTTATATTTCGAATTAGATTCACATATTGGGTTTGACTGGTGATATAAACAGAGTAAACTGGAGTAAAAATAAAAAGATAAAAAAATGCTGCTTTTCATATACGTCTAATTTCCACTTGTTTTTGCAGAGTAAAGAAAGGTAAAAACAAATAAATAGAAAAAAAATTAGAGTAAATGAGTGAAAAAAGTATTTTCACCTTTTTATTCTAATTGGATATATTTGAGTAAAATTGAGAGTAAAAAAATTTAATCTAACTTTTGTTACTCTAATCATATCAGCCAACCATATTCATCTACCATTTCTCTCTCTCTCTCTATCTCTATATGTCTCCTCTCTCTTTCTCATAATTAAGGAAAAGAGGATACTGGGGAAATTAAGATATTTGAAATGTACAGAAGGTTAATAGATGTTGGACAGCAGAAATTAAAATGTTGGGATATTTAATCCATCTAAAAAAGAAGGATAGAGAATCAAAACGTTTCATCCTCACATGAAAAAAACAAAACCAAAAAAATGAACACAAAAAACAATAGGGGAAAATCCCGCTAGTTTATGGTTTATGGAAGTGAAAAAAAAAATCTTACACTTACCTATCCCTCCCCATTTTTATCTATTTAAGTAAAATGTTTTCCCCCTGTAATTATAACACCAATCGCATGTGGTAGGAAAGTTAATCATTAATCTGTCTTTGACTTTAAACACAAACAACACAAACAACAAAAGCAACATTTTGGTCCTTTTGTCTTTTTTTGCTATATTATTTTCAGTTTAAAATAATTTAGAGTAATGATGTCATTTACCTAAAAATATCATTAAAATATTAATTAAATAGTTTACTAACTACAAAATAGACTGTAATAAATCATTGATTATATAATTTTTGACAAAATTAAAAGTTATATTAAAATATGAAAACATTATCTTAAATTTTTTTTAAGCATCAACTATTTTAAAACAGATGGAATATTAAAATAACATACTTATATTTTTATAATATGGGGAAGACTTCGAATCAGGCTTGACACTCGTGCACCACAAATAAATAATTGCTGGAATCTCTCACATGTATATGCTTCATAAAATCAGAATATCATATCTTAAATTAATTGAAGCCGTGGCATAGAGTGTTGCGGTCATATTTATATGAGTATATAATTTTAGCTATTATTGTTATAGACTGGTTGGTGAATGCCTTCGAAATTTTTTTGATCACAAATATATAAATAACATGGAACAAGATTCACTCATTGAACGGCAAATATATTCATATGTGTCATACACAGATTACCCTTTAGTCAAGTCGATTTTAACCACCAGCCCTCGTAATTAACCATATATGGGAGTTGTGTCGCAAACTTCATGTGTAAACGACTTGCCTTTCAGTTCCGGTGTTTACTTGTGTTGGGTTTGTAGGAAACAATTTACCAGATGCTCATCTTTAAAATTAGTCAGACGTTTAATCAAAGTCTGGATATACAGCAATCGCAAATTAAAATAAAATAACAATTGTGTAGCGGCGTTAGGCCATGTTTATCCACGGTCTCGTAAGATGGGGTTCTAAACTTAAATTGACTCGTTTTTTAATTTTTTTTTTTTCAAAAATTTTTTTTTGGTTAAGAGACGGTTCTTAAGTCTCTTATTTAAGAGACGTCTCTTAAGTTTTCTTAGTTAAAAGTTAAGAAACGGTCCTTAGAAAAGTTAAGAAACGGTTCTTAGAAAAGTTAAGAACCCCTGCTAATAGACTCCCAATAAACATGCCTTATATAAAATATTGTCGAAGCTGCATGGATGTAAAAGGACTGCTCACAATCAAATAAAATGCAAATATAAATCCACATCATTACATAAAATTACAGCTTCGCCATCATAATATACGACTTACCAACAATTGAGGATATATATTTAGAGTGTTATGAAATAACTTACAAATTTATATTATCTCGAAATTTGAATAGGGGCAAATTTTATACCCGTGGGAGGAGATAACTCTTATATAAGAAGAACTATTACAGAGAGAAAGAGGAGAATGGGATGATTACAAATGAATCGAAACGATCGTTATATAGAAGTGAAAAAGTAGAAGTTACTGTGCAAATAGTGACAGTGGGACCCCACATCCTTTTAAATTTTCAACAAAAGTGGCGGCCGAACACTGTGCAATTTGCGGCTACTTTAACACTCCCCCTTGGGGACCGGTGTCACTATTATTTCTTGCTTGACGTATTTGTTGCCTCGTTAAAAACCTTTCTAGAAAAACCTTGTAGGAAAAACCATAGTAAGGTAAAAAGAGTACAACCACGTAAGCTCCCCCTCGAATGAGCAGTCATAGATCCTTCTGATGACGCATTCCAATGTTATGGACATGTTTCCTGAAAACCGAGGTTGGAAGTGATTTTGTGAAGAGGTCAGCTGCATTGTCGCATGATCGAACATATCTGACTTCAATCTCTTTATTCTTCTCCAGTTCTTGAGTGTATGAGAAGAACTTCGGAGGTATGTGTTTGGTTCTATCGCTTTTGATATATCCTTCCTTCGTTTGAGCAACACATGCTGCATTATCTTCATATAAAACAGTTGGGGTCGTGTCATTGTTAATTCCACTACTCGATCGGATATGTTGGCTTATGGATCTCAACCATACGCACTCTTTACTTGCTTCATGGAGTGCAATGATCTCAGCGTGATTTGAAGAAGTAGCTACAAGTGTTTGCTTCTGAGAACGCCAAGATATGGCAGTGCCTCCAATTGTAAAGACGTATCCTGTCTGTGATCGAGCTTTGTGTGGATCTGACAAATAACCTGCATCTGCAAAACCAATCATTTGACCCTTTGAGTTTTTAGGGTAAAATAGACCTAAATCAATAGTCCCTTGAAGATAACGAAAGACATGTTTAATTCCATTCCAGTGTCTTCGTGTAGGGGATGAACTGAATCTTGCTAAAAGATTGACAGAAAAAGATATATCAGGCCGAGTACAATTTGCAAGATACATAAGAGCTCCAATTGCACTTAAGTATGGAACTTCAGGACCAAGTATTTCTTCATTCTCTTCAGATGGTCGAAACGGATCAGTTTCAATATTAAGTGATCTAACAACCATCGGAGTGCTAAGCGGAGTTGCTTTATCCATGTTAAAACGTTTTAGCACTCTTTTTGTATATGTAGACTGATGTACAAATATACCCTTTTGAGAATGCTCAATTTGTAAACCAAGACAAAATTTTGTCTGCCCGAGATCTTTCATCTCAAATTCTCCTTTTAAATAATTTGATGCCTTTTGTATTTCTTCTTGAGTTCCTATAATGTTAAGATCATCAACATACACCGCGATTATTACAAATCCGGATGTTGTTTTCTTGATGAAAACACATGGGCATAGAGGATCATTCACATATCCTTCTTTTGTTAAATGTTCACTGAGACGATTATACCACATACGTCCAGATTGTTTTAGCCCATATAACGATCTTTGCAATTTAATTGCACATAACCCTTTAGGTTTGGAACTTAACACTTCCGGCATCTTAAATCCATCTGGGATTCTCATATAGATATCAGTATCTAATGATCCATATAAATATGCCGTAACGACATCCATAAGACGCATTTCTAAATTTTCATTAGCCGCTAGGCTCATCAGGAATCTAAATGTGATTGCGTCCATAACAGGAGAATATGTTTCCTCATAATCAATTCCAGGTCTTTGAGAAAAACCTTGAGCTACCAGGCGAGCTTTGTATCTTGTAATCTCGTTTTTCTCATTTCGTTTCCGAACAAATACCCATTTATATCCAACAGGTTTCACATCTTTGGGTGTGATTACAATGGGTCCGAATACATTTCTTTTGTTAAGTGAATCTAGTTCGACTTGGATTGCATCTTTCCATTTTATCCAGTCATGTCTCTTTTGACATTCATAAACAGATGTTGGTTCTGGATCTTCGTTTTCTTCATCTATTTCCTTTGCCAAAAGGTATGAGAAAACATCATCTATATCATCCATCTCTTTCCGTTCCCATATTTTTCTATTATGGATGTAATTAATAGAAATCTCATGATTTTCTTCAGATTCATGATGCTTTGTATTGTCGTTAGATTCATTATCTTCTCTCTCAAGAACATTTTCTGTTATTCTGGAGGTATCATGCCTTTCAACTTCCTTTCGTTTTCTAGGATTTTTATCCTTTGAGCCAAAAGGTCTGCCGCGTTTCAAACGTGTTCCTGATTCACGTGTATCAACTGCCATTTTGCCTTTCTCTGGAATCTCAATGCGAGCAGGAGCATTTGCGGCGGGTATATATGATTTTGTTACCGTTTTGGTATCAGCAAATGCATCAGGTAGTTGATTTGCGATGTTTTGTAAATGCATGATACGTCGAACTTCTAGTTCTGACTGTTTCGTAGGAGGATCAAGGTGTAATAAGGATGGCACATTCCATTTGATTTCTTTTCCTACTTTATTGTTATCTCCCCCTAGATTTGGGAATTCTTTTTCATTGAAATGGCAATCAGCGAATCGTGCCGTAAAAACATCACCAGTTTGTGGTTCTAGATATCTTATTATCGATGGAGAATCATAACCAATATATATTCCCAACCGTCTTTGAGGTCCCATCTTCGTACGTTGTGGTGGTGCCACTGGAACATAAACCGCACAACCGAATACTTTTAGATGAGAGATATTTGGTTCTCTACCAGATACTAATTGTAACGGGGAATATCTATGATATGCACTTGGTCTTATCCGAATGAGTGCTTCTGCATGCAAAATTGCATGACCCCATACAGAAGTTGGGAGTTTGGATCTCATAATCAATGGCCTTGCAATCAGTTGCAGTCGTTTAATTAAGGATTCTGCCAATCCGTTTTGCGTATGAACATGAGCAACTGAATGTTCTACTTCAATCCCTGATACCATACAGTAATCATTAAATGCTTGGGATGTGAATTCTCCAGCGTTATCTAATCTAACTCTTTTAATTGGATAATCAGAGAACTGAGCTCTTAATTTGATTATCTGAGTTAGAAATCTCGCGAATGCCATATTTCGAGATGATAACAAGCAAACATGTGACCATCTACTGGATGCGTCGATTAGTACCATAAAATAATAAAATGGTCCACATGGTGGATGTATTGGTCCACAAATATCACCTTGTATTCGTTCTAGGAATCTTGGTGATTCTTTATCAACTTTTGTTGGTGATGGTCTTATGATCAATTTCCCAAGGGCACATGCAGTACATGGCATTTTATTACTCTGATGTATATCTTGGGCTTTTACTGAGTGACCATGTGAACTCTCAATGATTTTACGCATCATTGTAGTGCCTGGATGGCCAAGACGGTCATGCCATAGTATAACATCTTGATAACAAAATGTGATTCTATTACATCAATATAAGTGTGATGTAATCCAGAAGGAAGTTCTGGGAACTTTTCCAAGATTAGATTTTTGCCTGATCTCTCGGAAATTATATATATATACTTCTTGCCATTTTCAGTTGCAGACTGAGTATCATATCCTTGAAGATATATATCTTTGAAACTCAACAAATTTCTTTTAGAATTTGGAGAATATAAGGCATTATCTATGGAAAACTTTGTTCCATTAGGCAACATAAAGTTTGCTTTGCCAATTCCTTCGATCAAGTCTGTAGGACCTGATATTGTGTTTACAGTCATTTTGGCTGACTTTAAGTTAGAGAAAAATCTCTTATCTTTCAGTATAGTGTGCGTTGTGCCACTATCTGGTATGCAAACTTCTCTACCAAGTTGCGTAGTTGTTGTTCCGTTTGTTCTCTTATCCATTTCTGAAATACACAATTAATGTTAATAAAGAAAATAAATTTCATAATAATCATATTGAAATTATACATTCACACAATAATTATACATTAGATTATAATCATACATTAGTTGTTTTGAAAACAACATTATTCTTGGATCGAAATACATAATTTTATGGCATTACTGGCATTATTTTAGCTTTATTACAATAAGCTTTTAGTTCTCTTGAGTGGTCTCGTCGTGATCTCCCATAAAGTCAGGGGACTCGAGATATGTTGAAGTTGTACCCTCAAAGTGTTCATTGAGATTCGCTTCCTTTGCCTTACCCTTGAGGGTTTCTTGGTACAACTTACATAAATGCTGAGGAGTTCGGCATACTTGAGACCAATGTCCCTTCGATCCACATCTGTAACAGACGTTATCGTTTTTTCGAGTAGGATTTTCTTGAGTTACGATCTCTTTTGCCCGGTCAGATCGATTCCATGTATTGGATCCCCTTCCTCTTGGGTTGTAGCTTTTTTCGTGACCTCGATTAAATTGATGACCACGACCACGACCATAACCATGGTCACGACCACGACCATAACCATGGTCACGACCACGACCATAACCACGGCCACGACCATGACCACGACCACGACCACGATAGGGATGGTTTCTCTCCGGATTTTTAACATCCGTTGCATTCACCTCAGGAAATGCTTTGGTCCCGGTGGGTCGGCTATTGTGGTTTTTAATGAGAAGTTCATTATTCTTCTCCGCTATCATAAGCGCCACAGCGAGTTCAGAGAACCTCGTATACCCACGGTTTCTGTATTGTTCTTGTAGAACAAGATGATTTTTGTGGAACGTTTGATAGGTTTTTTCAAGCATTTCTGCTTCCGTCACGGGCTTACCGCAATATTCTAATTGCGCCGCTATCCTTAGTATAGCGGAATTGTACGTTTCTACCTTTTCAAAATCTTGAAACCGTAGGTTTGACCACTCGTCGAGTGCATGGGGAAGAGTTACTTTCTTCTGGTTATCAAACCTCTCTTTTAGAGCTTTCCAAAGAACCAGAGGGTCTTTTGTCCTTGCATAGTCATGCGTAAGGTTTTCATCTAGGTGCCTTCTCAGGAATATTACGGCTTTGGCCTTTTGATGGGAAGTTGATTGGTTCCCTTCCTTTATGGTATCTAGTATTTCTTCTGAGTCTAGATGGAGCTCCATATTTGTAACCCATGCCGTGTAGTTTGCACCAGTAACTTGGAGGGCCGGAAACTGAAGTTTCTCGATATTTGCCATTTGGATTTCTAAAACATAAAATAATAATTTTATTAGAATTTCATAATTTAGAAACCATACACATTAATCCTACATGCGATTACAAGGAGAAATGATGCATAAAAACATAAATAGATATTAATGCCAAAATTTTCAGCATTAACTCCTCCAAGATAAATCAAATACATGGAAGTAAAAATAAAAATCGCACATAAAATCAAAAATAGCCGAATCATCATTCTTGCAAGAAAATCGGAGGAGAGCGATTTGGAAATATTTGGGAGGAGATGAAATGTTTTGGATGAGTTGAATGAATGAAGGATGAGTATATTTATAGGTGAAAAAACACTGTTCATGACCGTTGGAAAAAGGGGGAATTTTTAAAAAAAAATCTTTGTGACCGTTGGGATTAAAATGTTTGAACCAAAAATCAGTCTGAAAATATCGTAATAAGCAGTCAACCAGAATCAATAAATTTCAAAATATTTTATCTAAGCGACCAAATATTTATATAATATTCATAATATGCAAATATCAATATTTATTCTAGTGATAAAATTATTTATGTCAAAACATTAAACAAATAATGCGGCGGCAGAGCCAGACCAATATTATGCAATAAATAAATTATGCGGCGGCGGAGCCAAGCCAATATTATGCAATAAATAAATTATGAGGCGGCTCAGCCGACCGATTCACAATAACAAATAAATTATAAGGTGGCTCGGCCATCCAATTCACAATAAATAAATTATAAGGCGGCTCAGCCGACCAATTCACAATAAATAAATTATAAGGCGGCTCAGCCGACCAATTCACAATAAATAAATTATAAGGCGGCTCAGCCGACCAATATATATATTAGTATTAATTATAGTGAATTGAAATTGATAATAAAAGATAGTATAGGCGGTATACCGGCCATTATAACAGGGTAAAAGTGATACATATAAATTTTACCGAATTGCAGAGTGATCGTGCTGATAACGTGTTATGAAATAACTTACAAATTTATAGTATCTCGAAATTTGAATAAGGGCAAAATTTTATACCCGTGGAAGGAGATAACTCTTATATAAGAAGAACTATTACAGAGAGAAAGAGGAGAAGGATGATTACAATCGATCGAAACGATCGTATATAGAAGTAAAAAGTTGAGTTACTGTGCAAATAGTGACAGTGGGACCCACATCCTTTTAAAATTTTCAACAAAAGCGGTCGAATACTGTGCATATTTCGGCTACTTTAACATAGAGGAAATAGACGTTTATTTATAATTATATTGTTGCTTTTAGCCACATATGTAATATGGCCATGGATCTTGGGTCTATAGACCATATAGAGAAGAAACATGACGAAGAAGTTGGACTCTTGCTTGAAGAAGCAAAATGTGATCAGCCGTGAGACGATAAAGTTTGTCGCCGTTAAACTCACCAGAAAAGTTCGTATCTGGGGCAACAATCCGGCGGAGACGGCTCATTGAGCTTCCTCGAGCTCACATTAACCATTACTCTCTTTCTTCTCCGAACGTTAAGCGCTCTATACCTCATCTTTGTGTACACGAACGGTCTTCTTCGTACGTGTACGGTATCACAACAAAACTAGGAAGAGAGAGAGATTGGTTAGAGAATTGATCTGTGGATTAAAAGAACATGAGACGATGTGCTTTTATAGATAAATTTGATGAAAAATGAAAAAATAACAACTCTCTCACGCTTGATATACGATCAGTCCTCGCATGCACACGTGTGAGAGATAATAGTTATGGATTTATAATAGTAGCGCGGATGATATAACCAATAATGATGTGAAACAAACTCACCATGGTATACTCACAAAGAATTACCTAGGGCATTGGCTGATCATATCTGAATTTTAAAATGTTTTCTCACAAGAATATTAAGTATGCATGTGAAATGAAGTTTTATTATATATGAAAATTGGGATGGTAGTAGCTACATGATGTTGTGTCTTGGAAACATGTGAATGCTGATTGTATAAACTTGTTGTTGCTAGGCTGATCAAATAATACGCGGAATAATTAATGGGTAATTAATTGGTCATGCATATACGACAAACAAGGCACCCGTATTGACCAAAACCCATCCATAAGTGGATAGCAAATCGGAAGACTATGAGTCGGTCCACGTTCTAAGCTTTGCCTCCACAGGCCAACCAACAAATAATTCTAATAGATTAATACTTACAAAATAATTTTCACATTATTGATGATTACTATTTTAACGACAAACTATATGTTGGATGGGTATATTTCTCTTCAAATAGTACTTTATGTATAGTAAAGACTGTATTCGTCAGTAAAATGACTAGCGGATAACGTTGTAAACTATTGCAACTAAATGGATTTATTCCCATAACCAATCAAAACTTGACTTCTATCTTCAGTTTCCGAAACCTATTTATATCTATGATTATAAATGGACCATATAACATTGGATTGTGAACAGTTTTGGAACAAGTGGCTGTACTAATCTTCATGGATCATCCGCAATATGTTGTCAGCAATCTGAAAGTTGCTTAATCACATTTATTAAGAGGTAAAAGAGCTACGCTTAAGTCCAGTATCGATCTTAGTGTGCCGGGCCTTTTTGTAGACATCTAAGAGCATCTAAACCCTAGAACCCTTAAAGGGTTTTTATTTATTATTATTTTTTTAGACTTTTAAAAAAAAAATTAAAGTGGAACCAATCGTGAACTGTCACGTGTCAGTGGAGTCCACGAACAGTACAAGAATCCAAGTAAATAAATCTTTTATTTGGAGACTTTAAGAGATGGTTTATAAGAAACTGTGGGACCTCCCTTAAGAACTCGTCTAAGAGACTCCATTAAAGGTGCTCTAAGGGCTTGTTCATTGCAGGGTTCTTAGGTGGGGTTCTTAACTTTTGTTAAGAGCCGGTTCTTAGTTTATAACTAAGAAAAACTAAGAACCGGCTCTTAAATAAGAGTTTTAAGAACCGGTTCTTCGCCGTAAAGTAAAAAAAAAACAAAAAAGTGAAAAATCAAAAGTTAAAAACCTCATTTAAGAACCCCGCAATGAACATGGCCTAAGCCATTGTTTAATCATGCGTAGTGGAGCAATAGTTTTAGTGTTTAGATATATGGATACATGTGTAAATTTGTTATAACCTAAGTTTTTGTTCTATTGTGCGCAAATGCGTGGACCATTTGGTCATTAAGACTTTTTTGTACACAAATTTTATTAATTCAAGCCTAAGCCTAAGGTGCAACGATTACAACCTCGATGTATGTTCGATGGTAAGATGAACAACCATTAACAGTAAAGTAATACAATAAAACATTTGGTCATTAAGGCTTGAGTTTGGATGTTTAATATGTGGTAGAATTGCATATAATTCCTCCACTAGAGGGTCTACTCAAAGTCTCAACTAAACTTATAGTCAGACGCTTCCACAAAACCTTAAACATGATCTAAAGTAAATGCCACAGTAATGGTGAATTAATGTTACTTTCTTTATGCATCCATTGAGTTGTGTTGATCTAATTCACTATGTGTCTTAACGTGCTAATAACTCCATTAATGATGACAAATATTCAAAAAAGAGCCGTATACGGCCGTGTTTGTAACGAGAGGAGGGTGGGTGAAGTGAAGCCCATGCATGCATGTCTCTTCTACATATAAAAAGACACATTACGTCTTTTTCTTCGCTGAGTTGTTTCCACGCTTTCTTTCTCACTCACATTCATAATAATAATATGAGATTACGATCTTGCGAGCGTACATACACGTGTGCTATGTCCATGTCTATATCTCTAGCCCCCATAATACAATAATCTCCGTTTCTCTTGGGACCATGTGCATAGATCGTGTTCATGTGCACATGCAAGTGTGTAAGTGAAATATTGTACGACCCCAATTAAAATTACCTTCTATAAACATAAAGCTTCCAAATTATCTTTAAAATTGTTATAAGGACTTGACAAATAAAAGCTGTGACTTTAATTTGTCAGCTTCGGAATATAGGTTGTAAGTGTTTTTTTGGTTGTATTTGTAGATTCTATTATAGTAGATTTATATCAATAACTTTCAGTTTACTAAATATGAAGTTTTGGAAAAAAATTCAAGATCAGTATTTGTATATTAAATTTTGTGTTGTAGATTCAAATTATTTTCTTAAGCATGGTTGGATATACCAATGTGAAAGAGTTGTAGAAAACTTAAAACTATTTATCGTTAGAGTTCGATTTATCACATCAATTTGGTCCAATAAAAATCTAATTAAATAAAATAATTAACAGTAAAAACATGATTAATCGGTTGAAGTCATATGTCTGATTCAGAGGACTACTTCACAATCACAGTCTGAGATATCAAATTCCGAATCTATGAATAACAACTAAGACCTAGTCACTTCGCAGTTAGTCGGTTGATCAACATACCCAAATCTTATGGAGCAAACACAACACATAGACACAACACTTGCACCCTGGATACGCATAATAGTTATAGCGATTTGAAAAATATAAAAATGAGGCCAAGAACAATAATAATATATACCTTTTTGATTAACACACCTTAGATCTGAAATATTCTATTTCAAACTGTGTTATTTTGTGTTTTATTCTTATGTTTATTATATTTATTGCCAATAATATTATGTCACGTATGAATAAAATATCGTAGAGATCTATTCATATTTTTTTACTATTTGCTTAAATTTTATTTTATTCACATTAAATTTTAAACAATAAACTTTAGCTCTCACACTTACTGTCAATTATTATTAATTATTTGTAACTCTCAAAATTCACAAATTTACTTCTCATGTTTTACTGACTTCAGCAAATGATCCATATATTTCTTTATGTAATAATGTCTTTTGGTTTTGTTTGATTATTCCATATTTGTATTATGACTTAAATGTTTTCAGGATAAATAATGTTGTAATTTCTCGGGAAAAAATAAAATCAAACGCTGCAACGGAAAAAAGAAGCGTTTGAGTGCGATTGGGGAGGAAGCTAATCAATCCCTAAACCCGAAAATAACCAAAGGGATCACACGAAGAAGACGAAGAGCAGCAACAATAGAAAGAGCAACGAAAAGAGAAGACGAAGATGTTACCCACATCTTCTAGATCTCGCCCTTCTTCTTCTTCTTCTTCTTCTTCTTCTTCTTCTTCTTCATCCCTAGCTAACCCAATGTTCCTTCAGTATTTTCGTCGCATTGTCAAGGTTCTCCTTCTCATAACATCTCATGCTTTTAATCGTCGATATGATCTCAGATTTTGGCCGATTTTCATCATCTGATGTTGCAAAAAAATACCTGGATTCGTCAGTTCTTAGATCGAATTATCCGAAATACATATATTTTGCGTCCCTTCTTAGCTTCTAGGTTTAGCAGTTTCTGTTGAAGTAGTAGATTGCTTGCTGAATATTATGTTGGAGTGTGATTAAACTAGAGATCTTCAGGATTCTGTAACATACTGTACAAATGTTATATACATTATGTTGCATATTACATCATGTCCGAGTTTGTGATAATCTTTTTTTTTCTCCATTGCAGTGGAAACAAATGGATATTGAATATACTTTCTGGCAAATGCTTAACCTTTGTACATCTCCCAAAGTTGTGTAAGTCTTTTGACACAACTGGAATAGTGACCATTTAAGGTTCACTTCATCTTTGCAATTAGACATTCAAAGAGAGTTCCAGCTTGTCAACGCATATGTGCTTTTTTTAAAGAAGATCAATAGGCTAGTCTAGTCCAACAAGTTATCATTTTTTTTGGCTAAGGTAAAACAGGAGGAGTTCTTTATTCTTATTCCTGTACCCTTAAAATGTTTTGCATGTGGACGCTACGGTATCAGCTATCAACACACTAAGTATCACAAACGTAAGCTCAGCTTTCATTAGCAAGCCCTTATTATGCTACTGCAATCAGTTTTTTTTGTTTGCATGTATACGATTTACCCTTCTGTTACAATTAGAGACCTATTTATTATGAATATGTAACTTGTGGAGAAGCATCTTCATTCTGATTTTCTCGTTTTCCATTGGCTTCTCCTGCTCCATACTATATACTTAATGATAGTGCCTGTTAAGAATAAGCCAAAACTTTGGTATGTAATTGTAAATATAAGTGAGTTTACTGTAATTTATCTTTTTTTTTTTTTCTCTCAGAAACGAAAAACCAATGGGCACGTGATGACCCTGCTTTTATTGTGATCTGCAGCCTGCTTCTTATTGTTGCAACTTTATCCTACTGTGCCACGTAAGTATTTTGTATATCGCATTTTTGAGAGTGTGACCGTTAGAACATTTGCCTTTGAAAACGATTAATCTTCTGTTTTAAGAGTTGTTCATTCTAATCTGTTGTCCTTTCTTCAGGTATGACCATAGTGGCTCTCATGCTGTTGTCGTAGTTGTATCAGTTTTCCTCACTCATTTCTTAATCACCGGAGCAGCTATAGCTACATGCTGTTGGTAAGTGTTTTCTGTCAGTGCATCAGAATTGGATATTTTGTTGGTGCAAACTCTTACATTACTTAAATGTTACTTTTTGCATCCCTGTAATTCATTTGCACTTTGAGTGGTTTCTTGTATCAAGTCTACAATCCCTCTCTTGACTTGAGATATGGATTACCAGGTTTCTGACGAACTCATACCTGCGTGAAGAGGCTCCAAACAGTCATGTGGTGGAACAACGCGTTGAATGGTAAGTTTATTGACTGAACCTGATATTTCTTTTCTCCCTGGGATGAATTAGAACGTAAAAATGGGGAAATTGTTTTTCGTGTTCGTTGTTCAGTATCCATGTTCCATATCAGTCTCTCTATCTATGCGAGCTTGTTCATGACTTGGCTTCTATGTATACTTCTGTAGGCTGTATACATTTGATGTTCACTGCAACTCGTTCTTTCCAATGTTTGTGCTGCTCTACGGTAAAGCCATCTTCAAACAGATCACTCAGTTCTCAAAACAGAATCTCTGCAAAAAGAGATTATATCTATTACTTATAGTTTCTTCTTGTGTTTCTTCAGTCGTACATTATTTTCTATCACCACTCCTGATAACTCACGGTTTCATCCCTCTACTGCTATCGAATCTACTCTTCATGGTCGGGGCATCGTATTACCATTATCTTAACTTCCTAGGTTACGACGGTAAGTCTCAGAAATCTTATTGTTTCCTTCCACAAAGTACTTTTGAGTTAACAACATTGCTTGCCGTTAATGAATCCAATACAGTGCTTCCATTTTTGGAACGAACAACATTCTTCCTCTACCCAATCGGGATCGTGATTGTCCTGTCTCCTATCTGTAAGCTCAGATCATTCAGTAGTTTCGCAGATTCGTCCTTTCAAAAAGCCTAAAAACGTCATCATGAGTTTGTTTATATATTCTGGCAGTGATCTTAAGCGGATTCAACCCGTCAAGATATTTCATGAACATGTACTTCAGCCAAAGACCATGAAAAAACAAGCCGAATCATAAGGGCTCTGCACTGCACATACGTTATCAAGTAAGGAAAACGAGAGAGCATGGTCGTCTTCTTCTTCTTTTTTTTTTACCCGTAACAGATCATCGTAATGCTCAGTTTCTGGTACTTCTTCAAGGGCTACTTAATAGAACCAGTTAGCATTTTTTTTTTAAACTTGACCCCACTTAGCAAGTCCTCTGTTAAATCTAGTTTTATTGTTGGCGTCTTCCTATTGTCCCTAATTTTTTCTTATATGTTACGTGATGGATCTTTGGTTTCATCAAGTCTTAGGCACCAAGTCATTATTGTACTAAGAGAATGACCAAAATGCTGTGGATACTTTAGAGTATCCACAAAGTTCCTCGTTAATTGCGACTGTTGAAATGCAATGTTGAATTAGATTGCGGGAAAACTGAGGGAAACGTAGTGCTTCTAGAGTGTTTAAGATAAAGTCCTCAGTTGCCAGCGAAATATTCTCAACCAGAAGAAGACATCACGGTAGGTAAGTTGACTGATTGTTGGAGATAAAATACCGGAAAATGCTTTTAACCAGTTAGGAGTATCTTTGAAGCAAAACCTTAGAGACAGAGTTCAAGCTATATGTTTGAATTCTGTCATCCTCAAGGCATTAACTTACTTAGGAACAAGAGTAAGGATCTTGGAGTTCAATTCTTTTAGAAGATGTCAGACCACAGTGAACGCCTCTCCCTTGATTAATTTGATCCATAAACGATGGAAACAATAATCTTTTGTACCGACCAGAGGCTGCTTAAGACGACAACAGACCATCTGAAGAGACTTAGATAATATATTGATAGTAACCTAAGTGTGCCAAACAAGCCACATCTTGACGAGCTCAGAAAATTCATAATTAAACTTCGAAAAGCAACCTGGTATAGAACGAGATACTATAGTCCATGATTTATCCGGTTGAACATGTGTCTCAATGAAACCTCCAAAAATGGAATTATTCTTCTTCTGAAAACCTTTCCGCTTTACGTAACTCTTAATTCTCTTTATATTCCAACAAAAAAAGATTCATGTAAGAGGAAAAAAAATATTGCGATATCCATTTTTTTAATTGAATGTTAAATTAATTCCAAAACTATTTTTTTTATACAAGATGTTTGAGTTCTGATTTGCTGAGATTTTATTCAAAGCCCATTTTTGAAAGAAGCTATCTAACTCAAAGTATTCAGTGAGTCCTCTAACCCTATCTTTTGATTTAGCTTGCTTTTTGAATCTTTTCGATATGACCTCAAGAAACTTATCATTATTTTCGTCTGGGTTATCTTCATCTTCAATGAAGCACCCGTGTCAGAACTTGAGTTGCCACTGGCTGGAGAGTTACAAGCAGCCACGGTCTCACCAGCATTTGTAAAGTCGATGCAAAAGTCACCTCTTCCAATTAGAGATTTCAGGAACTCGAAGCTTGGACCGTGGAAGAAACTTTTGAGAGGAAAAAAAGTGCCTTATGGTATGAAGATGATTAGGGCCCAAAGACTAGACTGCATTTTGGGTTGTGTCTTTGGGAAATAATAAGCTTAGAACCTGCACCCGCACCCGACAATGCTCCTCTTTCCACTGGCCTGTGGGCATCATTCCTAAGAAACCCCTTACGGTTTGCTATTTCTCTGTTTCCTCAGAGACAATTAACAGTTAAATGTTTTACCAAGTTGCATGTGACACAAGTAGCATTAGCATCCTTACAACAAGAAACCGCGTGCCCAACTTTCCTGCAAATGGAGGAGAGGAAGGCAACCAGGGACTAAATGTAGAAGTCGAAAAACCGAATTGACATAAACGATATAAATAAAACGACGTTAAGGAAAGATACGATTGTAAAAGACGAAATGAAAACCGAATAAAAACGTTTTCAAGGAATAGACCATGGAGTCGAGACGAATCTATTTCCTTAAATCTTAATATTCGCTCCGTAGTGAGACGGACCTGTACGAATTAGAGTCCCAGGATACAACCATGATAGACGATTCACGCTTCACCCGTGAACGTCCCTAACGAACTAATAATCTACGAACACTCTCTAGACTTACGGTTTGGGATTACGATTGCTGGTTTTCGTTGTGAAAAAACTTCAAGAATGAAGGAGACGAGTCGGGTTTATTTAAAGAGAAAGCGAGAAGCCACTTCCCGCAACAACTGTTGCACGTGGGCGAGAATCTCGCGGAGATCTCGGGAATTTGAGTTTCGAAAACTTATGCCCCAAGACTCTATCTTATCTCGTTTAAATATCTCGCGAGGATAAAATGCATGCCGTTTTTATTTTGTATATAAAACTACTTGTCGTTTTAAAACAAAACGCATGTTGTTTTTTGGGTATAAAATGGCAAAACGTTGAGCTTAACTTGGTCCAAAAGAATACTTCTTTATCGGGCCAGATGCCCTTCACCCAAGCCCAAACCCAAGCCTAAGCCCACGCCCACGCCCACGCCCACGCCCACGCCCACGCCCACGCCCACGCCCACGCCCACGCCCACGCCCACGCCCACGCCCACGCCCACGCCCACGCCCACGCCCACGCCCACGCCCACGCCCACGCCCACGCCCACGCCCATGCCCATGCCCACGCCCAAGCCCAAGCCCAAGCCCAAGCCCAAGCCCAAGCCCACGCCCAAGCCCAAGCCCAAGACCACACCCACGCCCAAGCCCAAGCCCAAGCCCACGCCCACGCCCACGCCCAAGCCCAAGCCCACGCCCACGCCCAAGCCAAGCCGAGCCGAGCCGGCCGGACGGCGGCGGCGGAGCGCGCGTGGGGGGGGGGGGCTCCTCTCTTCCCCTGAGCCGTTTAATACATGATGGCTTGGGAACATATATATACAACTCAAGATTGTCTCTGCTGCCCGATGGGGACTTTGGCAATTCAAGTGTTTTGATAACACTATGCTACCAACTTCGACTCATCTTTTCTCATTCAATATTAATCAGTTTTGACATATGAATATACTAGGTTATAGTACTCATTGCGAGCTTTCTAATGAGCTATGAATCCGGCGGAGACGACCACCGACGTGGCCGGAAAAGTCGCTGGAAAACTCAAAAAAGTCAGCCTATTAAAACTGTATTCCAACAATCCCCCACATGAATAGAAATGACTCTAAACATATGCAGACTAAATGCAGACTCGATAAACTCTAAAACTATAATTATTCTAATCTTAACTAGACTATACAAACTTATCGAGAGTGTTTGCGAAAAATTCACTGTGTTTGAGTTGGTGGCATTTTTAAGCTTTGAACCACTCATAGTTAATATCTGTCGGGTTTACTTTACCAGAAGGTGAACATGATGTCTTGAACCAACCGGTGTTTTATGTAGACCGAGACAACATGCATAACGCAGCTTCATTTTCTCGTAGAACTTAGTTCTCTATTGTGTTCATTGTGGCCCTGAACTATTCCTAGTTTTCATGAGTGAACTTAGAGAATATAGCCTTGCATTCATTCTCCTAGAAACGGCCTCATTTCACACTCATTAGGTGATTGACCATGAAAAGTATTGAGTAATACTCCGCTTTAGAAGCTATGGAATCATTGAAAGCTTATGCTTATCCTTCTCTCATTAGCACTTTTATCATCTTAGGAGTTGGGAAGAGACTATTTTGTCTCATAGTGCTTTTATTAGATTCTATTTGATTTTGTTTTCCTTTGAACCTACATTTTGGGATCTCCAGTCATGATAGGTAGGGTTGCAATCAAGCATCCTCATTCGTTATAGGCTTTAAACCTATTCCTTTTGATGATTTAGCAACAATATCTCGTGGCAAACCTTTAGTAAATGGATCCGCGAGGTTGTCAGCTGATTTGATATAATCTATTGTGATTACACCGTTTGAGATAAGTTGTCTAATGGTCATATGTCGTCTTCTAATGTGACGAGATTTGCCATTGTAGAGATTATTCTGAGCCCGAGCTATAGCTGATTGACTATCACAATGTATTCTTATAGCTGATACAGGTTTCTCCCACATGGGAATATCTTCCAAAATTTTTTTAAGTCATTCAGCTTCTTCCGCTGCTTTGTCTAAGGCTATAAACTCAGATTCCATGGTGGATCTGACTAACACTGTTTGTTTGGTAGATTTCCATGATATAGCTACTCCTCCTAGTGTAAAGACGTATCCACTTGTGGATTTTTAGTTTTTAGAATCTGATATCCAGTTAGCGTCACTGTATCCTTCTAAATTTGATATCCAATTAGCGTCAGTTGGTGATAGAAGCCAATTGGACCAATTTCCAGTTTTTGTCTCCATCTTGTTGACAATAGCGTCAAAAAATTATCATAGTTTTTTTTTTCAAATTGTTCAAAGATCTAAATACTTACCATAAAGTCTCTAACGCCATAAAATTGTGTTACCTGATCTTGAGTTTAACTTGATTAAAGGAAAAGTGAATTTCTATGCGGAAAGTAGATGCCTCACAAAATGTCCCTTCTTATTACTGACTTTTTCTTCTCCTCACCCCTTGGGGTGCACCTGTGCGTTCGCCGCTTAAATGAAAACCAATAAAAATTTACCAAATCATATTCTGTTTATGAAAAAGAATAAAAAATAATCAAAAAGTAATATTAATTGATGAAAAAAGGAAAAAATAATGTGACATTGTTGACGTCTGCTAACCCTAAACTATAAGTCTTAAATCCTTAATCTTATGATTCACCCTTTATTATTTATGGTTTAGAACTTAGAGTTTAGAGTTTTACTGATGGCGTTTAGGGTTTTAAGATTTAGGATTTAGTTGATGGCATTAACAACATTATTTTCTTTTTGCCAGTAATTGATACTATTTATGATTATTTTCCACTTTTTTAAAAACAAAATATGACCTGACAATTTTTTATTAGCTGGTGAATGGAGAGGTTCGCCCTAAAAGATAAAGAAGAAAAACTCCTTAGTATTGGTTTTTATTTTATTGAATCTATTTTTTTTCTCTCTACTTGTGCTCATTACATCATATCCTTTATATTTTAAAAGAAAAATAAATTTATAAATTGAATTTTAATATTTAGAGACATGTCATGCAGAGGTGGCAACACCACCAGCCTTCTCTCACCATATATTTCCTTTATTAACTAGGAAAATTAGAACATATGTCATTAATCTTCTATTCACTACTAGATATTTTCTCCGCGCTACACAAAGATTATATTTTATTGTCTTTACATTTAAAAATGGATTAAATTATTCTTCACATATATTTTATAAAATATACAAAATAAAAAAGCTGATAATATTTAAAGTTTTTTTTTTATAATTTTGTAAGACGATTAATTTCACTTTATTTCTAACCTTGTATGGTTTACTGCATTTATTATTTATATACATATGATTTTAGCTTTTTAATTATTCCTTTGAAAATTAGTTAAATAAACTTCATTTCAGATAAATATATTAGTATATTAAATAAATGTATTGCATTGAAAAAAGATTTTACTATGTTTTTGATAAATCTTTGAATGATAATAGTTTTTGATAATTAATCAAATTCATTCAGTTAAAAATTCAAATCTTGAATAAATATTTTTTTGTATGTATTTTTTTGCTATGTATTATAATATATTTCAACATAAGCGCATTCTGTTTTAAGTTATTTCATAAAAGTATGTTAGGTAGATTACGTGAATGATGCATATCGTAGTTGATATTATGTAGAAGTCAACATGGCCTTTCAGTTTTGTTTGTATGTTGGAGTGTGAACTTGTAATTAAACATACATTGTTTCGTTAGGTTTTTTAATACTAGAAATAAATGAGTACAAAATTTAGTCCTGAAAAGTAAGAACCAAGTTTAAAACTATCTAACTTTTGTAAAAACTTTTCAAAAACTATCAAAACTATTCAAATGAGCTGGATAGCTATATCATAAAGTTGATCTTTACATAAAGTAAAGAAAAAAAGAAGGTGAAAGAAATGTAAAGATACCACTACGAATATGCAGGAAAACCTCAAAATCCCAATTTACTTCACAATGAAGTGTTTACCTTAAATACATCATTGAAGGTGTAATTTTTTATCAACAACCATCTCTGTTTCACGATTTTACGTTTGATCATTGCTGGTTTCTTCCACTTAAGATGACATATTATAGAACACAAAAAAAAATAAAAATTAATATTTCAAGTTCTTTTATGGAATTTTCAGTAATGACAAAGTGAATATATATATATATGTATATATATTACTTATGCTTTGTTATAAATTACATTTTTGTAATTTGTGATATATATATATATATATATATCAAAACATATGATGTAATTGAAAATATGTACATTTACTTTACCATGCATAACATATATGATATAGTGAAATTTCACCTCAAGTTTTTTCGAATATAACTACTTGTTTTACTAACTTAAATAATATAACAAAATACCGGTATCCAAAATATTTTTAGAATATGTATGATAATATCAAAATATTAGTATAAGCAAGAGAAATAGACTTTGGCATCAATGAGATATGTGTATAAGATCATTTTCAATGGTTCATTTTATTTTTTAATAAGTAGAGTACCTTTATAATAGAGTTGGATACTATTTCAATAATATTATGTGATGAACAAAATATAAATGAATTATTTTATGAGTAATTGTACTATACACATTAGCTTTCATGATATATAACTCTATGTCCATTTTATATTTTCAACGCATGTGTCAGATGGTTCAGTTACACTCATACCTTTACCCATTTCGAAACTGAACAACATGTGACTTGTTTCCATTTCGAAGACATACATTTTGGAAGTGTAATTTTCCATCTCTGACAACCCACTCTAACACCCAATATATTGTGTTTTGTCAGGCAAGTGGATAGTTTTTAGTTTTCGAGACTTCCTAATTAGCTCATAAGTTCCGAATCTCAAATTTTTAAGCATTCTCCTCTTTAAATTCATCTTGCATCCACAATTCCAATTTCCATAACTCAAATCAAACCGTTTTATTTCATACTTTCCCATCCATATTCTTGCCATGGATCAAACCGAGCATGTAGATTATCCTCGTCCAATTCTGTCTCGCATGTATTCTGTTGGTGAAGAACCAGTGGGCCTTAGAGTTACCCCTTATCACAAGCCGTTTTCTATCAAAAAAATCTCAATGCCCTCGATTTAGAAGAAGTTCAAAAAATAAGAGATTCACCATTTGGGAAACTCGTAGAAATCGCCGAGCAACCGTCATTCTCAGGCCGATTTGGTCGTTTCCTCTTGTCTAGACAGTTGAAGATCGCGAAGAAGTACGAAGCTTGGTTTCTGTTCGCCGGTATACCGGTAAGGTTTTCTCTTAGAGAGTTTGCCTTTGTGACCGGGCTTAATTGCCGAATGTATCCACCGAACTCCAAAAAGAGGAGCTTGAAGAACATCACCTAGAAGCCATACTAGGTAGAGCTTTTCGGAACTATGAAGGATGTTCCGGTTAGCTATGTGATTAACATGCTAAAAAAGAAGGCTTTAGTTGACCGGGATTTGAGGTTTATGTATGCCCTTCTTGCTCTGCTTTCTGCAGTTATCCTCCCCACCTCACACTCTCCTCACATCTCAAAAGACCATGCTGAGAAGATTAATGATTTGGATCAATTTCTCACCTATCCTTGGGGACGTCTCTCATTTGAGATGCTCATTAGTAGTATAAAAGAGAGGGATGGGGTCTCTTTATCCCAAAAAAACATCACGCTTAAAGGTTTTGTTCTTTCGCTACAGTTGGTTATGATTGAGGCTGTTGCTTCACTAACCGGCGTTGTTGAGGAACATGGTTCGTCCTGCTCGGAAGGAGAATTCCAAGAGGAAGACGACATGTCTGATGATGAGAGGAAGGGAAAGAAGAGTATCAATCCTGAAAATGTATGGGTCACTGATAAAGCTGCTAAGGTATTCGTATAACTTATGTAGATCATGCTGTAAGAGTCGTATATGTCGAAACTAATTTATCATATAATGCAGGCTGTTGTAATTTCCATTATTTCTGTTGCTGATGAATCAATCAACATTAACTCCGAGCTCGGGTGGACTAATGAGGAACCAGATCTTTTGGTGGACAACCTTTGCAAGAGTATTGAAGAGGGGTTTCCATTTTCTAATTCACACTTTACTAGTGGTGCTTCTAGAGCCTATGTAGATCGCTTGCGTGAAGATGCTAAAAAGCAAAACAACAATCGCAAAACTAACAAGGAGAATGTCAGTCGACCTTTTTCCGACGCCTTTGATGCTGACCATGTCGCTGCCATTATCAAACGTTGTGTTTCAGATGATATATCTCGAATGGGTGAAGCAATAAAGAACCTTTGCGAGACGGTTAAAATATCGCAAAACATGCTGCGAACTAATATTCAAGACATGCTTGTCACTTTTTAGAGGGACATGGCAAAGTTGATTCCATGTCCTTCATGCTCTCGGGCGGATGCATCTCCAACCCCTGCTTCTCAACCCACCAATTCTGTCAGTAGCAACAATCTGGATAATAGAGGCTCACCGCTTGATCTGGGTGACATCACTGAAGGGGCCATTCGTTTTTCTTATGAAGATATACCATCTCATGGCAATGTAAGACGTTACTGAACAATTCTTCATAGGCCTGAACCTTTGGTCTTAGTTGTGCTACTCTGAATTCTCAATAGTGAAATAATTTATGCTTTCTTTCCAAAAATTTTACAAGCCTAGCTAAAAGTATGCCATGCTCACTTACTAAAGCACATTAGCAACCACCAATCGAATGCTGACTTGTTAATAAACAAATTTATCATGCATTTCATAACAACAAGTGATGTTATAATTACATTCCGATTGCTAAATGTTTGACGACACCAGTTATACACTGGTATTCACATCATTTTATTGTGAGATCATTCCCGATTGAGTTGTATTTTATCCATCCCCATACAGGTCCATGTTAATAAACCTTCTACATAAAATCCTCCCGAACCATCCCTGGTCGACCATGTCGCCCGCACTCCTTCTACCACAAAGGACGATATCCCACGATCACCAATAGTAGGCAATGACAATGTTTCGAATATGGTTAGTACACTCTGTGTGTTTTTTTTTTAAATTAATCTTTGTTCACTCTGTCTTGATACTTTTTTTTTGTTTTTTTTCTGAAGGAGAATGTTGACACTGGTCTTGCTTTCCCGAAGTCTACATTTCCGCTTGGACTTTCACAGGAAAAGCTTCAACAAACTCAAACAGTTGAACCTGTTGTTGACAATGTAGTTGTAATGAGGAACGAGGATGCCCCCTTCCTGCCACAGAGATTGAGGCACAGGTGCATCCACACCGAAGAAGCAAGAGACAGAAATTCTCACTCATGCGCGGGAAGCGCATCTTAATACAATGCGTAGCGGTCATGCTATCGATTATTCGGCCAAATTCGGTGAACTATCAGATAAGCTTGCTACTTAATTGTATGTCCACTAACTTAGTTTGATAAACAGTCTTCTTTAAGGCGTCCATAAATTTTAGTTGCTAACAATTTTAATTAGCATTGTTTTTGTTTTCTATGTTACAGCGTCATTAATGTGGGTTCTCTAACTATTGACAGCAGTGAGTTGGCTTCTATTGTCCACCGTTCCTCACACTTACCTGCCAAGGTAAAAAGAGTATAAATGCTAGATCCCTTGTTTGTGTAGGAATCTATATTTCCACTTGTCCTTTCCAACTTTTTATGTTCTATTTGTAGGTTGTCAATGTTATGATCCATCATACCAGGACGTTGTTCCAATCATATTCCGAACAGTCTCAGGCGAGGAGCTCTGTTTTTATGGACACCAAGTTTGTTGCACTTCTTGCAAAAACGTGGCCAAAATTCTCCAAGACCCCCAATAAAGAGAGTTTCCGATTCCCGTCTTCATTGTGTGCTTACGCCATGGGCCATTGTACAGTTGCTGAAGCTAGCCACATCTATTTCCCTTTCAATTTTGGCAAGAAACATTGGGTTGGAGTTTGTGTGGACTGCTCGGTTTCACAAGTTGTAGTGCTGGATTGCAACTTTTCCCTCAGGATAGATGCTACGATCGCAAAATAATTGCGCCCCATCTCACAAATGTTTCCATATATTCTGAAACAAGCCGGGAAACAATCTAATCTGAAATATTTGAAGGCTTTAACCATTGATAGACCTGTGTCCCCTAGAACCACAACCACTTCGATTCTGGTATGACTGCTATTCTACTGATCCAACTCATGCTGTCGCTGGTGTTGAACTCTGCAAATGCATTACCCCTGATGTCCTTGACGACAAATCTGAAAGGATTGTCGTTATGATCAATGAAGACAACGTAGCAGTTCTCTGAAAGGATTACCATCACTTTGGAATTTTTTGTTTTTTATGTGTTTGCTGTCTTTGTCTCCGAAAACCGTATCCAATTAATGTACTATGAATCTCAAACTTTAATACGATTTTACCTTTGCAATGTTTTCCCTTTTGTATATAATTCCGAAACCAAGAGGAGAAGATATTCTAGTGAACATAACCCGACGTTAGTTAGTGTTCTCCGATCGACCTGTAGGGGATGTAGTTTATAAAGAACGTTATACAAATTTTGGATTCTCTCTTGTTCATTTTTGGTTTATTTTATGCACCACAATTTTATCCGGCTAACGTAGGTACTTAGAAGTACGTCACAATTATCCCAAAGCTACCACGTGCCTACTATAAACAACGTAACAAAATGGGACACATTTTTTTCTGCGTGGTATGCACCACACTTTTATCCGGCTAACATAGTTACGTAGAAGTATGTCACAATCAAATCAAAATTAGCATGTTCCTACTATAAACGACTTAACAAAACTGGGCACCTCAAAGTTCAGCCCTTTTGGGCCTCAAACTTTAAATAGTGGCACAAATCTAAAATGTCGCCATTCTCTTATAAAATACCCCCACTTTCATTATTATCGTCCTCCAACAAACACCCACCCCCAATTTCACCTAGCTCCTTTATCAATTTCAATCTTGTGTCGTTCAACAAAGACAAAGATTAATGTCGCACGATTCCAATTATGGGTCCTCTTTCGCAGGCAAGCTTCTAGCTTAACAATGGTACTATTTTTCCTTATATGTAACTGTACTCATTGATTTCTCTTAGTTTTAGGTGTTGGTAATTAGAGGTCATCGAGGTATTCCTAGAGTTTGCCGATGTGGCAACGAGGTAACTATTAAGACATCTGGACCTGCCAAAAACCCCTGCAGGCTTTTTTATTGTTGCTAATAATCATTGTATCGATTAGTTGGATCATAGTCTCTTACCATAAAAATGGCTGCATGCACAGCAGCACCAACTATCCATATGGGTTTGAAGGGATAAGTATAGATTGTGTAGATATTTTTATCAATCATTTCCTTGCTTCTTACTAAGATTACTGTACTCTTTCTGAGGATTTTATCTGACACAATACAGGAAAAATCCCACCTGTTCATGTGGGCAGACGAACGAATGGTTGAAGAGGTTGAGAATCTTGAGAATATAGTTAACGAGATAAAACTCGAAGTATCCGACACCAGAGCTGATATGGTTTGTTTGGAAAAGCAGCTCGAACAGAGCAAGCACATGATCGATCTGGCGAGAGAAAAAATGCTTGTTGCCGTACACTGTGAGCTTTTACCCACCCAAACGGTTCAAACCTCCAAGACTGTGTTTGTGTTGTTATGTTGTATGTCTTTTCCACTAGGTTGTATGTCTTCTCCACTCGGTTGTATGTCATTTTCACTCGGTTGTCACATCCAATACGTTGTTTGTATTGTTAGATTGTTATGGTGTATGTCTTTTCCAATCGCTTTCATACATATTATGTCAATGCTTCGCAGCATTAGCTCGCTAACTTGTCTTACTGTACTAAAAACAAAATCATGTCAACTATGCCTACTTAACCAGCTGATAATAGAATATAGTGATACAACACTTTTTAGCAATCTAATGAACAATAAAATAACAAGTTAAATAGGGAGAGAACTTTTATTTATTATAACATGGTCATACATACATAATACCAACATATCTTCATGTTCTGACAAGTAGTAATTTGACTCTTGAGATGATAATTACTCTTGCCCATCCATGATTCCACCACACTACCATACAGCTCGCCCGTGACCTTAAATCCTCTCCTATATGCTTACCTACAATACTAGATAGCTTCCTTGCAAATGGCTTTGTTGTGTCGTAACCCCTTGCATCTACTGCACAATGTCCTCCTCCTCATACGTTTCATCTATAATAGATTTTCTCCATCAGTTTGTCTCGCCAAAAAATATGATTTACAATATGCGTTTAATGTTTTCTCATACATTATCATTCTTTATGATACTTACTATTTTCTTCCCCCTATAAAACAACCTCTATTTTTTAGGATTTCCTGGTGGACGCCTTGTTGTGGGAGGACACAACTTTAACCCACCAAAATCACATACCAAATCAGAAAGACCGTTCATGTCTGGAACCAGCAACACACTTCCTGCATATGCTGACCTTAGGTTTGCGACCGTATACGCAGATAAAACCAACGACTCCACGCTAACCTTCCCCTTTATTGCAGTCGCAATTGCATGAGAGCATGGGATGCAAAGCATCTGAAATCCATAACAGCTACAAATTTTGCTAACTAGGTTAACGTGATAACTTGCTCTGTTCTTGTCATGGACCTCGTACTCACGATCTGCAATACTACTGAGTTCGTATCCACCAGTCATCTCAAAATTCCTGCTAACGATACCAGTAACCTTCGCTGCTAACGCCCCTTTGTGCTTACTAGCTACTTCTCACCGAACGAAAAACTAACCCGTGAACTTGCTACGAATAAAATAAATCAACGGTATAACCAAATATTTTCTAGCTTCAAGCAACACCGAATTCCATGACTCAGAAGATTGCTGGTTATGATTGTAACGGTTTCCAAGAAAATGCGACCTAGCCCAATGTTCCAACCCAATTTCTAGCAAGTAATCTGCACATGCTGGTTCCATCCTCTTTATTTCGTTGAAAATTCTGTAAAATTCTTGCATTCTTAACGTTCTCGCCGCTTTTGAAACTAGGTATTCTAAATGACGTGCCATGAAATTTGATCTTATGTTACGCTTGTTAGAATTCATGAGTGTTTGTCTCATGTCAAGAGAGTATTCAGTCAACTTGTGACTGAATTCCCTTCTACCAACAACAAGAACTCACAACTACAAGGAAGAGACAATCAACTTGTGATTGAATCCTCTCAGCAAAACACTCTACACACCATCTGAATCTAACAAGATAAAGTGGCTGTGAGATTGATACAAGAACTAGAATTAAACTATCTCTAGTATGAATCTATCCTTGTGAAGTAATACAACACTTATAGTTTGTGTGCTTAAGACTAAAAAGAGATAGAAT
Source organism: Moricandia arvensis (assembly GCA_905132765.1). Classification (NCBI taxonomy): domain Eukaryota; kingdom Viridiplantae; phylum Streptophyta; class Magnoliopsida; order Brassicales; family Brassicaceae; genus Moricandia; species Moricandia arvensis. Next base: position 347,391 of record CAJHQP010000034.1, on the reverse strand, counting down.
CAGTAAGCTAGAGTAATAGAAGATTAATAAAGAGTTTAGAGGTGATTTTAACAAGTATTAGGCTGCCTTAAGAGAGGAAGAGCTAAGGCAGCCTCTAAACCATGATGCTTAACTCCTTACATTGTAAATATTGATTAAACACAAGCAAGAGAGAGAGAGCCACGAATTTAGAGTGAGAAACTTGTTCTTATTACTTACTTCATTCAGAATCAAGATACAACACATATATAGAGTTTAAACTTGCATGAAAGGGGACAAGGAGACAAGAACATCATAATTGGGTTTGGAATAGTAATATCCACTCCCAACAACTCCAATTTGAATTTGAACTTGTAGATCCACATTTGAATTCAAATCCCCTTATAGAAGCTCTCTTAGGCGTGCTCAGGTTGAGCTGAGAAAGCCTCTCAGCTTCCTTGCCTTCCAAGCCACTCTAGATCAAATCACTCTTGCTTGAGCGGGCAGCAGAACACCTGCAACTTGTAACTGGTGTAACTTCCAAACCATAACTCTTTTTGGACTGATTCCAATTCGCCGCGAGACCTTGATGAGTGTAGAATGTAGGGAAATTGGTTTCATGGTCAAATTCTTCATGGTTAGGAATTTAAACCCCTTTTCCTGAGACATGCCAGTGTGAACTCCATCACTAGCATTTTCTTCTTCATTCTAATACTCCCCCTCAAGCTTGACCATAGGAGATCCTTGGGCAAGCTTGGAACCTTGAAGAAGCTCCCTCATTAAAAACCTTAGCAAGAAAACCTCATGGGACAAAACTTTTTAAGGGAAAAAGAGTGGACTTCTACAAAGCCTAGGGATTGGCCAATGAGTTCTATGTGTCTTAGAACCAGTGTGGTTGGACACATAGACTCTGGATCAAGGCCTTTCTTAAGCAGCAAGTATGAACTCCATAACTTGCGCACATCATTTCTTGGATCATCTCTTCTACAAGCTGGTTTGTTGTCTCCCTCTTTCTTGTGACTTCTTGCCATCTTCAAGGAGAGTTATGGTCTACCAGCTTCTGCTATAGAGAACTCCAAGTACCTTCTACATAATGCATAAACACTTGCATCAATTCTCAAGGCATAAACCAATCAATTCATATTTATAGATTGAAATGGTTACTCCCCTTGCATATGGTTGGTATGAATGGTGAGGAGTGTCTCTTGGACACTTGAATCCTCCAAATTATCTGAGGTGAGGCAATGGACGACTTGGACCTTCAGGATAGCTCACCATTACCCATCCTCAAGCATGATCCGGAGAGAATAAGTGAAGGATCAAGCTTGGAAGTGAGCACATTGAGTATTGAAACCAGGAGCGCATCACCCCTACAGCTGCGCTTAAGTCAACCGGTTCCTCCCTTAGTCTTTTCTCCACTGCCTCTTGTAAGTCTTTTGAACCAGGAGCTCAACACCCAAACAGGCTGCGCTTCTTCAACCGGTTTCACACACAAAACATCTCTCCATGGTCAGGAATGTACATCATGTGTAGGCTCTGAATGACACAGGAATATACATCATGTGTAGGCTCTGATCAGCATGGACAATGTCCTTATTCTTTGTCTTGGACTGGTGATGAACAGAGACAACACTTGTGTACCTGAAACACCACTCAAACTCCAGCAAGAATTAGACCACACACACTAGGATCAGACCTTGATAACTCACCAATTCTGATCCCAATGATTTAAGAAAAGTAACCAGTGAATAAGTGAATGAGTAACAAGAGAGTGAGAGAATGAGTAACCAGAGTATTAGTAGAATGATCTATGGCATGGTCCATGATCAAACTGGGAGAGAACCAGTCACATCTGAGCTGATCCATCAACTTCACCCAAAAGGTCTCCATTGGTTCTAACTTCAGTATGCGCTTGCACCTCCAGGCAACATACTCCTTCTGTCAAGCTGATCCATCGCTTTCCACCAGACTCTTCACACCAGGTTCTTCAAGCTGGGGAAATCGGTTCTAACTTCAGATATGTTCTGTGCCCATACATTTAACTTCATGCCTCAATGAGACTATGATCATATCAGTCATTTGAATCTGTGAACTTAGAACATCAAAGACAGAATCAGTGGTGGAACTTCCTAGTGAGGGCACACTCACGCTTGTGGAAGTTCCAAGAGTGCCAGAGAGAGTGAATGATCATTGTAAAATGAGAGAAAGAGATTGATAACTAGAAATTGAGTATTAAGTAACCAAAGTGTATTAGATGTAACCAAGAGTATAGTGGATGATTGTGAGATGGAGAGTATAAGCGGAGGTATCTTCAGTCCATGACCTTCAAGGTTCTATGGCTGAGCAAAAAATCAAACCACAGCTCTAAGGCGTTCATGGTTGATCACCAATTCTGGAGAGGCAATGACTTCTCAACCAGTCTTTCATTACATGGATGCAAGGACATGTTCCTTTCATGGGATTCCTGCAACCTTAACAACAAAAATAACTCATTAAGAGATTAGATCACACAAAGGTGATTTCTGGAGGAAAGAGCAAGGGTTGAATGGAACACAATTCTTTGTCCATCAACCAAGTTCAAAGGCCATAAATGCCAAGAGAAGAAAACCTTTTCACAAATGGTTTGAAAACCTTTTCTTTCAAAGAAATCTTGCAAAGTAATTTAAAGCAATTTCCTAAGGAATTAAATCCTTTTACAATGGTTCTAATAAACCAAGAATTCATCAAGAACTTATCAAAAATAATTTTAAAGTACTTTTCCAGAATTTTAAAAAATACTTTCCACAACCTTTTCATAAGAAAAATCAATTTCCAAAATATTTTCAAGAGTATTCAAACTCAAAACAATCTTTTAATCACTCTCCCTCCCTCAAGCATATATTTGTACAGACTTAATAGCCCAAGCTTATTAAGAGAAACAAGAGGAGAGGAATAAAAGAGTTTGAAATCACAATGCAAAACATTTTTCAGAATTCAAAATCCTTACAAAGAACGCACATATCTTTGAAATCGATTTTTTTCAAGTGTTTTTCAAGACACAAGTTTAATCTTTTCTCCCTCCCTCAAGCTGGTATGAACAGACTTTATTCTTTCATCCAAAAGCTTAAACAATGAGGAGATCAAGGGGAGAGTCATTGATTTAAAAAAAAAAACTTTTAAAGACTTGCATCTTGAGTAAACACTTAGATTTTGAAATTTTGAAATCATAACTCATCTAAACTCTCTACTGTCCAAGTTTTGAATCCTAGCCACATAGCTCCTCAAAACTAATTTGAGTCAGAGAGAGAGAGAGAGTTTCAGATGAAGAAACAGACACAAAAGAAGTGAGTTCATCCCAAGAAGAGCAACAAGGCTCTGATACCATGTTAGAATTCATGAGTGTTTGTCTCATGTCAAGAGAGTATTCAGTCAACTTGTGACTGAATTCCCTTCTACCAACAACAAGAACTCACAACTACAAGGAAGAGACAATCAACTTGTGATTGAATCCTCTCAGCAAAACACTCTACACACCATCTGAATCTAACAAGATAAAGTGGCTGTGAGATTGATACAAGAACTAGAATTAAACTATCTCTAGTATGAATCTATCCTTGTGAAGTAATACAACACTTATAGTTTGTGTGCTTAAGACTAAAAAGAGATAGAATCAGTAAGCTAGAGTAATAGAAGATTAATAAAGAGTTTAGAGGTGATTTTAACAAGTATTAGGCTGCCTTAAGAGAGGAAGAGCTAAGGCAGCCTCTAAACCATGATGCTTAACTCCTTACATTGTAAATATTGATTAAACACAAGCAAGAGAGAGAGAGCCACGAATTTAGAGTGAGAAACTTGTTCTTATTACTTACTTCATTCAGAATCAAGATACAACACATATATAGAGTTTAAACTTGCATGAAAGGGGACAAGGAGACAAGAACATCATAATTGGGTTTGGAATAGTAATATCCACTCCCAACAACTCCAATTTGAATTTGAACTTGTAGATCCACATTTGAATTCAAATCCCCTTATAGAAGCTCTCTTAGGCGTGCTCAGGTTGAGCTGAGAAAGCCTCTCAGCTTCCTTGCCTTCCAAGCCACTCTAGATCAAATCACTCTTGCTTGAGCGGGCAGCAGAACACCTGCAACTTGTAACTGGTGTAACTTCCAAACCATAACTCTTTTTGGACTGATTCCAATTCGCCGCGAGACCTTGATGAGTGTAGAATGTAGGGAAATTGGTTTCATGGTCAAATTCTTCATGGTTAGGAATTTAAACCCCTTTTCCTGAGACATGCCAGTGTGAACTCCATCACTAGCATTTTCTTCTTCATTCTAATAACGCTTAAAATGCACCACGCATATGCAGTGCCCTGCTGAAGGAAACACCTGTTCCATTATATCTTAATTAGTGGATACCAACTCTCTTTAAGTCAAGCTATATATTATTTTAGCTTCTTAATAAACTTTTTACCTTGCTAATTGCCTTGTAAATGGACATGTGTCTGTCCGACACAAACACCATACCGTTACGACCGTCAACGAATGCCGACAATTGTTGGAAAAACCACTCCCACGACAAGTAGTTCTCACTATCAACAATGGCGAAAGCAAGGGGAATATCTGATAGTTGCCATCTTGTGCAGATGCTGTCAGTAAACACCCAACATGTTTTCCTTTTAAGTTTGTCCCGTCCACAACTACGACTTTCTCATAAACTTATACCCTTGTATGGACGCTTCAAATGCAACGAACATATATTTGAAACATATACTATCACCTTCAGTTGTTTTTGTGAACAGCTCAGTTATTGTCCCCGGATTTGCAGTGGCGAGCCTCTGTAGATAGTCTGGTAGCTGATTGTATGATGATTGGGTGGTTCCCTTAGTCTTGTCAATGGCTACATCCCGTGAACGCCATGTCTTCCAATAAGATATATCCACACCGTGGTCACCCCTTATCACCTGCCTTATTTCACGTGGTTTTGGCCCACCGCATGCGCCACCAAACTTGCTTTTCATGAGCTCACCAATAACTGGGGCGGTCGCTTGATTTTGGTAGCCTCCACATTCGTCTACTGAAAACAAATGATCTAACACTACCTTTCTAACCTCAAAAACCTTTGCCTCCTTAAGTTTCACTGTGTAGACCCTCCAAGGACAACTTTGACCACAACATTCTAGGATCATCAATCCTGGTTGGGACTTCCTACTTTTGTATCGAATTTTTTTTTCGTATTGCATATATCGCCATATGCTGTTTGAACGCTTCCTTATTTTTGAACATCATCCCAGCTGAAACATCATATGTGTAGTCTCCAATTTCACCTACATGTCAATCGTGTCAGTTTGTTTTTTTGTTTTGTTGTCCAATAGCAGAAGCTGTAATATTTTTGTACCTATTGCTCCACAAAGGACCTCTTCTTACAATACATAATGTATTCCTTTTATAGTTTTTGTTTTCGTTTATTTCTAGAAAGCCACTGAATATTTTCCAATTCCAGGTTTTTGAGGTAATCTGAAAATGAAAAATAATCTAGATGTACGTAAACACAACTTGCTTTGTACATAAGTTTGCCAAAATTATAATGTCGTACATGCTAACCATTTTATTAGCCTCTAAAATTGTTTGATGGAACGGCTACAAAAAAATGCTCAACGCATCACTCAAATTAGAACTTCAAAAAAATAAAATCTTAACTCCATCTTTTATCCGCCAAAAACATAATATATTACACCCAAAACAGATTCTAGAGCCATACAAGATATAATTAATACAAATAAAATATCCGAACAAAAATCTAATGGAAATAGCTATCCAAAGCAAACTTAAAACACTACAACATAGCTTGGCAAAAAACCAACTCATCAAGCTAATTTATTCTGTAGCAAGCCAACATCATGCATACACCAACAGTCATAAACTAGAAACATATTACACTAGAAACCTACACACCAACTTCGCAGTCCGAGTTAGTTAACACCCACCATTGGTGCTACTTCCTTCAGAGGAAGTCTCCTTAGCCTTGCTAGTTCCATCACCCTTAATTGAGCAGCTAATTGCTAACTTCCTCATAGGTGGGAGGTTTTCTTCACATACATTCACATGGGTTGTCGTTGCATTACCCTTCATGTCTACATCATTCACCTTATTTTCCAATTTTTCATTAGCCACCAAGTCTGCAAAGCAGATGCCACTGTTTATAAACTACCACACGTCAATTACAAGGAATGATTACAACAACTTATAGTCAACCACTTACCTCTGTCCACTTGTATGTTATCATGCGAATCTTCTAATCCCATATTCAAACCAGTGGGTATTTGAACATGGTGACGACCATGCATTAAGCTCCCATTAGTTGACCCTATGGAGGAACCTCCACCCTCTTCAAGTACAACTTCAATTCTTGTCATGTTATTTGGCTCGTTTGTCACTTCATGGCTAACCATGTTTCCTCCTTCCATGCACACTGTTTGGTTTTGTTAACTACATTAACATCCATTTCAACATCATCACCGAAGCCTTCATTAGCAACTCGTTCCAAAAAAAGCACAGAATTCTCAACAACATTCTCAGGGGGAGTGTAATGGTTCCCTTGTGCAGGATGGTCAACCAATTTGATTCCTACGTCCAAAAATATTGGTGGAGCTTCTTCATGGGTAATGTGGGCTGTCACACCTTCTTGAGAGATCGCAACCCTTGCACATTATAAAGTTATAACCGGTTAATCTCTCTATTTTTGTCAATTAAACTATTATAAAAAAGACATTAATTTAAAACACACGGTTAGCAAATTTTTTGACTGTTAGAATTTTATTGAGACATCATAAAAGTATAGTTATCAAGTCATAAGTTAAATATAGAACGCTTAGTCCCACGAACACTAACCTGCGGATGCACCTCCAGGCACATCATCCAACATCTCATATTCATCATCATCTAGCTCGATTATCTCCCTAGGTGGTTGCTGGTTACGACTTTGGTTGGCGAGAAAGTTGTCCGCGTATGCCATCTCCAATGACACTCTGTAAAAAAAGTAGCATCCCTTCCTCCAGAAAAATCGCGTTCATGACGCGTTTTGTTTGGGTTGCCCGATCACCAAATACTAGACCTGCGCCCATTATATATTTTGTTAGCCTTGTCACACACCACCATTACTTTTTTTCTAAATATTACAGCATGTTACATGTCATTTTCTTTGATAGGCGGCTATGGGGTTATCAGCTGCTGTCTCATCAAACCCATACAGGAAGTTGTACTCTTCCACCCCCTTAGGTCCCATCGTTACAAGCAACGCAAGCTCATCCAACCAAGTCCTCACGGTCAGAAGTATAGACAGCTGCGACGTGTTTGAGATAGTGGTCGGGGTGTCGTGTTTCCCAGTGGGACAAGCATCCAGCTTGGTAGACGGTATGAAACAACCACCGGAGTGTGTGGACCTAGACATTATCGTTTCCTTATGATATGGTCCAATGCTTCATAGCTTGCCAATTTACTTATCAACAACATGTACCCAAAGTCTTCCGCATCCGTCATGAAGTCCCATTCATGGTCACCGTTCTTCTTCCACTCCCCACGCCATAGTCGCACACACCGAACCATATTGTGAGAACGAGCAAACTAGGAGACAACATTTTCGATATAAACAATATCTAAAAATATACTATATAACAACACCATGCATAAGATATCATGCTTTTCATAAATGTATCATGTTTTCTCAACCATTAATGCACTGACGAAATCAAAATATGCTCAGCCACTGTCTCGATTTGAACTTAATGCATTGTAAAGAACATTCTTATTGCTGAAATCAGTATTAAAGATTGTCGGAAATTAATACCTTGATTCTTTGTCTATTTTTTGCAATGCGTTTACGAAGAAAGCTCCATGTTTCCCTCCATTATTTACACAAACTCTAGACAATAGCAATTGTTTGGTCTCCCCTATACATACTTTTTCAATCCTGACAATATTTTTTTGCTGTGATTCTTCTCTGCATGCAGACGTTCTTGTCAGAAATGATAACCTTCCCATTGGCCAGTTATGTTTTCTAGCCGCTCTCATATAGAAGCACGGGAAATAAACTAGTCTAATTATTACCACTACAACCATGAGGAACAAAACGCCTTTTACCTTTTCACCGGCTATCATCAGTTGATATGCACAACTCCATTTTTGAAGAGGAGGTTAGTCTCATTCTTTAACATGCTTCTGACACTTTCGAAGGCCCATGAATTTTTTATGTTGGGTATTCTCCTAATTAACAACTCTATCTTGTATTTTACCCCAATTCACTCTTACTTTATTTATAAAATAAATTTATATTTACACTATTATAAAATGGAAAATAGAGTGGAGTTAGAACATTTTAATTTTAATTTTGTTTTAGAATAAAAATGGGAAGGAAACTTACTCCAATAATATAATGTGTACCTAGGTTTGACAACTGATCCAGTCGTTTTCTTAGAGAAAATTGGTGAGTCATTACAAATATTTACATTTCTTCGTACGACTCATCGTTATGTTTCTTTACTCTTTTGTATCTATATGTTTCCGTTAAGTACTATCCAAAACTGGTATGCACAACATACTGATTAGTATATAAAATATTATTATTTTTCTGGTTAAACAAAATGAAGTTAATTTTCAAACATTTCAACTGACACTAATAATTCACTACGTTATTGTAACCAAATCTAAAACTGAAGAAATACATGTTTCTCTAAAAGACCTTGATGAAGCCTATAAAAAGAATTATTCTTTGTAGGAATTAGAGAGCATGTAAACATTTTCTTACTTATATCTTCTAAATGGTAGAAACTAAAATGATATAATATATAGATAGAAATTTAGGATAAAAAGGAAGTGATATAGATTTATTATGAACCTACAATTCTTAAGAATATTAGATATCTTAAATCATCTTGTATCGAAAAATACTTTAGCTTAATCTCAACATAGATTCTCCTTCCCCAACCTCTTAGAACCACTGATGAGTAAATCACATCTTCATCTTAGTTTTTTGGGGGATGCTTCTTTTGCGGTATGTAGTTGGGATTGGGAGATCTCCTATACAGTAGCAACAAATATCCACTTGCTCTGTTTTCTTTTGTTTTATGAGTATTTGACTGGTGTTTTTTTTTGTTCTTGAAGCCACTTTCATGTCGTAGGTTCATACAAAAGAAGTCTCAGTCACAATAAAGAAAAGCTATTATCATTATTAATTTACTATTTATCAGAAATCGTACAAAATTTGAAAATGTGGCCATTAGTTCTGTCTGTTAAACTCTATTTGGGTGATACCAATGAAAAAATAAAACTAAAACATTTTTACTAAAACAGAAAAAAGAAAGATGAGATACTTTGGTAACTCGGTCAACTCGAAAGACTTTGCAATCACCTGAGGTTTATCAAGCAAGATCCAGATTAGAATAAGGTCTATGAATCATAAAAGCATCCTGCAAATCTATGAGAAGTCTGTGAAACCTCATAAAATACATAACGAAAATAATATTTTAGTTGCACGTTTGGTTACCAATGTGCATATGAAAACAAATTAAAAAAATAAAATTATTCACCCACATGTGTCTGGTAGTTCCAAACACACAAAGTTCCAGAATAGAAACTTGCTAGAAACCTGCAAAAAATGTGATATCAGTTCCTAGTCATGCGTAGAAGAAAATAAAGGTAAAACTATAAAAACCACGACATTGTGCTACTGCACAAAATTACGAATACTGAATGGTCAAATTTTTCTTTCAGTCACTACAACTAAGCCATGAGAAACAGATTAAATGCTTAAAATTACCATGGTTATGTAGGATGCAGATCTAGAGACTTTACTCTTTCAAATCATTGAGCTAATTCTTCCTGATCCAAAAAAAAAACATATATTGAATCGTTAAACACAGCATAAAACCATATTGAATCTACAACATACAACATGGATATATTAAAACAATACCTTGATCTCAAGTTTGAGAAGCTGTTTCAACAAAAAAAAACAGAGCCCAATAGCTTGTATTCAACTATACATAAGATTGTAAACTAAGAACACATTCATGAATTAAAATACATACTTTTCTAAAAACTCTCCATCAAAATAAACAATGGAACCTCAACCAAACACATATGTACAAAACTAATCGCGTATAACCAACCAGGCTCGAGATTCACAAGAAACTCCAAATTGTATTTTTTTTCTCCTCTGAGGAGTTGGTGATGACAGCGTGAAGAAGAATGAATCAAGCCTTAATGCTTTCCTTCCAAGTTCTCCATCACACATCTTCTTGGGTCAACGTGTCTCCTGAGCATTGGATTGTCATCACATCTCATCGCATAATCAATTACTCATCTTCTTCAGTTAAAATCATCTGCAGAATATCCGGGTCTGAGATGAGAAGGGACAAATATCGTCCACCTAAGTCTCCAAGAGCTCTTGGAATGGCGAGGTCGCCATAAAGATACTCCGTTAGTTGCTCCAAAACCTGCATATTACTTATACCCTGCAAAGATAACCGAGCACACCATCAAGAAACTCCCATTTGGTGTTGATGTAATACAAATGAGAGCAAAGTTTACCATTTCTTAATAAAGGAAGGGGCACTTCAAAAAATGAAAGAAGGAAAGAATTGTTGGTTACCCAGTGGAAATCAATTGAACCATATGTGTATTGTGATACGACAGAGCACAAAACACCACATCTTCTAACTTCTATATAAGAACCCTGTAGAATCCAATAGTTAGGAAAATTTGATAAATAAACAAAAGATAAATTGCTAAGTCAATAGATTTAGTAAGCAGGAAAGACTACTTGTATCTTCGTATGAGATAATCAATGGTCTCCAAGGAAGCATGAATCTGAAGAAAACAGGGGATCATATGATGGGTGCAATAATCCGATCAAACAAATTGTTTATGAAGTTCGTAAACCTCTCATATTAATTTCAACGGACTTCGTGACCTGACAAAAACAATATTACGCTGACAATATAATCATCACTAAGAGGGAAAAAGTAAAAACCCATAGTAGACCTTTGAACCCTAGTTCATAGATTAAAGCGATATTGAAATGTATTGTTGCTTCTGTAGGACTGAAGAGAATTGAAAGTTGTATGTAGGGTCTCTTTGGATTTGTATCAATTTATCTTCTTCGAAGGAGACATCAGCTGTAATGCCCTTACATGAGAACTTTAAATCTCTTATATCCTTTACAAATCTTCATACCCTTCATATTCATTAAAGAAAGAAGTTGTAATTCCTTTATTAACCTCAGTTTTTTTTTAAAACAAATTTAAAAAATTAAAAGAAAAGAAAAAGAGACGTTGCGTTTGAGATGTCGTTACGTTTCGAGGAATCAACGTTCTCGAGAAATCGCAGTCCTCTCCTCCTCTTCTTCTCTCCCATTCGGAAGCTGCTACTTCGGGTCGGACCTCCGTCGTCTTCCGGCTCGGTCCTCCATCGTATTCTGGCTCGGTCCTCCATCATCTTCCGGCTCGGTCCTCCGTCTCTCGGCGTATAAAACATGTATGTTTTAGTCTTTGTTGCAGCTTGAATGAGTTGAGAAACAAGATTTGAATTGATTTAGATGTTTCAACTTGGTGTTCGAGTCCATTATGACTTGAATTGAGTAGGAGAATGGTTGCATTGTTTGATTCGTAGTGCATTGAATGTAGATTTCAAAATCAAAATATGTACGACAGGAGAACTAGCAAAACTAGTATTATTGATAATTGTTGTAGAACTAGTAAAACTGGTATAACTGCAACAGTTTCCGGTTACGAATTAATTTTGTAGGGATTGTTTTTATTTGTATAATGGATGGTATTCATTGGTTTTGGCAGGATCCAATGAACAACGTCATCAAACACTTCAAATGCGAGATGACTTTCTACGCGAACAAATCTTGAAAAAAATTCAATTTCATACCTTAAGCTATTGAGATGACTTTCTTAGCACACAAAGTCTTCTCCAACCACCCAGAACCTGAAACCAAAGTAACCCACCAAGAATAATATGCTTGAATGGCTCTACCAACCATAAAAATTTTTGAATCAAAAGCTTGAGTTTTTTGGATGAATATGTAGACAAAGTGAAAGAGATGTTGTTTTAGTTCATAACAATTAGGAAAAAGAGAGTGTAAATTAATTTTAGGTGCATTAAGAGCTTCAAATTGGTTATTCATGGCAATCTTGTAAATATTTAAAGATGATGAAGTTGAGAGAGTAAAAAAGCTATTTTGGAAAAAAAAAATTTAATGGCATTTTCGTAAATAATGTGAACATGTGGGGTGAACAGGACAAAAGAAAAGTAAAAAAAAAAGTTAGTTTTGTGTTTGACTTTGAATTTTGAGTCACATTTGTAAAAAACCCCATTTTTAGTAGCTGTCCTTGGTATCCATTGATATCGAATTTCTAAACGATGCGCCCACCTTTTAATCTCCCTGATCCATTTATATAAACTGAAGTTTAAAGCTTTATCATTGAGTATATAAATTGCTTTCCTGTAATCATTCTCCAATAATATCTTTCTAAATCCTACCGACCAGCAATGTTGTAATGCCATAAAATCCCTTGTAGTTGACTCTCCAACGGGGTCGTAACTCTTCTACCAATAGACTGGGCGGCACTCTTATACATACCTTGCTCATCTCTAACAATCCAACAGTTGTACCAGTTATTTCTGTATTAACACAACACTACAAGAAAACAACATTATTCCGACGACAAATATCGTCGGAGTTTCTTCAGAATATGCATATTCAGACGTTATTTCGACGAAAGTGGTCGTCAGAAATATCTCGTCGGAAAAACATATTTCGTCAGAATTTCATCAGATAGCCTAAGAGAATACCGAGAACGAAATATTCCAAGGAAATTTTGAGGAAATCTTTCGTACGAGTATTTCTTCGGAATTTCCTCAGAAATTTCCGAGGGATTGTTTCCTCAGAATATTCCGAGGAAATCTGTCCCTCGGAATATTCCGAGGAAATGTGTCCCTCGAAAATTACCGAGGTATCCCGAGGAAAAGGGTCCCTTGGAAATTTCCGAGGAAAAGGGTCCCTCGAAAATTTTCGAGGAATACAATTCCTCGGAATATTCCGAGGAAACGTTCCCTCGGAAATTTCCGAAGCCTGCTTCCCTCGCAAATTTCTAAGGGACCCTTTTCCTCGGAGTATTCCGAATCTAATATTTTTTTGAAAAATAATTAATTTTTAATATATTTTGTATTTTGAACTTAATTTTTAAAAATAAAATTAAATATGAGACAGAAACATATTATAATATTAAAAGTTTTACAAATTAAAAGAAAACATTTAAAGTTTTATTAAAAAAAACACAAACTAAAAGACGGCTGGGAACATCCGTTTCATCATATCCATCATTTGTGCATTTATCCTCTTCGTTGCTTCCACTTCAGCTTGTTGCGCGGCCATCTGAGCAAGAATGGTGTTGTTCTGGGTCTCTAACGCTGATATGTGATGATCCTTGTTCTGTAGCTGCGCCATAAGTGCCGGATCAACAAAAGGCGCTGATGAAGAAGCAGCAACTGACTCTGATCGACAACCCAAACTGACCAAACACCCTTTTCTCTTTGCAACCGCCTGAAAGAGAAAACATAAAAAATTTAGTAGTAATAAAGATAAAAAATGAAAATATAGTAAAAATGAAAATGAAGATCTTACCGTTTCAACGAGTTCATTGATTTGAACTCGAGAAAGGTTGGTGGAAGCAGTAGTAGTGGCGTTCTCATCAGAGAGAAGCTAAGATAGGCAGAACTCTTCTTCTTCCTTCTGGCTTTGGACCAGGTCGACCACTTCTTTCACAAGACCATCAGAAATCTCGCCGGTCTTTTTGTTGGTATACGCCATCCTCATTTGGGCGAGATCATCAACCGGCTCACCATCGTTTTCTTCCACCTAAAAAAATATTTGCTGAAAATAAACATTAGAAAGGGGCTGTTCGTTTCTCCATCCGTCATTTCCATCTAGCTATTCCATCCAGATGCTCTATCCAGATGATCCATCCAGATTTTAGGGGATGTTCGTTTCTTCATCCAGATGAACCATCTGGATGAGCCATCTGGATGAACTTCATGTTCGTTTCTTTTTTTTCTATCTCCATCCAGATGGGTGTAATGAACAAATTACAAATATACCCTTATTTTAATTTAATAATTTGTTTGATATTAATTTTAACTGTATTAATTTTTATTATTTAGTCTAAAATATATACATTGCAATTATGTTAAAATTAGCGTTTTGACATTTTGACGTTTTTGTTTTTGTGATTTTGGCGAAAAACGTGTTTTGCGGGTTAGGCAGTAAAAAGTGTTTATGTCGGCAAAACACATTTTTGGTTTTGGCGGAAAAACGAATTTTCGGTTTTGGTGGGAAAACTCGATTCTATCTAGATGAATTTAGTACACAAATTATTAATATACCCTTGTTTAGATTTAATAATTTTTATATTTGTTTCACTATATTAACTTTTATTTATTACTTAAATATAACTATTTGAAAATATGATTTTAGATGGAAATATAATTTTGTGATTTAGCGGAAAAACGCGTTTTTGCGGTTTTGGCCGGAAACACGTTTTTGCGGTTTTGGCGGGAAAACGTGTTTTACGGTTTTAGCGGGAAATAACATTTTTTGATGTTTTGGCGAGAAAACGCGTTTTTAGGTTTTGGTGGGAAAATGCGTTTTGCGATTTTGGTGGGAAAATACGTTTTTGCGGTTATGGCGGGAAAACGTGTTTTACGATTTTGGCGGGAAAACACGTTTTTGCGATTTTGGCGGGAACACAAGTTTTTGCGGTTTTGACAGGAAAACATGTTTTTCGGTTTTGACGGGAAAACTCGTTTTTCCGGTTTTAACGGGAAAACACATTTTAGCGAGAAAACGCGTTTTTGCGGTTTTGGCAGGAAAACGCGTTTTTGCGGTTTTGGTAGGAAAACACATTTTGGCGGTTTTGTTGGTTTTGGCGGGAAAGTACGTTTTTGCGGTTTTGTCGGGAAAATGCGTTTTTGCGGTTTTGGCGAAAAAACACATTTTTTATTTGGCGGGAAAACGCGTTTTGCAGTTTTGGCGAGAAATTTTTTTTTTACAGTTTTGGCGAGAAAACGCGTTTTTGCAGTTTTGGTAGGAAAACACGTTTTTGAGGTTTTGGCGAGAAAATGCGTTTTTGCGGGAAAATGCGTTTTTGCGTTTTTGGCGAAAAACACATTTTTTTGGTTTTGGCGAGAAAACGCGTTTTTGCGGTTTTGGCGGGAAAACGTGTTTTTGCGGTTTGGCGGAAAATGCATTTTTTTGTGGAAAAATGCGGTTTTGTCATTTTTTCGCGAGTGACGAAATGGTATTAGATTTAATCTTATTGTTTATGAATTGTATAAGAGATATAATAGACATTGTACCACTTTGAGAGAACCATCTCCATCTAGATGGTCCAAATTGGTTAAGCTGGATGGACTTCAAAATTAAGCCTAAAATTTAAAAGTCATCCAGATGAACCATCTAGATGAGTTGTACTTTTAGTGTCTAAGCAAACAAAACTCTCATCTCCATCTAGATGGATCATCTGGATGGTGAAACGAACAAGCCCAAACTGTAAGAAATGCATTAAAAATTAAAATAAAATATTTAAAAAATTGACCTATAATGTCATTATGAATAAATTGACATATATATATTAACCTGATCGGCTTGCGAAGCAAGACTGAAAGGATCATAATATTGCAGCTTTCCTCGTGAATGTATTGATGTAACACCAAATGCATATGTTCTCACGCCTCGATCTGTAATGTTGTACAATAGAAAACAGTACACCGCAGTCCAACCATGCCGGGATACATGAATTCCAAAATTTCGCGTATATTGCCGTAGTACACATCATCTCCAGATGCATATGAGACACCAACATCATAAGTTGTATTTGAAAGTCTCCTCTTTTGAGTTGTGAATGCATATACTTGTGTACAAAATCTCGGATATGACTTCACAATATGTTGTGGTCCACACACCATCTCGCGTATCCAATCGTCAAATGTTTAACATCTCGCAATTCCAGCGTACACCTATTGATTAATAGAAAATATGTTATAAAAATATCTGTGAATTGGTATAATTATGTGATTAATAATAATTTGTTTAAAGCACTCACATAACCAAGCATCCAAGTAGCAAATTCCCTATGCTTCAGTTCTTCAAGTTCCTCTTTAGTGGTGTGTCTATGAGTGAACCGCTTTTCAGCCATGAAAATCCTATACACATAAATGAAATTAATTAAGATTTAAATTACAACTTGTTAAAATAATAATTTTAAACGGAATTATATATGTACCTCTCATATTGAAGAATATCTTCGCAGTTGGTGAGCAAATATGTTTGCAAATGATTGTGCTCCTACTCAGTAAGTCGACGGTACTTTGATTTCCCTCTAAGTCGTCCAACATCTGTGAAGATGTTTGGAACCGTAACATAATATGTTTCTCTTTCGCCTCTATCATCATGCCGAGCAGGTCTTCCATTTTTTGTCTGCACTTCTGCTGGAAAGTAGTACTCAGTAAAGTTTGAAGTTTCTTCATTGATTATCTGTGCGACTATAGAACCTTCTACCTTACTTAAATTCTTGACCTTCTTCTTCAGATAAAACATATACCGCTCGTAAAGATACATCCGTCTATACTGCACAGGACCACCAAGTTCCAATTCTCTTGCCAAGTGAATAACAAGATGCTCTATAACATCAAAAAATGATGGAGGAAATATCTTCTCTAGGTTGCACTGGATCACAGGTATGTTAGACTTCAAATTTTGTATACCTTCTGAAGTCACTGATCTCGTGCATAAATCACGGAAGAAAGCACTTATCCCTGCAATTGCTTCATGAACATTTCGTGGTAATAGTCCCGAGAAGGTAATCGGAAGGAGGCGCTGCATCATTACATGACAATCATGACTCTTCAAGCCGATAAACTTTCCTTTGTTTCTGTCTACATAGTTACGCAAATTAGATGTGTAACCATCTGGAAATTTCACATCGTTTGAAATCCAATCAAAGAACGCATCTTTTTCCGCTGCATCCAATCGGTATATGGGAGCATGAGCCCTACCATTCTCATCAACATGAAGTTTGGAACAAGCACATATATCGACTAAATCAAGTCTTGACTTCAAATTATCTTTTTTTTACCTTGGACGTTCAGGATCGTGTTCTTGATATTGTCAAAAACGTTCTTCTCAATATGCATGACATCTAAATTATGCCGCAACAGATGATCCTTCCAGTATGGCAGATCCCAGAAAATACTCTTTGTGCCAATTATGTAGTTCTCCAACAACATCTACTGGATAATGTACATGTCCACCAACGTCTGGCGTCCTTTCCGCACCAAAATCTCTTAGCTGTGTCAAGAAATCTGCCCTACAAATTTTTGGAGGTAGACTGTCAAACACCTTCTTGTTCTTCGTAAACAAAGTCCTACTCCTACGATAAGGATGATCAGGTGGTAGGAATCTCCTGTGACAGTCAAACCAACACGTTTTCCTTTCGTGTTTTAGTTGGAAAGCATCTGTGTTTTCTTGACAATTTGGACATGATAGCCTTCCATGCGTTTTCCATCCAGATAACATACCATATGCGGGAAAATCACTTATTGTCCACATAAGTACTGCCCGCATTTGAAAGTTTTCTTTACACAAAACATCATATGTTTCAGCACCTTGAGTCCATAGTTGTTGCAATTCATATATTAGTGGCTGAAGAAACACATCAAGTGATCTTCTAGGATGCTCTGGCCAGGGAATGAGAATGGAGAGAAACAAAAACTCTCGGCGCAAACACAAGTTTGGCAATAAGTTGTATGGTGTAAGAATGATTGGCCATAGAGAATATTGTCTTCCATGCTTGCCAAATAGGTTGAAACCATCGGTACATAATCAAAGATAGACATTCCTTCTCTCATACGCGAATTCTGGATATGTTGATTGGAAATGCTTCCAAGCTTTTGCATCTGAAGGATGTCTAATTTCACCATCTATTGAATGCTCCGCATGCTATCTCATTGGTTGGGCTGTGCGTTCAGACTGATACAACCTCTTTAACCTTTCTGTCAAAGGCAAATACCACATCCTTTTGTATGGCACTGGAACTCTTACACTCGTATCTCTATAACGAGCCTTCCCACAAAATTTGCACTGAAGCCGGTTCTCATCCGCCCCTAATATATCATGTAGTTATCGATGCATACATCTATAACCTGATACGATAAACCAAGATCAGCTATGAGTTTATGAACCTCGTAGTGTGAACCCAGAGCTAGATTATCTTCTGGTAGAACACCTTTTACAAAATCAGCAATCGCATCCACACATTCTTCAGCCAAATTATAATCTGTTTTAATGTCCATCAGTCTTGTTGCAGATGATAAAGGTGAATGACCATCTCTGCAAACTTCATACAAAGGTTGTTTACCTGCATCCAACATATCAAAAAATCTCCTAGCTTCTGCATTGGGTAATTCTTCCCCTCTAAAATGATCATTTACCATCTACTCAATACCTACACCATAATCTACATCCGTTCTAATTGGTTCTTCTAACCTATCCGCAGTCTGAAGTTCGCTAGTACTATCATATTCATAATCAGTTTCCCATGATGATATCATATTTTGTAACTTCATGTAAACCCCTTCAAATATAGATGCGTCCAAACATCCCACTCTTTTATAAACTTTTTTTTACAAGTAGAGCAAGGACATCTTAACATACCCGTTTTTGCTTCCGGTTGTCGTTGAACTAGCCCCATGAATTCGGTTATACCTTCTTGATATTCATCTGTAAGCAATCTCGTGCTAGGATCCAAATGAGGTCGATCCATCTAAGAACGATAATAATTTGAAGAAGACATGGTTTTTTGAATATGTTTTGTGTGTAAAGTAAGTGAGAGGGTGAAAATATTGAGTGAATGAAGAGGGTGAGGGGTGCTTGAATTTATAGATGAAATGATGCCGCAATTCCGACGGATCCTCGGAATTCCGTTGGAATTTTTCAAATCCCACAACGGCTCTTTAACGGCTATAAATTATCGTCGAAATTTCGTTAGAAAAAACCGACGAAATAGTTGTCCTCAAAATTTTCTCTAATTATACCGATGAAAAAGGTATCCTTGGAATATCGTTGGTATTTTCGGACGATATTCCAATGAAACATAATTTTTGGGTTTTATCGAAATATCGTCGAAATTGCGTTAGTATATTCTGAAATACCTTCTCCGTCGGAATGTCCGTCAAAATATACCATGTTTTCTTGTAGTGTAAGATCCATCTTGCATTTCATCCAACCTTTGGTGGTTGATATCTACTGAAATTACCCTAGATAATTTTTTTTCTCTCAAATAAGAGGTTCAGTTGTAATACCTAGGGATCAAATCCACAAGGGGCATGAGAACAAAATAGATTAGAGATATTGAGATTAAGCTAGACAATAAATTATAAAGTCGTAAATAGTAGTAGACAAGTAAGCAGTTTGTTGTAAACGATATGTTGAAATAGCTATACTTAGGGTTTCAAGCAATACAATTATGATGTATAGATGCTAAGGATGTGTGAAAAACCGTCCTAGAAACTGAATGCAAAAGTAATATATCAAACTCTCGCTGTGAGTCTAATTCGATGACTAAGTCTTTGTTCCAATTGTCGCATGTGAACAAGGATCACGCGTTGATCGATACTATGGGATGAGTGTCGATCGATGCTACCTTAGACAAGCATTGACGTCCTAATCGATATGTTCACTAAGTTATTCTAGGCTAGCTCTCGCATGTATTTAACAGTCTATCTCAGTAGAATTGATATTAGGAATTGAACACACTTTCACAGTTGTCAGTTATCCTAAGTTCAGGGTTCTAGTTAGCTACTCTAGAACACAAACAATAAGTACAATTCTGATGAATGAATCTAAAAGATCACCTTAGTAGTTCTATATCTTAGCAATTAATATAATAAAACCCTAAATCTAACAAGAGAAACTACTCAGACATGGTTATGAAAAGCATAACAATAATATGAATAAAAAGCATAGATAGATAGAATAAGAAAAACGGGAGTTCCAATACAAATCTCAGAAGGAGTCTTGATCTTTTCTACAAACAAATAACTAAAAGTTTCTAATAATGGTGGAATAATTTGTGGGTGGTTTCTAGGTTGTATGTTGCCAAAAATGGAAAACACACATAAATACTAGGTATAAGTCGGCGAAAGACAGTCTTGTAAATATGTTGATCTTCTGGGCTTGAGTCGGTTTTACTTTAAGTCGGCCGTCTACGCATGTGGGTATCGATCAACACCAAAGGGTCGCTGTTGATCTCACACTTATTTTTATTTTGACTATGACTTTTGATTTCTTCAATAACTACGGGTTCTTCATCATTAAGCGCCAAAATATTCCATAATCTCAACATTGCTCCAAAACATACATACCTGAAAACACTCTAAGATAGACTCCAAGCACCTATAATAGACTATAAAAAGCACATATACTCTGGGTGAAAAATGGTAAATCCATAGTATATCAACTCCCATGCTTATCTTTTTGCTTGTCCTCAAGTGAAACATAGAACAGTCTCGTGTAAGAGGTTTGAAATCGTAGGGACTCACACAATATTAAACTTACTGTTATTACCTCTGTAATGTTGCAGCCACATCAAATCAATGCCAACTTTAGAGATACCTTGTACTCTACCCTAGCTTAGCAACCAAAACCATCTAGCTAACAACTTAGCTAATATTCTCTGACAAACCCCTCTACTAACCTCGTTTCTTAGAATAAAAAGGTGGAGACTTTACTTTGGGAGTATTGATCAAAAGACACATGGACTCTTACACAAGAAAGTTTCTGAACACACATGCACTCTTTTCCGATCCCTCTCTTCCCTCTTTCTCTCTTCTGTTAATCTTTTTCTTCTTTTTTAAAAAGATTCTAATGAACAGTGATGCTAATGCAGCCTGTCTTGTACATCTTTCTTTTTCCTTTTGACAAAATGTAGGAGAATAATGGGGTCATAGGAAAATTTCATATCCCTCGCTTCCAACAATGTCTGGTCATTCCTTTCTGAATTTGGGATCATAGGAAATTTTTCCACCCCTCTTCATCTTTCAAGAAATCATCTCAATCTTTTATTTTTTAGATGCCGAAGAGAGAGAGAGAAGGGAACCAAAACTACACAGACTTTTACCTTCCAGAGTTGCAGGAGGAATCCAATCCAGTGTATTCCAAGCCCCAAGACAAGCAGATTAGGTAGATTATGTTGGAGGCCAGCTTCGGTTCCTTCAAACGTTCTCAGCAAGTGTGGAATTTACTGGCAGGTGATCCACTTTGGCATTTCTTTCCAGTACACGCTGTAATCAGTAAATCTAAGAATGGTGCTAGAGAGTGGTTAGATAATAAGTAAAATTGTAAAAGATCATTATCCCTTTCTTGTCTCTATAAAACTCAAAAAAAACACGCATAAAACTAAAACTCAAAATAAAATACAATATATGTAATACCTCCCCCATACTTTATCAGCATTGTCCCCTGTGTTATACAGTCCAAGATTGGTGGGATATAAATCATAAGTACTAATTTAAAGAAGGAAAAAATGGTATACCTGCTCGCTGATATGAGTGTCGATCGATACTTATGATGTTTCGCCGATCAACAATGATCAGGTGTCGGTCGCTGCTCGGTGCAGTTGTTCTCCTCAGATTTTTTTTTTGACCTGAAATAAAATAAATACGAAAATCAGTTAAAACGAAAAAACTAATTTAGGGCTTACTAAATTGGTTGCGTCCCATGAAGCGCTAGCTTATAGTCTTTAGCTTGACGTTTTGGAGGTTTTTTGTTAGTATGGAGGAAATGGAACACTTATTGGGAAAAAGTATCAACATATTCTCTGCTCATCTCGAACCAGGTGTCTACAAAGCTTTTGATGGTTTTTTCTCCTTTGGTTTTGTGCTCTTGCTGTCTCTGGATGATCTCATGTGTGTAATCTACTTTCACCTGTAGATCTTCCATACATTTACTTAACCATCCAATGTTGTTGTTGAGAGGTAGTAGATTGCATCAATCTTTCTGTAGATGATCCTTCCATCCTTAGCTTGTGCATTGCCATCTTCATCTCTGTAAACTCCATGCTCATCTGATGCTAATACACTAGAATTTCTTTTAGGTGGAATGGCAGCTTCAATTAAGAAAGTATCTCAGAATTCTGGAGTCGCAGGGGTGTCAATCAATGCTGGTCGCTGGGTGTCGATCAACTCATCGCCGTCATCTTCATACTCTGCGCCAGGATCAAAATAGCAAACTACCACAAATCCTGAATCATCTCCTATCTCAAAATAAGGCGTGTTTCCCTTGACCACTTGAACATGGTCATAGAAACCAGTCTCACTGGTGAGAGAGAGATACAACCTGTATGTCTTCATGTCGCAAACAGATCATACAATAGCCATGAAGACTCTTCCAAGTAATAGAGAAGAATTCTAGTTTATCTGAATATCCATGACATGAAAATCTACTGGAGCTAGGAAATTGCCGATTTGTACCTTAAGAATTCTGAAAATCTTTCTTGAATTCACCTTGGAGCGATCCGCAAAGGTGAATGAATCACTAGAAGGTTATATCTTCAGATTCAACTGCTCGGCCATCACCCTCAGCATAATACTGAATGAAAAACCTATATCGGAGAGTGCATAAGGGTAGTTGTGACCTCCAATCATGTAGGGAACCACTAACTTCCGGGGTCATTTTTTTCTTCAATCTAATCCTCTAATTCATCTTGTCTCTAATATGATGAAACATACGCTCAGTTTCCTCTTCTGTCTCTTTGCTCGCTCTGAAAATAACAAGAATATTAGAGCAGAGGAGGTCCACAAGGTTTTTGAGAAAGGGCTTGCGAATAAGAGATGATCTTGTGACTCGTTTTGTTCTCCACACAAGTTTCTGGAATGTGTCCCCCCCACTCCCACAGACGAGAACAATCTTTGGTTGCTAATCTATCTCGAATTGCAAGCCAACTGATGAAAACTTTCCTTGTAAAAGAGTGTGTGAACTATACAGTTATGTGCCAAGACAAAGAATACCTCACACTTCTAATTTGATCATCAATTTTCCTTTTTGAGAAACTTCACTTGAAATTAGCATCACTTTGCTTCCATAAATGCATGGATTTCCCCGCTTCATCATATGGCGGAGGAGAATATCAAATATAACTAAGCATCTCTTGGACATGTGCTCTTCGGCATGTATAACCCTCAATTCTCTCCATTATGGACCTCTAAGACTCTAGCTAACCAATGATGACCCATAAGTCTTGTTCCAATGTCAATAGCAATACCAATTAAACACCCAAATTCGGTCAAGATATTGAACCAAAAGAAGGTGGATGTATGTGTTATCTCCATCCTCAAGAAGCTATAAGTCCATGGGCCTAAGTGCTTCTTCCAAATTAAACATTCTCGATCACCCACAGCGGGCTCCAAGATAGAATGATCCCAAAGTAGTATCTCTTAGTCCAAGATACCCATAGTAAATCCTCATTGTAAAACAATCACCAAAACAATTTTAAAGAGAAAACATGTGTTGTTTCATACAATTTCGGAGACCCAAACCCCCTTCAGATTCAAGATCACTCAGGTCATCCCATACAAGCTTAGCCTTCGATCATATGTGGGGGGGGGGATCCAGAATGAAGGAAATCAGCTAACATATTTTTATCTTACTATAACACCCCTTTGGAAGCCGGAACACATAGACCCAGGAGGTTGTGATGCTTCATATCACGAACTAGATTAACTGTAAGAGACCTGCAAACGACATATATTTGTTAGACCAAGTAACCATTCTTGATCGTACTCTACCAGTAAGAGTCTCATAAACATCTTTCTCATAGTATTGGTAGTTCTTAACAATCATAAATAGCTAACTGGGAGCTGTTTTGTTGGAATTTTGAGGTCCATACTAGTATAAATGATATCCTCATGTGTTCTCCCAGAAATGTACAAATAATATTTTGCACCATTAATCACAAAATTAGACTCATAAGGGAAGTATTTCATTATCTCAATAGTACTGAGTGACCTTGTTGTGACATCTATGAATGTCACCATGTCGTCTATGAAGCAGATATGAGTCAACTGAATTTTATAATACGGAGGATTAAGGACAAACATATTTCCAAGGAAGACGCGTTTAGGCGTAGAGTGTACATTAATGGCTACAACAAATAAATAAGGTGACATGGAGCTTCCTTGTCGCAGATCCATTTTGCTTGTAAAGGAATCCTCTAGATTACAATTCACACAAATACTAAAAGATTATGAGGAAATGCATCTATGGATCTAATATAAAAAGATCAGGAATTCTGTGGCAGTAAGTTTTTCTATAATAAAGTCTCATCAGACTGTGTTGAAAGATTTTGAAATGTCCAGTTTTAATGCTGCCATCGATGTGACTGAATCATTATGTCAATCCTTAACAATATTAGTAGCAGTTAGAACATTTTTTAGATGGAGCTGACCCCGAATAAACACACATTGATTTGGTAGTGGCAGTGGGAAGAAGCAACTTGAGGCGTTTTGCAAGAATCTTGGAGATGATTTTATATACAATGTTGTAGCAAGCTGTTGGTCTGGAGTCTTTCTTTGTTTTTGTATTAGTGAACTTTGGAAATAGAGCGATGATTATTGTTTATGATGCTGGTACGAAAAATTCTTTAGTGAATCCATCATTTTCTTGCAGGCATTTATTGAAGAACTCATTTGATATACTCTTCAGTTTCAGGAGCAACCAACTGCACAACTAAATGATCCGGACAACGATAATCTATCAAGTTTGAGAGATCTGAATCCAACTCATTAGAAAAGTGATTAGTCATTGTAGAAATGTCTTGAAATGGTGTGAGGCTATCTCCTTGATAGCACTTGGATCCGGTACCACATACCCCTCCTCATTGACCTGACTTCTGATTGCATTTCGAGTATTCCCGGTTTGATTCATGCGAGATAATACACTATATTTTTATCTCGAAATTTACGCCAATTAATGCAAGGTTTCTGCTGGATGAACTTTTCCTCAGTGGTGGAGAAGTGGTCCCAAAGTTCCATTTCTTGAGATTCATCACTAAAGGTTTCTTCGTTAGGATTGCACAGAGCCTTTTTGACTGAGGTCCTCATAAGATTCCTTAGATTTTTAAGTGATCTCTCCTTATTTTTTTATTTAGGGCTTGGAGAACCGGTTTCAAAAGTTTTAATTTATTATGGAGAAGATGCAGAACTTGTCTGGAGTGGAACAGTGACTCAGTTACATCCCATACTTCTGCAACTGAACACAAAAGTATGCTCTGTTTAGAAATTGAAAAATTCAAAATGGTGACGCTTAGTCACGTTTTGCATGTTAATTTGAAATATATAAATTTAAACTTGGGATTATATTTGATCTGAACCTTGGGTCAAATGTTAGGACACGGGTAGTAGCATCTCCTATATAGTTAAAATTCTTTATTTTATCGTGCATGTTCTTGTTTGATTATTACACGACAAACTAATCAACTTTGACTAAATATGGATCAAGGGTGTTACATCAAGGGTTGTGAAATATTGTGAGATGCTGGACAAGGAACCTAAGTTAGACTTTTCTAAACATATAAAAGATGATAAGCATGCTGAGGTAGACTATGTGAATGATCAAAGCTATAGGTGGATTTAATCAGAACTACAAAAATCACCCAAATATTTCCTACATGAATAATCTTGTTGAGAACCCTCAACGTCAAGTAAAGTAGCATATATCAATTTCAACAGTACCTGAGAAAGAATGCTAACATAACCATCACAGTGTATACACAAATGAGAGCAATATATCAGTACTTTAACAAGTTTAAGCCCTTGTTATCAAACATGTTTTCACTGTTTTCATGCTTTCATTGCATAGTCGATTGATGAAATTGAAGTTTTAGTTGCATCTAGCCATCTTATATTGTTCTTATGGGTCTTTTGTGGAGTTTCATGTTGTTTCAGGTTATAACAATGTATGTTTGGATGCAAACTAGTGTAATAAGTGATAACAACACAGTCATTCCAAAGTATTTTAAAAGATCGTGTTGGACGGAGATTCCCCATGCTAAGATTCAATCCAAATTTTTTTTCCAACTCAGTAATGTTATTTAAACCCAAGCCAACCCGAAAGCTAACCTAACCAAGCTTTATACCTAACAACAAGAAAGTCTTACTTCCCCACCAAATCAAACTAAACAAATAAAAAGTCATACATTTGTTTACTTAGCAAACGAGACTTGCAGTTGTAGTTGTAGCCTGGACAACTGTGTGGACCACCGATGGGCTTACCAATTTCAGTAAAATACTCATATGTATCACTATATTTTAGGGATATAGTATCTTTCTTCTTCTTTTTTGAACAAAGGGATATACTGATGTATCTTTCTAATGACATTAAAAATGCAAAGCAGTACAAAATCGATCAACATTAACTTAATAGGTGTGATATTTAATTTACTTCAGTAAAATATATTGAAATCTGTGCTCAGTCTGTCAGCAGAATTTGACTTGGAATCATATGATAAGTATGGACCTATGTATTAAAAATAAAACACACATAAAATAAGATTATTTCAAGGGTTTCGAACCTCTCACTTTTTTGAACATAATATAATGATTAACTAATTACGATACTAAAATTTTTGAATAAAACACGGCTAAAATTACATATTTGAAAATTAGGTTGGAAGCACATCCTTCTGCTGTCCACTAGAGTCTTATGCATCTAGAAGGACACACCATTTTCTCTGGATAGCTTACAAGAGAGTTAACCCCTATTTCTCTGGATAAACCTTGTACTACTTTCTTTAACCGTTTATTTTTATTGATCGATGCCTAATGTATTTATCAACATAAATGAGCAGTATTTTAAGAAAACAAGTAAATTATTTTCCTGGCATGATTTTTTTTTGTCATAAAAGTAAGTTTTACAATGGCCTTTGATTAGGGCCAGGTTACAACATATTCTTGCAAGTTATTCCTGGCCTTGTTAGCTAAATGATCAGCATAAAGGACAAAGTTTCTAGGAACCCATTGAAAACCGAAGTCATTTAACGAGACAGAGCTAGGATGTTTTTTTTTTGCCTCATTGATATTGATCTCCTCTCTTCCTTCAATTGTTCCCATTTGATCCAAGCTCTTAATCAACTCAAGAGATCCACCTAGAAAATCCACTTTCTTGTATCCAAGACGATTCAGTTGTTGAACAGCTAATACATGGCCATTGCTTCAGCCACCATGGGTGAAGTGGTAGCATCGATTGCAAAGCTCCCTTGGAGTTTAAGAATGCATTCTTTACTAATTAAGGACCATCCTATACCAACTTTGGCAGCTGGTGACTTCCAAAAAGCATCTACAATGCAATAGAGCTCCGTTCCTTGTGGGAGAACCTGTGAAATAGAGCTTGGCTGGGTCTGTCTGACTTGAGTAGTCACAGTGCTATGCTGAATAGCCTCTTCCCACAATTGTTTATCCATCCAAGCCGATCTGATTACCTGCACAATATGATCTCTTTTATTTTCATAGGTAATCTTGTTTCTCATTATCCATATTCTCCAACCAAGGAAAAAGGGTAATGTATGCTCTTGATCGCCATCACTTTGCTCAACTAAAGTTTTCTAAAAACTGCTGAACTGTGAAATATTGTTCTAAGCGAGGGAGTTTGTTTATCGAAGAGAGAGAGAGAGACCAGATCTCCTTATCTACTCTACAGTCCATAAGCATATGTTTAGTATTTTCTACATCCTCAACACAGACTTGGCAGCTGTTCTCTAATCGACATCCTCTTTTGATCAACTTATCAGCAACTGCGAGGGTATTATGCATCACTTTCCACCAGAATGTTTTTAGCCTTGGTGGAATTTTTAGGTTCCAAAATATGGTTAGAGTACGATGTTGAATTTGGAAGTCAGAGGAAATAAAAACCTGTTTTGCTTGATCCTCTCTATCCATAGCTCGCTGCATATGGTAAACTGTCTTGACTGTATAGCTTCCAGACTTGCTAGGATCCCACCATCTTCTTATGTCTGAGTGCCCCATAGTACTTGGACGGATCTTTAAAATTCTTGCAACATCGTCATTTATCTTTTTTATATACGAAGTTGTTGTACCTGAAAGGAAGAGGTCTTTAACCACTAAATCAGGATGGTGGATAGACTGAAGATATTTTCGGCGTGACATTCTCCTTGTCAGGAAGCCAATTATCTTTTGAAACACTAATTTTCTGGCGATCTCCTACTATCCATTTCATTCCTTTTTTAATTAAAGGTTGGGTTTGAATTATGCTCCTCCAAGCATAATTAGATGATTGATAGCTTCTGGCTTCCAGAAAGTCAGTTTTATATAGTATTTGGCTTTGTAAACATTGCAAGCAGTGGCAAAGTTTTTGTGAGTAGTCTCCAAGCTTGATTTGCTAGCAATGCTTTATTGAAAGCCATCATATCTCTAATTCCCAAACCACCCTCTTTCTTTGAAGCTGTATTCTTATCTTATGTTACCTATGGAATTGCATGTTTTTCCTCTACAGCAGACCACCAAAATTGCCGCATTGCTTTGGTCATTTCCTTTATTAATAATTTTGGCAATAAAAAACATGACATGTTGTATGTAGGTAAGGAAGTGATCACTGCTTTGAGTAACATTTCTTTACCAGCAGGGGATAATAATTTTGAAGACCAGCCCTCTAACTTATTTTTGATTCTTTGGACTAAATAATTAATGACCTCTTCCGTTTCCTACCAATATGATCTGAGAGTTCTAGATATTTTCCAAATCCTCCTAGCTTTGGGATTCCAAACTCTTTAGATATATTATCTTGGAGTTGAGAGGGTGTACCTTTACTAAATGTTATGGCTAATTTTGTGTAGTTGATCTCTTATCATGAAGCTCGTTGGTATATGTTGAGAATATGAAGCAAATTTTGGCTTTCTTCTTCTATCGCCTTACAAAAAAACTAAAGAGTTATTACAAACCAGAAATGGGATATTGTTGGGCCACTCCTAGAAGCTTTGAAACCATGGATTTTATGCTTCTGAATGTTGTTCTTTATAAGTTTAGAAAGACCTTCAGTACATAAAATATACAAGTATGGAAATATCGGATTACCTTGTCTTAATCCTCTCTAAGGTTTAATAGGTTCTGCTGGCTCTCCATTAATCATCACTGAGTATGAGACAGTGGAAATGCACAATTTAATCTAGTGTCTCCATTGCCAACAGAATCCCATCCACTCCGTAACCTTGTCTATGAACTGCCACTCTATTTTGTCAAAAGCCTTTGCAATATCGAATTTTACAGCCATAAATTTATGCCTGAGATTTTTAGTGTGAAGCGAGTGCATCAACTCATGGACTTCTAAGACATTTTTAGTGATTAATCTCTCAGCAATAAATGCAGACGGATTATCAAACACAATTCTATGCAACCATGGTCTCAATCTTTCAGCCAAGACTTTTGATATTATCTTATATGCAACACTGACTAAGCTGAGTGGTCTATAATCTTTGATACTGACAGGGTTTTCTACTTTGGGTATTCAACAGATGTAGGTTTCATTAAGCCTTGGATCCAGATGGTTTTGTTTTAAAAATAATTTGACAAATGAAATCACACCTGTTTTAATAATATGCCAGTGTTGTTGGTAGAAAGCCGGAGTCATCCCATGAGGTCCAAGAGATTTATCAGGATCCTTTGCAAACACTGCAAAATTAATTTCTTTTTATGTGACTGGCGATGTAAGCTTGCTGTTCATTTCATCTGTAACTGTAGCAGGAATACCATTTAGGAGATTAGCATCAAAAGTATAGCTGTTGCTAGTGTACAGAGAGAGGAAATAATGCTCAATGTGCTTTCAAATATCTTTAGCAGTAGAATAAATCTTCCCTTGATCATCTTGAAGAAGAGTGATTTGGTTGATGTGTCTTCTCTGCTTTGTTTTAGAATGGAAGTACTTTGTGTTCTTGTCTCCATCTTGTAACAAGAGGATCCTGCTCTTGATTCTCCAATACTCTTCTTCAAGCCTATACTGCAATTGGGGTTGACTTTTAACATTTCTAATCGGGCATAATCTATAAAAGGAGCATCATAAACACATTGAATATGTCATTCACTGGTTTATTAGCGTTCCTGAGTTTGTGTTCCTCTTACTTCTCCATAGGAAAGCACTTCTGCACTTCTTTATGATTGATAGGATGTCACCTTCTGATATATTTCTGCAATCTTGACTCCATGCATGCTCCATTACTTGTTTTAGTTATGGATAGAGTCTCCATCTACTATCGTATCTGAAATCTTTAGACCTCTTCCACATGAAACCTTCAGTATTTTAAGGAAATGGACGGTGATAAGAGCCTATCCATGGAAATAAAGATATTGTGGCACAAGGATACAATTCCATCAAATCATCATTTGCTAAAGCCCTATTGATAGGTCCTATTTGTAGTGTATTATATGTGTTTAGAATGTGTTTAGAGTCTTTTCAGGTCAATGTATATTTTGGAGCATTGTTGAGATTATGAGGCTTTCTGGAGCTCAGAGAGAGAGAGAGAGGAACCCTGTAACTGGTCAAATTCAGCAAAGTACGAGTCGAGATAGAGTAATGCGTCGATCGGCGAAGCACTCTTGGTCGATCGATAGTCGACGCGCAAAACCCAATTCACAAAATACCTAACTTGAAGCCCAGTCACAGAAATTGCAAGATTGCCCCTAGACGTGTTTTACTTAGTTTATATGGTCTTTGCTAGTGTTTTATGCAAATGACGACTTTTTGCAAGATTTGATACTTTTCATAACAAACATAGTAGTTTGGGTTTTCGGAGAGAAGATCAAGACTTCTTCAAGCTTTGTATTTTAACCCCACTTTCTATCCACATTCTCTATCTTATGCATTATTTGATGTTTATGATTATGTTCTGCTTAGCTTTGTCTGAGTAGTCACCTTGTTAGATTTAGGGTTTGTTAAAGATTTTGATGGATTAGCCAAACAATAGAATTTCTAGGGTCATTATTAGATATATCATCAGAATTGTGCTTATTGCTTGTGTTCTAGAGTAGCTAACTAGAACCCTAATCTTAGGATAATTGACACTCCGAGAGTAGGATTGCTACCTAAATAAATCATGTTGAGATTAAATTACAAGGGACAATCGAGAGAATAGTTTAATGAACCAATCGAATCTGATCGTTTAATGTCTGACAAAGAAAGCCATCGATCGATGCCGTTTGCATACCATCGATCGAGGCCGTTTGCATACCATCAATCGACGGTCATTCCGAATTTTCACACGAAATTTGTAGACTCTGAGCTTAGACATAGGATATATATAAATTAATATCTTTACTAATTGAATTTGTGTTCTATGATTAAAAACCCTTGTTCTATCCTTTATAATTCACTACCTGAAAACCCTAGATCTAGGTATTTCCTTACTTGTTAACAAACCTATTATTTCCTTATTTACTTATTGTAAAGTCTTATTAATTGCCTAGCTTAACTAAGTTGATTATCAAATCTATTGTGTGCCCTCGCTCTTTGTGGATTTGACCCCTAAGTACTACAGTTAAACCTCTTATTTGAGAGAGTAATTAGTAGCTCTAGGATAATTTGAGCACGTAACAAATTTGGCGTTGTTTCCAGGGAGAAAGGATTGCCATTAGATTTGTTTTGCATGTTTTGCCTAGGTTTTCTTTCTAGTTTACTTACAATTTATTTTCTTTTGTCTTTCAGATGCATGCCCAGCAGTACCAGAAGCAACAAGGAAAAATACCTTATTTTCTCAAACCCAGTAGCCATCATACGTAGCATCCGCTAGGAGAAGCGACAAGCATCGATCGACGCCAATACTTCTTCATTGACCGACACTCATTTGCCAGAATCGATCCACACGATTACAAGGATATCAATCAATGGTGATTCCCGAGCATAGATGGTTTCTATGCTAATCGTGACTAGGAATGAGAGAGGGCACCTGTATGGCTTCGATGGTCATCTGCGTAATGCAACATGTAAGAGAATTGATGATCAGAGGATTGTAATCCCTGAACCAGAAGAAGCTGATGTAGCTCAAGCTAGAGCTGAGGCCCAGACTGCTCAACCCATAACGTTGGCTGAATACAATCGTCCAGATCAATTCTATGCCAACATATCTGCTATTCGTCCTCCATCTTTCCAAAGGAACGATTTCGAGCTGAAGCCAACCTATTTCAGACTTGTGGCACATACACCTTTTCGTTGTCATTTTCATGAGCATCCTATGGATCATTTGGAGTGATTCGAGGATCTTGTGTCTGCCATCAAGGCTAATGGAGTCCTTGCGGACTACCTTATATGCAAACTCTTCAAGTATTCACTTGCTAGAGATTCTTCATACTGGCTTAAATAGCTACCACCACATCATAGACAGACATCAAAAACACATTTCTGCTTAATTTCTTTGATGATGCAAGAGCTAAGAATTGAGGAGAAAATTGCTACATTCATACAAGAGTCTGGAGAGTTTTTCATAAACTCCTAGGTTAGATTCAAATCCTACCAAATAGATTGTCCACACCATGGATTCAATGAAATGCAACTTCTCAGCACTTTCTATAGAGATATTGAGCTGTCATACCATATGCCTTTAGACACAACCACTGAGGGAAAAATTCTGCACTAGGAGTCCAGAAGAGGCTACGAGATTGATAGAGAATTTGGCATCTAGAAATAGCACCAAAAATAATGATCATGAGAGGGAGAAATCAGTCCCTACACTGACCATGGATCAGATGAAAGAAGTAAAAGACAAGTTGGACATTATTCCGATGTTTTTGAAGAAGCAAGTTAGATTCGCATAAGGTGTAGAAGCTATATGATCTGACAATGAGAAAGGTGAAGAAGAGGATGTGAACTTTGTTGGTGGAAATAGATTCCAGAAATATGGGAACCAGAGAAATAAAAAATCTTATGTCAATGGTCATAGGAGTAGCTACAACCAAGGATCACAACAGCAAAGACCCTACAACAAAAAAAAACATATGGAGCCTCCATCTATCAGAACACCCCATCTGATACCCAGAAGAACAAGATTGAAGCAATGATTGACAAGGTTCTGGAGGGACAATAGAAGATGATAGTGGATTTCAATGTAAAGATTGATGTTCTTATGCTAACCTCAACACTAAATTTAAGGCTCTCAACACCCATATGAAGAAGCTAGAGAATCAAGTTGTTCAAACCAGTGAAGGTGTGAGGAGTAAAGAAGCCTTGATCTAGGAAAAGATTGAGACTGCATAGAAGCACCACGTCAGTGCCATCATAGATGATGATTTTTGGCAAGTAGTGGAAGAAGTTAGGCACCAGGAGGAAGAAACTCGTGAGAATCCCATGCCATGTTTGAACAACCATCAATCAGCATCCGAAGTTAACCATCGATCGACCGTACCTGAAAAATCTGTGGAATCGTGTGAAGAGAAGGAGATCAATAGACAGCCGGACCC
Organism: Moricandia arvensis; assembly: GCA_905132765.1. NCBI lineage: Eukaryota > Viridiplantae > Streptophyta > Magnoliopsida > Brassicales > Brassicaceae > Moricandia > Moricandia arvensis. The sequence continues at coordinate 313,882 of CAJHQP010000034.1, read as the reverse complement.
TACTATCGATTGACGGCTGTTCAAAACAAAAGGGTGTCGGTTGCCAAGCATACACGTGAGTCTTATTATATGCTAACTGGCACTCGAAACCCACCCTACCCAAGTACAGATAGACAGATAAACCATTCCCTACAGTAATTAAGGAAGCAATGGATGGACATTTTAGAGGAAAGAAGAAGGTCCCTAAGCTTATTAGAAGGGAAGTTTATGAGAAAGAGATGGACAACTTTGCTTAGAGAGTCCTTAGAATCCGTTTAGAAACCCCATTTGAGGAAGCCTATTATACTCACAAATTGTGGATGTTCTTCAGAAAAACCAAGGAGACTGATAAGGACATTGAAAGAATCTTCAATCATCTGAAGAAGATAAAGCAAAGGGTCAAGTTGAAGAAGAGAAGCGACCCTGGGAAGTTTGTGGTTCCCTGCAACATCAAAGGACATGACTACCCTCATGCACTCTGCAACACCAGTTCTCCAGTAAGCATTATGCCAATAACCATGGCAGAGTTGCTAAGCTTAAAGCTGGAGCCTTCTAGTGATTCATTCACTTTTCTGGATTGCTCTAAGGTGAACACATGAGGCATAGTCAAAGAGCTCCAAATGAAAATTGGTGATACCCTAATTCATGTAGAATTTCATGTCTTGGACGTCCAAGTGAAGAAAAGTCCATCTCTTCTACTTGGAAGAGATTTCATGGCCAGGATCGGAGCAGTATGAGACATGAAGACAAACAAGTTGTATATATCTCTTATTGATCAAAATAACTACAATGAGCCTGTTCAAACTAGAACAAAAACTGCTCTCATTGATTTGGTTCATGAACCAGGACTTATGGCCACATGTTTCTGCGATTTTGAGCAAGAGAATGACCCTGACGATAGATCATTAATCAATAACCAGCCCAAGACATCGGTCGACGATGCCAACCAACAGTTGGTCGACACCCACCCTTCAACATCGATTGATCATCACGAAGCAGAGTCCAAGACATCAACCATAGCAGAACACAATGCAGATTATGGTTATCTCAGACCATATGAGTTTAAATATAAGGGATCCAGAAGGATATGCACGAGAAATGTATGGACAAATTCTCAATGTATCTAAGGAAGATGTAGCATACATAATCGCAATGGCCAGTGGATCAGGAAACCTCTTCAGACAACATCAACATGGAAACCATGCAAATAACAACAAAGTATCGATCGACACACCACTGCTGCCGTCAATCGACACTTACCTTACATAGGACTTTGCCGGTTACTAATCAGAACCTGAAGTGTTTGATCCAGAGAATTTGACTATGGGGAAGAAAGAGATTAGTATGGCGTCTATAGAAACAATATGGCAATGCACGAGCTACAGATGGCCGAATCACAAATGTGTCAAAGGAAGACATCAGAGATATTCTTCAGAGAACATCCATCATTGTACACACTCGTTTTTGTTTGCCAGAATATGAAGAGAACTTTGATAGGACCATGCCAGAGATAGAAACATACAACATATAAGAGGTTGACAACATGGTACATAGCATCTACAGAGACCAAGCGATGTTGATGGATGACTATTACAAGCGGATTGATGATATCTATTACCAATTCAACAACAAAATTAGCTGGTTAACTCTGTGCATGGAGGATATGAAGCAAAAGATGGACTATACTCTTCATATAGTTCAGAAAGAACAACAGAAAGAAGCTGACGAAGGACCATCGATCAACGAACAAGTTCGACCATCGATCGACACTTCACGTTGACCATTTAGACATAGGCTGGTAACCGAGAAGCTGCTAGAAGATAAGCTTGATGGACTTTATGCGTCTCAAGACATGATGATGGAAGATATCTCCAGGAGACTGGATGACATATCCATACCCACATATAGCAGAATTGGCTGGTTACACAAATGCATTGACAACCTTCATGGGAGGATGAGTCAAATTGAGATCACCAAGGAAACCATGGACAGCCAAAAAACTAGAGGTGAAGAAACCATAAGAAGTTTCATTAGTACCTGGTTCCAGATGAGTAAAGAGGATGTGGACACTTGTATTCCAACAAATGATAATCTACCACATCTTAGTCCAAGCAGTGCTAAATTTCAAGCTAAAGATTATAACCAAGCGCTGAGTGGAAGGAAACCCACTATTAGGTATGTTTTAAAATTATTTTATTTTCATGATTTTAGTAATTTCGTATTTTTTTTACTTGCAGCAAAAAAAAACCAGGAAGATCCTGAACCACCATCGGTCGACAACGGAGCACAACCATCGGTCGATACCGATCAGCATCGGTCTACATCATGACATTACCATCAGTCGACACTCGTAACAGAGTCTGATATTTTGACTATCCACATTACTTTTACTTATGTTTTATTTTTTTCCACTTAGCCGAGACGAGATAACACCGGAGACAATGTTATTTAAGTCTAGGGGAGTTTTACTAATATCGATTTCTATTTTGGAGATTACTCTTATGTGTTTTATTGAGTCAAGAAGGGGATTATGATCAAATTTAATGTTTACTTATTATCTAACCATTCTATAACACCATTCTAGATTTGTTGATTGTAGAGAGTACTAGAGGTACCAAAGTGATCATCTTCCCACTATATCAAACTTGCTTATAAAGTTTAAAGGAACCAAAGTTAACCTCCAACCTAATTTGACTTATTTGCTTGCTTCAAGATTTGACATACATTGGATCAGATTCCTCGTGCAAGTCTAGAAGGTGAAAGTCTGTACGCTTTTGATTCCCTTCTCTCTCTCTCTCTCTCTCTCTCTCTCTCTCTCTCTCTCTCTCTCTCTCTCTCTCTCTCTCTCTCTTCGGCATCTATAAAAATAAAAAATTGAGAGATATTTCTGAAAGATGCAGAGGGGTAGGTAAATTATTTGTAACTGCAATCCCATTATTTTAATTCAGAAAGGAATGATCACACACTGTGGAAACTAGGGATAGGTAAATTACCTGTGACCCCATTAGTCGCCTACACTTTGTCAAACATTAAAAAAAAAGAGAAAAGAAAAAGAAAGAAGAATAAGATGGACTGTATCAGCATCATCGACTTCATTGGACCTAAAAGAAAAATAATATAAAGAGATTTAGAGAAGAGAGAAAAAGGGAAGAAAGGGATAAGAGGAGACTACTTGTGTGTTCAAATACTTGTAGGGGTAAGGGTCCATATGTCCTCTAATCGATACTCCCAAGGTAAAGCCTGCAGTTTTATTTAATGCAAGAAATTAGGTTAGTAGAGGGGTGAGTCAATCTAGTATTTCTAATTTGTTGGTAGAATGGATTTGGATGCTATACTAGGATAAGACATATACAGTTTCTCTAAGATTGACAAGTGTTTGATGTGGTTGCAACATAGTAAATGTGATAATGATAAGCTAAAGATTTTGTGAGTCCCTGTTTCTCAAACCTCTTCCACATTTTTACCCTTGTTTCGCTTGAGGACAAGCAAAAGGTTAAGTCTGGGGGGAGTTGATAGGTCCCAATATTTATCGCTTTTAGACCATGTTAGAAGCCTTGTTTCAAGTCTTTTGTATGTGCCTAGGATGTGTTTTAGAGTCTTTTCAGGTCAAAGTACATTAGAGCATTGTAGAGATTATGAGGCTTTCTGGGGCTTAGAGAGAGGAACCGCGTAGCTGGTCAAATTCAAAAAAAGTACCAGTCGAGACAGAGTATTGCGTCGATCAACAACGTACTCTTGCAGTCGATCAACGGTCGACGCGCAGAATCCCAATTCACAAAGTACTTGACTTGAAGCTCAAATAACAGAAATTACAAGATTGCCCTTGGACGTGTTTTACCTAGTTTATATGGTCTTTTCTAGTATTTTATGCAAAAGATGACTTTTTGGAAGCTTTAATACTTTTCATAACAAACATAGTAGTTTAGGGTTTTTGGAGATAAGATCAAGAATTCTTCAAGCTTTGTATTGGAACCCCACTTTATACCCCATTCTCTATCTTATGCATGGTTATGTTCTGCTTAGCTATGTCTAAGTAGTCACCTTATTAGATTTAGGGTTAATTAAAGGTTTTGATGAATTAGCCAAACAATAGAATTGCTAGGGTGATTATTAGATCTATCATCAGATTTGTGCTTATTGCTTGTGTACTAAAGTAGCTAGGAACCCTGATCTTAAGATAATTAACACTGCAAGAGTAGGATCGTTACCTAAATAAATCTTGTTGAGCTTAAATTACTAGGGACACTCGAGAGAATGGTTTAGTGATTCTAAGTGAACCAATCGAATTTGATCGTCTAATTCTTGACTAAGAAAGCCATCGATCGATGCGGTTTGCATAGCATCGATCGACAGTCATTCTGAATTGCACACAAAAGTTGTAGACTTTGATCTTAGCCATAGGATAGATATAATTAATATCTTTACTAATTGAATTTGTGTTCTATGATTGAAAACCCTCTGACTTCTATCCGTTATAATTCACTACCTGAAAACCTTAGATTTAGTTATTTTCCTTACTTGTTTACAAACCAACTATTTCCTTATGTACTCATCTTAAAGTTTTATTAATTGCCTAACTTAACTAATTTGATTATCCAATCTATTGTGTGCCCTCGCTCTCTATAGATCCGTTCCCTAAGTACTACAGCGGAACCTTCTATTTGAGAGCGTAATCAATATCGCTAGGAAAATTTGAGCACGAATCACCAATCAAGCCTTGACATGATGGTGTATTTAAATATTTTCCCTATCCAAGTATACCTTCCCCCTAGAGTTTTAATATAATGGACACCAAGGATCAAAAGCAATCTATTAAATAAGGAACAAGAAGCAGATGACCTGAGTAGATTCGTCCCTTCTTTTCCTCTTTAGTCTTGATGGCATTGAAATCTCCAATCAGAAGATGGTGCTTGTCTTTGAGATAACCTGCAATCTCAGATTGAATTAAACATTCCATTACTCTTTTCTATACTTGGCAACCGACTTTCCACATATATATGACATCCAAAAAGTATTGGTGCCATCTTCTACACACATATTTTTAAAAGACAAAGTAGGGTTATCTAACAAGGAAATCCTAACCCTTTCATTACAAAAAACTACAGTTCCCCCACCACCACCATTGGCAGGAACAACAAAAGTATTCTGATAACCTAGTTCCTTTGCTACTTGATGTACATAGCTATTTACATGCTTAGTTTCTACCAGGAGGATCATGATTTTGAGATTTCCTAATTTCTTTTAGATGTGGAATTGTCAAGTCTCCTCGTCATTGAGAATTCCAATGAAGAAGCTTCATGGTTTCTTTGGTGGTTTGTGGAGGACCACCATACCATAGTCGGGTTATTCTGTCACAATGCATTTAGCTGATGTCGAAGCTCCTCAGAGGCACCTTCAAATTTCTTCCTTTTAGTGCCTTGTCCATTTGAGGGTATAGGCATTACTCCTTGTGCTCGAGTTTAAGTTGCCGTAAATTGAGCTTGAGCATAATGATGAGGCTGTGCTACTGTATCGACTTGCAAGGAGGATTCTCTTGGTGATGATTTGCCAACCTCTGAGTATTCTGAACGTCCTCCATGTTTGTTGTTGCTGTTCCAGAGGGTTCTCCAGCTTCTCTTATTGTTATATATTTTCATATAGCAGCAGTCCGCTCTTCTATTGACATGTAGGGATTCGTTCCAATATGCATAAGCTCGTACTACCTTCAAATCATGTCTGAAACTGCCGCATATAGTGCAGAACTTTTGAAGTCATGTATACCTAGAATCCAGTTCCATCAGAGGTTCATCCTTCATTATTTCAACAGTCCTTGTGAGAGTGATCACATCATCTACATCAAATAAAATTTTAACCCACACAGCCGCCTCTCTATAAATAGTTGGTTCCACATTAGAAACTTAATCTACACACCCTAGCTTGGAACTAATGCTTCTAATGATCCCTGGTGATATGTATCCAGAAGCTTATAGATACAAAACCTAAAAGGAACTTGCTTAAGGAAATCAGGATAGGGTATGGTACTCCAACGATCCAGGGCAACTATCCATCCTCTATAATTAAAATGATTGTTTCTACAGAACCATGACGAGGTGGTGCTCAGAGTCAAAATAGAAATTGACTGTTCCATCATCGTTGACCTGACCGAAAATTGTACCCTCTAGCTCCCAAAGTTGTGGCTGCACCTTAATCCTAATCGATGATCCTTCTTAAACGCCCTTTGTGTATCCTCATGAACTGATCATCAATCTCTATCAGCTCCTAACTTTAGATTCTGCAGCGCCTTCCAAATGATTTTTGTGGGATCTGCTTGTTGATACTCATGTTGATTTGGATATTCTGCTTGATTTTTCTTCTGCATGTTGAAGATCTTGAGATTTCGATGATGAGTTCATAAATCAGTTTAGTATCCCCAAGAGACTTAGCGAATTGCCTAGCGGAAGGGTTTTTTCCTGACATGAAATTATTAACACAGTGGGACCTTGTGGTCTAGTGAATGGTGATAAGGAAAGTAGTTTAGAATGCCAACACGTTAGAAGTTCATTCATCTATTTCATGAAATTAAGTCATATTGTTCTTGATCATCTATATAAATATGGACATTCGCTCATTTGAATACCAAGAGAAAGAATTATCCATGGGTTGTACCTTTACTTAAAAATTATTCTAGGCTTCTAATGGTCCCAGATAAGGCAAGTTAATAAAAAAATTAAACTAATAAATTATGTGAAAAGGATAAAAAAATTCAGATTAACAAACAAATGAACTCTTTCCATCAAGAAAAAAAACTCTTTCCACGAGCATTTGTATACTATGGATTCAATTAGTAACCTACAACAGTGGAAAGACTTTGACGACGAGAACAATAAAAAACCGGCAAAAAAAGAAAATAGGGAATGGGAAGCAATACCAGGTTATTAAAGAGAAAATGACCCAACTAGTACAGAAAAATTGAAATATTACTAGATTAGCATACATTTTTTTCAAATTACTAGAATGTTTTTTGATCCTAGTAAATTACAATAAACACCATTCCTTAATTTTTCTATATTTTTAATTAAGAAAGCCATGTCAGCAAACCGTATTCCATGTCACTTTAAACCGTATTCCACCTCATATTATACGTATTCCATGTCACCTATTTTTTTACATTCACAGAGACACTCATAAATTAAAAATAAAGCGAGAAAAACCACAATTTTCTTCATTCATCACTTAAACCCTAATCTTTTGAGTTGAAATTGTTGTTTATCATCTGAAATTCTTGAACTGTCTATCCCGATATCGTCTTCGCCGAAATTGTCTTCTCCGCAAGCGTTTCTACAAAATCTTTTTCGCTGCAATCGCCCAAAATCATCTTATCTGCTGAGTTTTTCGAGTTTGGGGATGAGTTTTATTTATGTTGTGGATGAGTTACTTTTCTTTTACGACTGAGTTATATATGCAACTGTGGCTGAGTTACTTCCTGCGGATCTCCAAAAACCTAGGTATAAGAAATGTGCATTCTGAGGAGAAAAAGTAAATACATTTTAAAAACACCCAAATTAACAATTGTGGGATGTATTCATTTAAGTTTGTTTGTGATTTGATACTCATATTTCGATAATCTTTTTTTTTTCAAATCTAAGTGAAAGAGAAGCTTGAACAAGAAGATAATGGAGGATACATAAAGAAGTGATGGATTTGGCAAAGACGAGGCATAGGAGTTCAGTGAAGCTTGGAGGCATGGAGGAGTTATCACCAGAATGGTGCAGCAAACCTGTATTTTCTTGTTTCTCTGTGAAAAACGTACCTCAACCGTGTATTTTATATTTGACTTATGCTATGTTTATACAACTTAGCTGTGTTGTTTTATATCTCAGCCATGTTGTTTAACTAACTCAGCCATATCTCAAACCTATCATAAAATCAGAAATGTTCTTATAACTCAGCCTTGTCGTTTTGATAACTTAGTCTTGTCGTTTATATAACTCAGTCATACCTCAAAGATACCCTAAAATGAAAAATTTGAATTCAAGTACTTTAAATAGTTATAATGAAGATCCTCTTATCAATATCAAGTGAATATAAATCAACTAAAATGTGTATAGTTTCTTGAATTTTCAAGTTGAGACTTTAACTTGATCTTGAGATATATGTTCTCTAACAATTACTTATACAATTGTTACTCACAAGACTCTAACTTTAATCATTTCTTAAATCTAAACCTCAAATCCTAAATTATAGAACTATAAAGTTATAAAAATTATAAACTTTATCTTTTGAACATTAAATATGATATTTTTTATTATTTAAATTTATTATTATTTAAAGTCTAAGGTTTAGGTTTAGAGTTTAGGTTTATAGCCTAGAGTTAAATTAAAATTTTAATCATTTTGAAAATTTAATCTATAATTCTTAAATATTCTACTTTAAATCTTGATTTAAATTCGTAGCTATATTTTTAAAATTTAAGTTATTTTAAAATCAAAATGAAAAAACTAAAATTACAATTTATATTGTTTTTTTCATAACCATTGATTGATTTTAATCTAAGGGTTCAAAATTATCTTTTTGTCTATCCTCAACCTTCTTTCTCATTGGTTAATCTTTTTTTTTCAAGGATCACAATTAATGGCCATTGATTAAATAAAATCTAAAGGCCAAAAATTATTTTCTCCTTTTCTTACAATTGATAGAATTTAGCCTCTTCATCTCTCTCTCTCTCTCTTTGACATTTCTTCTTCTGCAAAAGCGACGAATCCGATGAGGGAGGGAGCAGTAGGATGTCAGATCAACATACAAGACACTGGAGGAAACAAAGCTTCTTCTCTAACCGGCCACCATCAAAGACGAAGGCGAAACAAATTACACTTGACGGCTGATTTATAAGAACGTTACGGCTGACTTATAATCATGGTTTGTAACTGACCACCATCGAAGACGAAGACTACTGGAGTAGACCTGTCTCAGATATTTGATTTTTTTAGATCTATGTTGTTTATGAGAGTGATATGTCTCTTGATTCCTAATATATAGACTCGTCTTTTTACTTTCTCTTTCGGTTTCTAAATTCAATTCAAGTTTGGATGATGAATCTTGAGCCTGTTATAAGCTTTTTTTGGTCGACATGGTTATAACAAAGTCTTATTGTAACCATAACTCAGCCTTTGATTATAGCAAAAACCCTAAACCATGACTTATAAGTCAGCCGTAACGTTTCTATAAGCCAGCCGTCAAGTGTGACTTGTTTCGCGACGTTTTGTATTTTTGGCGGGAAAAAAATCATTTTCCCGCCCAAAATATGAGACGTCGCGAAACAAACTACACTTGACGGCTGACTTATAGGAACATTACAGCTGTCTTATAATCATGGTTTGTAACCGACCACCATCGAAGTGGAAGACTACTGGAGTAGATCTGTCTCAGATTTTTGATTTTTTAGATCTATGTTGTTTATGAGAGTGATATGTCTCGTGATTCCTAATATATAGACTCGTCTTTTTACTTTCTCTTTCGGTTTCTAAATTCAATTTAAGTTTGGATGATGAATCTTGAGCATGTTAGAAGTTTTTTTTGGTCGACATGGTTATAACAAAGTCGTATTGTAACCACAACACAGCCTTTGATTATACCAAAACCCCTAAACCATGACTTATAAGTCAGCCATAACGTTCTTATAAGCCAGCCGTCAAGTGTTATTTGTTTCGCGACGTTTTGTATTTTGCGCGGGAAAAAAATCATTTTTCCCGCCCAAAATACAATACGTCGCGAAACAAATTACAGTTGATGGCTGACTTATAGGAACGTTACGTCTGTCTTATATTCATGGTTTGTAACCTACCACCATCGAATACGAAGACTACGGGAGTAGATCTGACTTAGATTTTTGATTTTTTAGATCTATGTTGTTTATGAGAGTGATATGTCTCTTGATTCCAAGTATATAGACTCGTCTTTTTACTTTCGCTTTCGGTTTCTAAATTCAATTCAAGTTTGGATGATGAATCTTGAGCCTGTTATAAGCTTTTTTTGGTCGACATGGTTATAACAAAGTCGTATTGTAGCCACAACTCAGCCTTTGATTATAGTAAAAACCCTAAACCATGACGTATAAGTCAGCCGTAACGTTCCTATAAGCCAGCCATCAAGTGTTATTTGTTTCGTGATGTTTTGTATTTTGGGCGAGAAAAAAATCATTTTCCCGCCAAAAATATAAGACGTCGCGAAACAAATTACACTTGACAGCTGACTTATAGGAACGTTATGGTTGTCTTATAATCATGGTTTGTAACCGACCACCATCGAAGACGAAGACTACTGGAGTAGATCTGTCTCAGATTTTTGATTTTTTAGATCTATGTTGTTTATGAGAGTGATATGTCTCTTGATTCCTAACATATAGACTCGTCTTTCTACTTTCTCTTTCGGTTTCTAAATTCAATTTAAGTTTGGATGATGAATCTTGAGCCTATTATAAGCTTTAGTTGGTCGACATGGTTATAACAAAGTCGTATTGTAACCACAACTCAGCCTTTGATTGTAGCAAAAACCCTAAACCATGTCTTATAAGTCAGCCGTAACGTTCCTATAAGCCAGCCGTCAAGTGTTATTTGTTTTGCGACGTTTTGTATTTTGGGTCCAAAATATGAGATGTCGCGAAGCAAATTACACTTGACGGCTGACTTATAGGAACATTATGGCTGTGTTATAATCATGGTTTGTAACCGACCACCATCGAAGACGAAGACTACTGGAGTAGATCTGTCTCAGATTTTTGATTTTTAGATCTATGTTGTTTATGAGAGTGATATGTCTCTTGATTCCTAATATATAGATTCGTCTTTTTACTTTCTCTTTCGGTTTCTAAATTCAATTTAAGTTTGGATGATGAATCTTGAGCCTGTTATAAGCTTTTTTTTGGTCGACATTGTTATAACAAAGTTGTATTGTAACCACAACTCAGCCTTTGATTATAACAAAAACCCTAAACCATGACTTATAAGTCAGCCGTAACGTTCCTATAAGCCAGCTGTCAAGTGTTATTTGTTTCACGACGTTTTGTGTTTTGGGCGGGAAAAAATCATTTTTCCCGCCCAAAATATGAGACGTCGCTAAACAAATTACACTTGAAGGCTGACTTATAGGAACGTTACGACTGTCTTATAATCATGGTTTGTAACCGACCACCATCGAAGACGAAGACTATTGGAGTAGATCTTTCTCAGATTTTTGATTTTTTAGATCTATGTTGTTTATGAGAGTGATATGTCTCTTGATTCCTAATATATAGACTCGTCTTTTTATTTTCTCTTTCGGTTTCTAAATTCAATTTAAGTTTGGATGATGAATCTTGAGCGTGTTATAAGCTTTTTTGGTCGACATGGTTATAACAAAGTCATATTGTAACCACAACTCAGCCTTTTATTATAGCAAAAACCCTAAACCATAACTTATAAGTTATTTGTAACGTTCCTATAAGTCAGTCGTAACGTTCCTATAAGTCAGCCGTCATGTGTAATTTGTTTTGCGATGTTTCGTATATTGGGCGGGAGCAAAATCATTTTGGACGGGAAAAAAAGATTAAAGTTTTAATCTGAATTGTTTAAGTCAGCCGTAACATATGTATAACTCAGTCCTGACATATACATAACTTAGTCGTAATGTATGCATAACTCAGTTGTACGTTGTAACGTATGTGTTGGAGTCTTAGTGTATGAACCAAAGTTATCATGTTCAGATGACACACCATCTGAGTCGTCAAACATGTAAAAATTGGCTTTCAAATTCATCATCTTCTCCGTCTTCTCTATTTTTCTTACTTTTTTTGTTCAACTCTCTCATTTTCTTACAATTTAAGGGACTTACCTTTTTCATCTATCTCTCTTTGACTTTTTCTTCTTCTCCAAGATGATGATTCCAACGAGAGTGGGAGCAGCAGGATGTCTTTCGTTTTTCAAATTTTTTAGATCTATGTTTTCTTAGACCCAGTTTCCAGAAACAATAATTACTAGATCCATAAAATGGAGAATAAGATGAAGAAGATAGATAAATAAGATGAAGAAGATAGATAAAGAAGATGAATAATGAAGAATAAGACACAACGTCTGTAACATAAATTTTTTTTACTATTGTAACATTTTTTATGACATGGCAACTAAGAACTGATGACATGGATGATGACATGGCAAATCGTTATGTCAGCCGACATAGGAACACATAACTCAGCTAGCGTACCTCAGCCATAACACAGAAAGTATGTCAGCCGCAATGTGAATGCTATTCTAGTAATTAATCTTTTCCTAATAACTAGCCGTCAATACGCGGGAAAACAATAAGTCAGACATATCGTCACCTAAATCAGTCATCAAGTGAATGGTGTTCTAGTAATTAATCTTTCGCTAATAGGTCAGCCGTAATATGACTGAAATTTTTGTTAATCCAACTTATTACGGCTGATAAAAGGTAACTCATCCATAACAAGTCTCTTAAGTCAGCCGAAAGTTTAGTAACACAGTCGTCCGATGATCATTGAATCATCATGCGAAAATATAACTCAGCCGTTTCTTAACTACATCTCAGCCATATTTTTAAAAATCCAGCCAGTCGATGTGTAAGTCAGCCGTAACGTGTGTTTCTAAGTCAGCCGAGATCACATAATTCAACCAGATTTCTGTTAGTTAACCTTCATATGGGGCTGACTTATAGACGTAAGTCAGCCCTTTTCACAGAGGTCAGCCAAGTTAATTAAATCAGTCACAACGTACGAATAACTCACTTGTAACGTAGTTTGTAACGCTTTGCGGCTGACTTCATTAATTCACGTCAGCGAATTCCTACGTGGCGACGGTTTTTGGCTGACGTGGCATGAAAAAGTAATGACATTCTTGTAAATAGTTTTTTCGCACAACATGATAGAAGGGCATGCTGGGCATTTAAAAATGTCAGTAATAAAAAAAGATTTGTATTGTTCTAACCTTTTGTACTAAAATGTGTGTTCAATGAGTCAATTTCCTATTATTAAAAGAGATAAACTAGATAAATAAAGATGGTTTTGTAAAACCAACATAAAAAAAAAAATTCTGTACTAATTTATTGATGTTATAAAGTGTTCACACAAATCAAAAGAACACATTATTTATTTTATGCATGATATTTTTCTCTGAAATATACATTTTGGTACCTGAAAGATATATTTTCTACATTTTTCTTTTTCTACAAATATAATTTAAATTTATTTTAATAGGTTGTACATTTTTAGAATTATTAATTGATTATCAGGGGTTATTGTAAAGTACATAATAAATTAATAAATGTTTTAATTATAAAAAATTATTATATTTTTAATACTCATGAAAAATCTAAAAAAATTAACTTTCACTAACTGGAGAGTAAAAATTTGAGAAATTAAAATATAAATTAAATATCACCTAAACACTATCATTTTTATCATAAAATAATGAACAAAAAATAAAATAAAAACATATTTATTAAAAAATATCAAAAATTAACCTCCCAAAGAAAAAAAGAAGAAGAATCATTTAAGGTTTAATAAACTATTAGATTTTGATCCATAAAGCGCAAGATTATATTTTTGGTTATCAAAATTTTTATCTAATGAAAAAATGTTTTCAACATAATTTGTATAATTTAACATTTTATGTAATCATTTTTGAATAATTCTTAAATACATTAAATGTAATCAATATCTGAATATATATATATATATATATATATATATATTTAAGTTTTTTTAAGAGTTTAATTTTTGGTTCTTAAGATAAATCAACAACATTAATATTTTTATTTTCAATAATAATAATAATAATAATAATAATAATAATATTAGAATTGTTATTTTCAGTTTCATTATAGCCGCGTAGGTAAATTTTATATTATAATTTTTGAATAGAAGCTAAGGTTATTTTGAGAATTTAAATAAATCTAACGTTTTAAAGTGTGAAAATTAATTTTAATAAAAATTAAAAAAATTCTATGTAAAATTTTATTAGGTTTTACCCGTGTATTATAACGCATGCCATAATTTAAGAAATCATGTGTTTTATTATTTATAAATAATATTTATATGTTTCTATTTATTATGTTAATTATAAATATTTTTATTTGTATAAAATATCATATGTTCAAATATATAATTTGTTGGTTTTATTTATTTCCTAAGTTTATCTGAAGTTTTAAATAAATATGCATATATGAGAATCAAAATAGTATAAGTCTTTTATTTGATCTGTCATGCACTAATTTCAAATGATTTTTAATGTTTTAAAACTAAATATTATTTTTTATAATAAAAATATATTTGACAATATTTTGTTGAGAAATATAAGTGTTTTGATAATTTCCCCCAAATTTAATTGATATGTTAAGTTATAGTATTTTATACACATAACTAGATTGTGTATACCAATGTGAAGATACAGAGGAATCAATAAATCATTTGTTTTTGAATGTCCCCCGGCGATTCAAGTTTGGGTTTTCTCACGGATTCTTCAAAGCCAAATATTTTTCTTTCTCAATCGCTCTTTGCAGATATGAATCATCTTTTCTTGAGGGTTTCCTCGCACATGGAAGATCACCATTTTGCATGGATCTTATGGTACATCTGGGAAAAACGGAACAACAACTTTTTAGCAATTTTGATATTGATCCTAGGGATACTCTTAGATTAACAGAAACTCAATCATTACTTTTGGTAGAATTTCAGACCTCCCTCACTCAAAGGTCACAAAATCTAGGAAGATAGAGGTGACAAGTCTACTTTACTCGAAAGATGGTGCTTTACAGATAGATTATGGAAAGATCAAGATCTTTACTCGAAACAAGGCTGGTATAGTACACTTGAAGGTTTTGATGGACTGATGGGAACAAGGAATACAAGAGCTAGCCTTTCACCCCTCCACTCAGAAATAGAAGCGCTCATTCAAGCAATGGAATGCGTGAGAAATTTGAGACAGTTTAAAATTAAATATGCAACAGACTTTTCTCAATTGGTGAAGATGGTTTCAGAACAAGAAGAATGGTCGGACTTTGCATATTATTTGGAAGACATCATGTAATACGCCGACCGAGCTGTCTAGGCCACGGTCGAAGTGTTAAGTCGCTCGGGACTTTATGGCCAAATCTTTGAATTATTTGTCCTTCTTTTTTAATTTCACCCCTTTGGACGATAGTTATTCTTGATCTTAGCTAAAGACTGTCTTAGTCATTTCCTAGCTTAGATTATTTGTACTTATATGGGGTAGAATATCTTTTATAAATCCTTGATCTATTTACAATCAAGCACTTAACTGGTCTAATCATCTATGCTTTGGTTAGTTCACCAAACTACCATTCAGCTTATAGATCAATCCTTAACTTTGTTCAAGCTATACTAATTTTGACTTTCCATTTCCTTAAACAATTTTATCTATACATATGCAGTACTGCTAAAACTTACCTTTGCCACATCCACGGAGCTTGTTAGCTCATTGGCCCTTCACTGAACCGCCAGGCTCTTACTTATTATCTGGACCATGCTCAGATAATGAATCTCTTCTTGGTTCTTATCTTTGTACCTGCATGAACGATTCCCTTTGGTACTTAGTCATTCAACCAACCATTCCCACAGAACAAATAACAAATAGAGAAGTCTTCAATGCTATGTTCGCATACGTGTATGGCCTCTCCGGCTCATATACTATATACACATCAATTATGTCTTCTAAGGAATCCTCACGGATCTAGCTTCCGGTCCAACTATACCATCAATGCTAAGTCAATCGGCCATCCACCCCACATGACTTGGATCCGATAAGTCTTCACTCTTACCCGACTAGCCATGGAGACAAAAACTCCAACAAGCTCGATGAGTCATATTTCCCAACCAACACATCCTTTGATCAAGTCAGTACCACACTCGGCTCATTGTCTTTGGACCATGGTCGACTGTATCCAATCTTGACAGCACATGCTTGGTCTCCTTTGAAGATCTCAAGCTTTGACTTTAACCAAGGTTAATTCATAGCATATACAAAGCATGCATATGTTACCTTCACCGTCCCACCCTTTCGGTAAGGACATTCACACCTTTTGGCTTATAAACCGTTTCACCATCACTATGGCTTATGGGATGGTTTTACTCCCTCTGAATCAGACCCGCTCCAGCCTATCAAACCGTACTATGATATGTGATACATAATGAATGTACTACTGGTGCGCATGAAGTGTTATCCTTCAAGCCGCTCATGCTTCTCAACCTATGATGACTGATATCTCTCCATACAGGAGTTCGATCCATGATTCAAGAATCAGCATGTCTTCACGGTCAACACAGGTGACATGTGTTTCTTTCCATGAGCCATATCCATTGTCTGATTGACTCAACATAGCCCATGACTCCTCATAGATCTTCTAGCTGATGCATAACATCTAACTATCATCTCATGTGGGAAGTTCAACCCAACCATGATCAGATCCATTCGTCTATCTAACTATCATCTCATGTGGGTAATTCAACCAAACCATGATTGGATCCATTCCTCTATGTCTCATAGATCTTCTAGACGATACATAACATCTAACTATCATCTCATGTTGGCAATACAACCCAACCATGATCAGATCCATTCATCTATCTCTCAGATCCTTTACTCTCATCGAGGTCTCTTTTCTTCCAGGGACGCATCGTGTTTGTTCATGATCGTTCCTACAAAAGAAAGAATCATAATACAAGTAGTAAACATAAACCAGTTACCTTATTACATCACACTTGCCGCCTATAGGCCATGTGCCTTGACCCCTTACTGCTCGACCTTGTTCCGGATACACACATATCCCAGGAATGTATGGAGTCAGTCATAGAAACAACTAGAACCCGAACATGCATCGCTTGCTGCTGATCTCTATGAAGCAGCTTCTCTTCAGTCTTTGGACGAGTCCCCATCATGACCTGACCAGGCCGTGGTCTTTATCTCTTGTTTCCTGGTCGGCCATACCTCTCTTACCCATGCTTTGATCCAGGAACGTGGTGTCTTCATCACGATTTACACCCATCCACAGAATAGACATCGTTTGCCTTCAATCCCATGAATTAGCCATACTTTGCCTTCCATGAGTCTCGGCCTTGGGCTATGTAGCCATCCTTCTCTTTTCACGTGTTTCTCTGTGTCTTAGACTGTAAGAGACAGCCTTAGGCGTGTGTGTGTCATCCATGATCACATCCTTCAACAGAACATCCCTCGCTTCCTCTTGATTCCATAAACCGGTTCCCGCCTTTAAAACCAGTCTCATCCTTGGACAGTGAAGTCAGGTCATCTCTCTTCTCTCTTATTTATTTCTGTGTCTTCTAAAGCTCTGGAGAAAGCCTTGGGTGTTGTCAACAATAGTCGGAATTAAGGGTCCCAACCCGGATTCCCTTAACGCCGGTACGTCTGTGGGATGCCTTCCTCGACCAAAGATGGTCCTTACCCGATTTTTTCCTTTACTTAGGATTTTCATCTATTTTTTCCTCGATGAGGTTCAGTTCAGTACACATGGTTCACTAAGTCTAATCCAGCAACTTAGCAGTTTTCTAATAATCGCAGCATAATATAAATTACTGCATCGGTGCTAGGCTGATAACTCATCCATCCATATGTTCCATCCGTGCTCTCTTCGTGCTCCCTTACCCAGCTTATAGCTCGATCAAGAATTTAACTGAACCCCCTTGTTCCTTAGTCACTTAACCAACCATCCCCACATGACCAAGTAAACAAGAAGATATGACTTGGTCTCCAACCAGCCATCCAGTACAGCCGGTAAAATAGCCATACTAGCATCCACAAACAGTCTCTGATCACACCCTGACCAGAAAGTCACCGATCTCATATAGATCAGCCAGAACACCATCACTCGGCTCAAAAGCCATCAGTACACCCAATATCCCTTAGCCAGCCAACGCCGCTGGTTAAGACGGCACCATGACCCCTATTTTTCATCCACAAGATTTATATCAGTTTCCTCGGTCCTGGTGACTCTCACATATAACTAGCAGTCCATCCTCATTCTTCAGTACACAATAATTTGGTGGCTCAGAACACCATCCAGCTTGACTCGCTCTTTATTATCTTCCTTGTTATCCCGACTGTCTCTTTCGAGCTGAGTAGTCAGTCCCAAAGTCATTCGTCCAGTTTCCCTCATCCAGAACTATCTCTGATCTTCCAAACATTCTCCTCGGCTTGACTAAACCGATCAGTCCACCAGTACGATCTCATCGCTTGGTTTCCAGTCGCTCTCTCTTAAAAAGAGCCCTAATACACCATCTCATGATCTAACCTATCAGTTCATGTTGAGGCCGTGTATCCTTGATCGCACTCGATCAGACTCACCAGTTTGGAACATAAAGGCCTACGCTCTACTCTTCTATTCCGATCTATTTCTTATCGCCCAGTGAGCATTTCGATGTGCCACAGACCCATACATAACTCTCTTTCCATGGTCTGCACTCGATTTCCCAGTGAGTATAACCGCCAATAATCAGTTCTTCAGTATGATTGCATATCACTGCCATGCATCCCGAAGTCACTCTAGACTGACACAAACATGATCGCAACAACCAGCACTGCGCCATACGGCCAGCTTCCGCCGGTTGTAACTGCCTCTGATGCGATTTTCCCTGCGATCAATCGCCCAAACCTTGGACAGTCGGATAAGGACCCAATAAGTCCTTCGACGATCTCAGCCCCTCTCGATCATATTCTCCAGAACACCAGACATGATAGATCATAGCACTGATCAGCCTTACTCGCATTCGAGTCAAAACTAGCTGGATCACCCATTGACTGACTCGTGATCACCGTAAGAGAATCAGATTGGCCCTCCGGCCATGTCTCTTTCAGTTCTGATCAGTACCTCTCTACCTCTCTGTATGTTTTTCCTCTGTGTGTTTCCTCTGTATATCCTCGGCAAGAGAAACTCGTGATCCTCCTTTCTTTTGATCCCAAAATCCCTAGTTAAAGACAAGTTGGGTGGTTATTCCTTGCCATAACTGCTCCCGCCTCCAAACTAGTCAGTAATTGCTCGTGGATCCCTTTGAATCAGCCGCTGGGGCTGTTTTATTTTTCTTTTCCAAATGTTTTCCTCATTTTTCCAGAAAAAATAATCAGCTTAACCGATTCTCAGTTTGATGCGTCCCATTCTAGTAAGTAACTGATTCTGGACAGTTGACTTAGCTCCCATCAGTCACATAATATTATTTCCCTTGGCCCAACTGCCGAGTGGCAGTTTTAAGTGGTTTAGGAACCATCCATAACCGTTCTGTAACTGTTCCCCTTAACTGCTCTCAACTGTTCCGGATAACTGTCCCATAACCACTCGGTAACTGCTCTCAGTAACTATCAAGCAATTCATAAATCCAGTAACCGCCTGATAACTGTTCCCGCCATTTTACTTGGCCTATCAGTACACGTTTGGATCAGTAACCAATCCTGCCAAACGTATATCAATCAGTCCATACATAGACTAACTGATCTCGGATGACAAGTCCGACTGTCTAGTCTGAATCCGACCAGCTTTGACCAACAAGCTCGGCCACTCTGTCCGGACCCAATTGTAATGTCTTAATTCCACCAATACTATCCAGACGACAAGTCCAATACTGACTGGCTCGTCTGATTAGTCTAGCTAAACTCGTCCTTGGACTGTTCCAGCTCAGACTGCGGAACGAGAGCATTACAAGTCTCCTGCACTTGGAATGAATTTGTGCTCAAATTCAGGTGTTAGTAGAACCTTGTTCTATCTCTTCAGATCACTTCAGACTTCCAGCCCTCAGTTGCCTTACCTCAGTTCTCAGGTTTTTCTGTCACTCGACCACAAACGTTTCCAGACTTTCGTGCTATTGAATTCAGAACCCTTGATCACAATCACACTTGGATTCGATCTCAATTATCGACTTTCTCGGTCCGGTCTCTTTACCACTTATTCAGTCTCACTGACTCAGTTCAGTTCAGCAACTCACTAAGCATAGTAGTTCTTATTTCCGAGCAATCTATTGGTGATCGGACACACACTTTGGCGAGAACACTTGACTCCCAACAGTTCTGCGCGGTTTACCTCAATTCCCGAAGTTTTAACTCAATACCTTAGTTAAGTTGTCAAGATCTCTATCTTAACCGATTGCAGTCACTCCTTGCCTCCATCTTAGTCCCTCCAAGACTCAGTCTAAAATAGTCTTAGTCCATTCCTAACTTGACTGTTTGGTATTGCATAAACCGATCATTCCTTAGCCATGGAGCAAATCCAAATTCTAAGACACTCGACCATTTCCAGAACTCATGGATCACTCACTCTGACCCCTTACAGTTGTTTCCTCGGATCTCTCTTTGATCCTAACCGGTATCCCGATCACTTATGATCTTTACAGAGATCTCAAAGATCCTTACTGCTGCTTATTGACATTTCCGGATCACTCCTGATCCTTACAACTTTTCTTCCGGATCACACTCTTGATCCTTATAGACATTCTTTCCCGGATCTCACACTTGATCCTTTACACAGTTTTGTTTTAGGACTACCGGTCCCTCTCAGTCACAAACCCAAAATGGTGAACTCGTCCAGTTCCAGTAACTCAGTCACATATATGTCTTGGAAGACTCAAATGTTTCCAATGACACCAGAACAGCCAGAACAGATATACGTCCAACAGACACATGATGGCAAACTCTCCACTAGTTCCCACCCACGCTTTCATCGCGATCAGAAACCCACAGTCGTGAACTCATTGGGTTCCAGTAACAGTACAATTTTATGCCTTGGAAAGTACGGTTTTGCACAGACATCAGACAGGGTTTCTACGGACACTGGTACAGACACGTGATGGCAAACTAAGCTAGTTCCCATCGACGCGATAACAGACAGGTCGTGGCAAACTCTCCGGTTCCCACAGACGCCAGAACATAACAAGCGATGACAGTAACACATACGTCTTGGAAACTCTCTGTTTCCACAGTCACAAGAACAGACAGTATATGCCTTGTCAAACCCACCTGGTTCCAAAGGTCATACAACCACAATCACATGAACGCCTTGGCAAACCCACTTGGTTCCCAAAGGCGCCATGTCCAACAAACACTCCGTCGCTGGTCTAGCCTAATCATTCCAAGTCATCGAGCAGTCAACTTTTGATCTAGCTAAGTCTTAGTAAGCATCACAGCAACAAGCACCTCCACTGGTCTAGACTCTCGCATGAAAGGAATTGATCATACTGATACAATCGACACTTTGACCACAACTCATTATCTATAGCATCTGGTACCTCCGAGTAGTTTCTTGATCACCCAACTGGTATTTGGCAAGTACGCATGACTTCTAATTTCTTATTCCGATAATCTCAACTCTCAACCGCACAAGCTTACTATGAAAATCGAGCTTAGTCCCCTTGACAATTCCTTTCTCTAGTTCTCTATATCCAGACTTGCTTACAATCGCCACTTGTTACCATGTAAGTCTTACTCGGATTTTCCAAATCCATTCATGGAACCTTCATTCCAGTTCCCGGACCAGCTTGTCAATCTCTTGAAAATCTTAGAGTCAGTCTAAGCATTCTCCACAAAACCATATTCACGAATGTGAGTTCCCTCTAACTCAAAATTCCGGCACCAATTCCTTAGTCATTTATCCTTAGAGTTTTCCATGGACGACCTGTCCATCTCAGTTTGTCCTCAAATCTGTATCTCCTACATCAAAAGGAAACAAATTAGACTTAAGACAAAGGTTCAAGCAAAGAAACATGTAAGCAACAGCAAAGAAAAGTTTTAGAAAGAAACTTCCTTGGAGTGTTGAAGCTGTTTTTCTCAAGTGCTTCCATCTCCAAATCTCTGGCTGATAAGCAAGGTATTTTCTCTTGTTCCTTGCACTCGTTTGAGACTTATCCTGATGATTCTGAACACTCAAAACACAACCTAGATATCCAGAATTATATGTGCAAGACATGTTCTTGTTTAGATCAAAAATCAAATATTTCTTCTTTATAACATGTAGCACATGCATCAAACATTCAATAGGCTTATCAAAGAAGGTATTGTAAACCAGAATAGTATCAAGACACGAAATAGCATAGTTCTTAAAGAAAAACTTCAGTACATGCACAATCTTCTCAGATTTAGAACACAAACGATCACACTCAAATTGAGTATCACTTATCACATGTTTCAAAGGTTTAGCAGGTTTCTCAAAGAATGTGTTGTACACCAGTATATCATCAAGGATCAAAACAACACCATTCTCAAAGAGTGATCTCAAAACATGCCAAGGTGTATCAGTTTCATGACTTACACGAGTAGGTTTTAAAACAGAATCAAACACAAACTCGTTTTTAGCTCTAAATGGTTTTAGTTCCTGCAAATTCCAAAACCATAGGTTCGTCCAAGGCACAAGTAGATGCAAACAAATCATCATTGTCATGTTTATGCTTAGAACAACTCAGAACAAAGCTATTTTCCTTGAAGAAAAATGAATCAAACGATTTCCTAGAACAGAAAACAAGCTGCTGCATAACAAGTTCTAATGCCTTTTCAGGATGATCAAAGCTTTCTTTATGTTCTATAAACTGATCAAAACTCAAAACAAGACCAGAATTGAGTTCAATAATAGACTGAAAACGTTTCCCATCAGTGAGTTTGTCTGGTTCTAACATCTTAAAAGAGTTAGTCATGTTTTCAAAAACAGAGTTTGAAACACAAAATTCTTTTACATTTTGTAGACCAAAATGTTTTACATCACTGGAACTAACCACAACAAATATTTCAGGCACAGAATCAACCATATCAAGATCCTTACAGTGCTCTTGGGAGTCCAAAGAGAATGACTTAGCATCTGTTTCTGCTTCAATGTTGTTTGGATGCTCCAACTCTTCTTCTGGTGGTGAACTCTTTTGTTTTTCTTCTGCTGAGTTTTCTTCTAAGACCTTAGTTGTTTCTGTTCCCATCTCTTGGATGATCTGCTCCTGCTTGCTGCAACTCATTGGGTCTGGAACTTTGAGGAAGGTCTTGTACTCTGTCTTTTGTCCTTCTCTAGTTTCTTGAATATCTGGTTACACATATCACTGATGTTATGGTAACACTGGATACATCCTAGCTCCTCCTTTTGATCTTAGCTTCCTTCTGAACCTGTGAAACATTTGCAAAGTGATC
The DNA here is from genome assembly GCA_905132765.1 of Moricandia arvensis. Taxonomy (NCBI): domain Eukaryota; kingdom Viridiplantae; phylum Streptophyta; class Magnoliopsida; order Brassicales; family Brassicaceae; genus Moricandia; species Moricandia arvensis. The sequence continues at coordinate 290,762 of CAJHQP010000034.1, read as the reverse complement.
ATCAAATTGTTTCATGATATGAGACATCATTTCTTCCATCTGCAATTTATTTAGTTTCACATTTGGTGCCTCCTTTCTTTTACCGACATATCCAGCCATGGTTTCCTGTTACAGCTCAACAATAAAGATTAGCACAAATAAGAATAGCCAAAGCCTCACTTCTCTCTTGTGTTTCTCTCTGATTTTTATGTGTTTTTTTCTTATGTGAATCCAGTAGCTCAACAACCAACAAAGATCAAACTTTTAAAAGAGTAATTCCCCACCCCAAAAGAGAAGAAGAAGATAGACAGATTGCAAGATTTTTGGTTGCAAAGAGCTTTAGCACCAGAGGCTGGATTTCTCCTCAGCCTGGCCGGATTTCTCTTCAGCCTTTTGATACTTTGATCATTTTTTTTACTGGTTAGCCCCTTTGCAGAACAACAGATAGACAGAGAAGAAGAAGAAAATTGACAGAGAAGATGAACAGATCAAGTAGAAGATGAACAAACAATGAAAAATAAGTTTCCCAAAAGAAAGAGAGAGTAATCGAAATCAAACCCCACAATCAGAAGCCCTCAGTCTGCTATGATACCAAATGATGAGTCCCTTGATGGTTTGAATCCTTTTGTTGATTTTTGAGGGTCGATTTGGGTGTTCGTCTTGTGGTTACTAACACATACAAACTTGTTTTTGATAGATGGATGGATGGTTTTGCGGAAGAAGGTAGAGATGATGATGATTCTTCAGAGATTGATCGATGGAGAGACCAATAACTTGTGTAGATGATGGATGGAATAGAGATAGATGGACTTCAGTGAAGATCTATGGACTGATCCACACTTGTATAGATGCGCCAGTGATCGTGAAGTTTACCTCAACAAACAATGATCAAAGGCAAAGTGCTTTGCAGAGAATTAACTACTAAACATACAATGTTCAGAAGCTGAACAAGGGATTCACAGTTTGTAAGAAAGATTTTAACAAAAAAGGTGAATGATCTTATTGAGGTCGTGCATAGCCTATATATAGTCTTACAAGAATGTAGAAAGCTAGAAATGATGTAGAAAACTAGGAACTTAGGAAACAGAAATAAAGACTAAGACTTTTTGACCAGTTTTAAGTGTTTTGTTGAATGGCTCTTGGATGATCACGACCAAGACTTTCTTGCTGACTCTTTTCTGATATTTCTGGATGAGAATGGGTCAGAAAACATCTGAATAAAGGCCTGCTCGAATTTGATAAGAAACAAACCCATAATCAAGTTATTATAATCTCTCCTTGGGCTGCAACACTTCTTCTTGGGACACTTGATCCAAAATAGCTTGATAAGGTTTCTTGGACTTGAATTTCGTGGCTAATCCATCAGAAAGAGATAATGGACCCTTCACTTTGGTTTTGAACTCCTTTTGGGCTGAGAGAAACAAATCTGACTCATCTTCTTCTTTGGGTCGAAAATCACTTGTCCAGCTAGGTCTATGGCAGCTTCAGTGTCACTCTCATTCAGCTCAGCTCGTTCTAGTGTAGTGTCACTCACATTTAGCTCAGCTCGACCTAGTGTAGTGTCACTCAGTTGGTTCAGCTCATCCTGCTCCAAGTTCAGCTCACTCAGCTCAATCAGCTCCTGGTTAATGTCACTTAGCTCATCCAGCTCCAAGTGAGTATCACTTAGCTCATCCAGCTCTAAGTTAGTGTCACTTATCTGGTTCAGCTCATATTCAGTCTCCTTAGCTGGTTTCAGCTCAACCACACTCACTACAGCTGGTTTCAGCTCAACCACACTCACTACAGCTGGTTTCAGCTCTGCCACACTCTGTTTCAGCTCTTCCTCACTCTCATTAGTTGGTTTTAGCTTAGTATGCTCGCCATTAGTCCATCCTGGTATGTCCTTTGTTGGAGAATCAGTTGGCTCAGCCATGGTTACATCACCTTTTTCTCTATGTTTCTTTGTGTTACATGATGTAGAAGGAAGTCTCTTTCATAGGAAGGAGGGAAGTCTCTTTCCTAAGGTCGCACCTCTTTGGCGTCATTTCTGGCCATTGATTTAATCAATGGTCCAGATCACACCCTTTCTCCCATGGCAGTTACCAACCACCTCTAACTGCTTCTGGAAAAGTCAGACTTAATCCCAATCCAATTACCCAAGCCCATGATCTAATCGAAAAGAACCATGGATCCATAACTCACCTTGGACCACCAATCAGCCCGACAACCAACCAGACCCGGCCAACCACAACCTGAACCCGGACCAACTGCCCAAGACCCTAACACTCAGTCTAGCTGAGTTGATCTAACTCTTAGATGATCCAGCTGAATGAGCTAGTCCATCCATCTCATCGATCTGAACCACTTTCCTTGAGCTCCGACCGAAATTCGCCCAGCTAGTCGAGCTTCCAATTCGCATCCAGCTCCCTTATTCTCATTTACTTCTTTATTTGGCTAAGTCTCATCCTTCTAATGTACTTAAACTTCTCATTATGCCATGGACCGCTTGCCTTTGGATCATATGATCGCCTGTTTTTTTTCCTCGCACAATGGCATGTCCCAACGATCATATCTAGGTTCGAGGATGCGACACATCAAGACCCCAAAAGGAAGTTTCAATAGCTCAGAAATCATTCATATATCATGAACACAAAACACGAACGCGGACAGTCTCGCATGGAGTGCTAGAAAACAACCGTCGTTTGTCGTTTGTATGGATGCAGGGCTACCAGTTTGGTTTGCAGACTTTTGATTGGGTCTGTTTATGTTGATGACAAAAAAAAGATATTTGCTTACATATTTTGGTATTTCTGACATATTTATAATATCAATTTTACATATTGAATTTTCATTTTCAAACAATTTAGACTTTATAAACTTTCACTCTTATTTTTTTGTAAAATATAGTTATTGTTAGTTTAGTGTTGAATCGGTAAACTCTAACTGCAAAACAATGATATACTCAAAAAATTATAATCTAAAAATTTATAGTGAATACGTTTTTAGGAACTTTTTGTAAATAGTTTTTAGGATAATACCATAGTGGATATATTCTGAAAAAGAAATGATAGAGGAGAAAGATTATACATGATTTAAATTTTGTTTACTCTTGGAATATTTCCTATATTAATTGTTTGATCGATATTAAATAATAATGTTATGCGTATATATAGGAGTGGTATGGTAATATCATTATGAAAGAAAAGAAATGGCATGATTAGGCTTTAAGAGTATAGTCGTTATGTATAAATATAGAAATGACATGGTATTGTAATTATAAAAGAAAATTAAGAGAAGAATCGTTGGAGGGACTCTTCTTTAATAGTATAGATTTGAAGTTCAGCAAAATAAAAAAGTTAATATATATCACAAATATTAACATCTTTATGACTATATCAAAAAACATTTTAGAACTATACAATAACAAATTCAATTTTCTTTTCATATTTCATAACAGTTACATATTATCTAGTTTTCATATTTTCTATAATGACTATCAACAAATTAAGGTTATATAACCTATTGTATTAGTTTAAAGTCTTGTTTTTATTTATCGTACAAATTTGTCATTTAAGTTTTTTAGCTATTCATATCACTTACATTAAACACCCATCACTTATATTAAAACAAAAATTTCAAAAGAAATTGCTTAACTACCATATTCCTAATACCACATTTACCCTTAATTTTAAAGAAGTAAATAAAACATTTACATCGCTGGGGAAAATTAATCTAGACTTTGGGTTTAGATCTGGGGTGGAGATTTCAAGTGTGGGGTTTAAAACTTCAATAAATAAATACTTAAAATTTAAAAGAAAAGTTAAAAAAATAGTTTCAAAAGAATTTTTAAATTTTAAAACACAGTTTTGAAAAGAAATTTATAAAAAAAAATTGAATTTGAAAATGTATAATTCGAAACCTTGATGTGGTCTGGGTAACCAAACCGGAATAGAACACCCAATGTAACAAAGCTCTCTATGAAAAGATCTCGCAGTCTTAGCTAAAGAATCCAAAATTTCTTTGTGTGCCCTTGGGATATGATATATCTCGAAGTTTGGAAAACAAATGTGCAGCATCTTTATAGCCTCCATTTCCGTTGCAAAAACTCGGCCAAGCTTGAGGCTCCTTTTCGTCGCGATCAGATCCTTGTAATTTGTCCCAAAGCGCTGACATGACGAATATTGTCGCATACTCTACATTGCCTACTGCAGTGCTTCTACTTCCCAATGTAAAGCAGTCTCGCTTCCTTAGTTTTCGTGTTCCCATGAGCTGAATCTGTTGAGGACATTCAACAAGGGCTTGAACCAGACCTAACTGAACCTGATATCCACGACATGATCAGCAAGATAACTAAGCCAGAGACGGTTCAAGAAGTGCCAGTACCAACCGTATTCAAGGGAGCTATAACCAGACAAAGAGCTAAGATACTTCAACATAAGTTTAATGAGAGCATGATACTTGCTTCTGATCTTGAACAGGTTAACACCACTAAAGAAGCTACTGATGATAGCACCAAGATGGATGCCATGAAGATGGGAGAGCCAAGCTTGAAGGGTGATGGACCGGCTGAACATACCAAAGCATCAAGAGGAGATCCCTGGCCACTCATTCCGAACCACAGCCACAACAACCTGATGTCATTACCATAGAAGACCAAATTGCCTAGCAAGACTCTTGGACTGATCAAGTAACTAGGACAAGCTCCTTGTGTGTGCTCTTTTCCTTGCTCTTGGTTTTGTCCCAATGGGTTTTACGGAGGAAGGTTTTTAACGAGGCCACAATCTGCTTCACATATTTCTTAGATACTATCTCGGTCCAAGGCTATGAAGAATTATGTCATATTTTGTATCTTTCCATTTTAAACTATAGTTTTTATTTCTGGACCTAAAGGAGCATGTTCCTTTGGTCCTATTTATAAGTTTTGCACGGCCCCTTTCTTTGGGCAGTAATTGAATAAACAGAAAACCTTTTCTTCGGAAACCCTAGAATTCTCTCTCTAGAATTCGCCACCCTTCTCTCTGCCTTGTGAGACCAGTACCTCCACGGCCTAGAGAAACCTTGTGTTGTATCACGAGACACTCCATTCCTCGTGTGGTGCCCTTCAATCCATCAAGTTACTTCTTTCCATATTCTTTTGGTTGATTAGATCATTCCAAACGAGTCACCCCTTGTGCAGATCGGCTCCTTCTCTTGTACTATGGATCATACAGCCTTTGATAGCTTAGGCTTGTATCATTTCTGGTATCAGAGCTGAAGTTCCTTCAGCATCAGATTGCATCTATCCTATCTCTTCTTACTTGCAATCGTATATTTTTGTTTTGCAGTCACGATATAAAAACCCATAAGAAGTCATACTGTTTCTGTTGCATCTAGTTTAACTTGTTTCTATTTCATAAAACCTTATAAAGAAATCGAATTGTTTCTTGTTGCATTTAGTTGTTTCATCTCTCTTAAGATATAAAAAAACCCATAAAAACAGTTGTGTTCATCCTGTTCTTATTGCTGTCGAGTTTAGTTTGTCTCTAGATCATTATTTTCATTCAAAAAAAATCGGAAAAGTGTTAGTATTAAGTTGCATATCCGGCTTTCCTTTTTGGTCGATATATTTTTCCATTCTTGGTCGATACTGTTTCCTTTCCATTTATTTATTTTTTTGCTTGCAGACCACTCTTTTCTTTTTTCTCTTCAGTTTTCCGAATTTAAAAACTCAAAAAGACAAAAAAGTAATTTAACTTATTTTAATTATTGCTCTTCAAATTTTACAAAAAAAAAAAACATTCTTGATTCCTATTCTTGTCTTTCCTTTTTCTTTGAACTCAAGCAGAAACTTAGATCTTCTTTGTTTCTTGTTAGGTTAATCGACAACAGCCATGGGAGAAGCAACTGAGCAAGTCGCCCTCATGCAGAGGTTTGCAGCCTTGAGAGAAGACATGATGGCAATGCGCCAAGACCTTGGAGATAGGCTAACTAGGGTCGAGCAAAGACCAACAATGCAAGCTGTCCGGAATGTTGATAGGTTCCTCAACCCGAACCAAAGCAACAGCAGGAGAGACGGTGTGCACATCAATGACAACCCGGAGACTAGTACACAGAACCAACAGGCTGATGAAGACACTAGCCAGCAACAAGTCCCAAATCCGAATCAAAGAGCAGGCCTTCAGCCAGATGACTATGGTGATGAGGAAGGAGAGGAGTTCATGCCCCCACCTAGAGTTCCACGCAGGCAAAACAGACCCAAGGTTTTGAAGAAGAGGACTACTTACCCCACTTTAGAGTCCCTCGCCAACAGAATCACAACCAAGGAAGGGAACACATCAAGATGGAAGCCCCAACCTTTGCTGGAAAGGTTGATCCTGAAGCTTACCTTGATTGGGAGAAGAGGATGGATCATATCTTTAACTATTACAACCACCCTAGTCCCAAACGAGTTGCTCTAGCAGTAGCTCAACTCACGGACAATGCTGTTTCCTGGTGGGATAGATTGTGCTCAGACAGAAGGAGAAGTAATCTGAGGCAGCTAGACTCTTGGTTAGACATGAAGGACGCAATGAAGCAGAGATTTGGTCCACAACATTTTCACCGAGATCTACAGAGGAAGTTCAGATCACTTAAGCAGCTCAGCAAGTCAGTGGAAGAGTACTATGAGGAGTTTGAGAAGCTGAGAAATCGCCTGGACCTTAATGAGGATGAAGAGGCTAATATGGCTCAGTTTATTGATGGACTACAAGATAGAATAAGCTGCTAGGTTGAGAGACAGAGTTACACTGATATGAGGGATCTCTTTCACCTAGCTGTCCAAGTAGAGCAACACATCAAGAAGAAGAGCTCCAAAATCAAGTCTCAATCCACCTGGAACTCAAGAAACAGCAACTACAACAAACCAGTAGACAAAGGAAAAGGAATTGAAGGGGATAACAGACCTAAGACTCGTTCCACTGAACCTAACAAGGACACCAGAGCAGAACCAGGGAAGAACACTAACCCCCAGCGTTCCAGAGACATTACCTGCTTCAAGTGTAGAGGCCGAGGACATATGGCAAGAGAATGCCCAAACTAGAGGGTCATGATGCTCACTGAAGATGGTGGTTATGAGTCTCATGCTGAAGATGATCCGTTGGTTCAAGAAGACCTTGGAGAGATTGAATATCCAGATGTGGGAGAGAGCTTGATGATCAGGCGTGTGCTTAATGTCCAGATGCAACCAGCTGAGACCATCCAGAGAGAAAACTTATTCCACAGCCGATGTACCATCAGAGGCAAGGTATGTAATCTTATCATAGATGGTGGACCACCAATGCTGCTAGTGCTTATATGGTAGATAAACTTGGTTTAGAAAATACTAAGCATCCGCATCCATATAGACTAAGATGGCTAGATGATAAGGTTGATTTACAAGTTAAAGAACAAGTTAACATTCCATTTAGCATTGGTAAGTATCAAGATGCAGTAACATGTGATGTAGTACCTATGCAAGCAGGGCATGTATTGTTAGGTAGGCCATGGCAGTGGGATAGAGAAACTAAACATGATGGTAGGTCTAACATGTATACTTTCATGCATGATAAGCGCAAGGTTAGCTTAGCACCTCTCACACCAGAACAAGTTCATGAATTGCATTTACAAATGGCTAAAGAGAAAGAGAAATCTGTTAAGTCTAACTTTCTTATTAGGCCTAGTTATGTCAGGAAGGCTGCTGCTACTAAACACACAATGATACTAATGATCTTTAAGGAGCTTTTGAGTGCAGGTTCTGATGAGGTTACACTTCATCCAGAGATTACTAGGCTTCTTGACAGGTTCAAAGATGTGTTTCCAGAAGAGATCCCAGCCGGTTTACCACCATTTAGAGGCATAGAACACCAAATAGATTTCATACCAGGAGCTGCTTTACCAAACAAACCAGACTATAGGGTAAACCCTGAGGAAACCAAAGAGTTAGAGAGACAAGTTCAGGACCTATTAGACAAAGGATATGTTAGGGAAAGCCTTAGTCCTTGTGCTGTCCCTGTCTTATTAGTACCAAAAAAAGATGGAACCTGGAGGATGTGTGTTGACTGTCGTGCCATAAACAACATCACCATTAAGTGTAGACACCCCATACCTCGCCTTGATGACATGCTAGATGAGCTAAGTGGAGCCACAATCTTTTCTAAAATAGACCTTAAGAGTGGGTACCATCAGGTGATGAGTGGAAGACTGCTTTCAAGACAAAGCAAGGTTTGTATGAATGGTTAGTGATGCCATTTGGACTCACCAATGCCCCTAGAACCTTCATGCGCCTCATGAACCACATTCTTAGACCATACATCAGTAAGTTTGTTGTGGTTTACTTTGATGACATTTTAATTTACATTACTTGTTTATTTGATCATGTGACACATCTTGAGCAAGTACTAGAGACACTTCGGCAAGAAGGGAGTTATGCAAACCTCAAGAAGTGCACATTCTGCACTGATAAACTTGTCTTCCTAGGTTTTGTTGTGAGTTCACAGGGATTACAGGTTGATGAGGAGAAGATAAAGGCAATACAAGACTGGCCAGAGCCCACAAACATTAGCAAAGTCCGGAGTTTTCAAGGTTTAGCCAGCTTCTACAGGCGTTTTGTTAAAGACTTCAGTAGTATAGTTGCACCACTCACTGCCGTGGTAAAGAAGAGTATTGGGTTCACATGGGAAAAGGCTCAACAAGAAGCTTTCCAGACCTTAAAGGATCGCCTAACCCATGCCCCGGTCCTAGCTTTACTTGACTTTAACAAGACTTTTGAAGTTGAGTGTGATGCATCAGGGATTGAGATTGGAGCCGTGTTGATTCAAGGAAGGAATCCAGTTGCTTATTTCAATGAGAAGCTAGGTGGAGCAGCTCTCAACTACCCGACCTATGACAAGGAGTTGTATGCTCTAGTGAGGGCCTTAGAGACATGGCAACACTACCTGCTACCTAAGGAGTTTGTGGTCCATACTGACCATGAGACTCTAAAGCATCTAAGAGGCCTGACAAACCTTAAGAAGAGGCATGCCCGCTGGATGGAGTTTATAGAGACCTTTCCTTACATCATCAAGTACAAGAAGGGAAAAGAAAACATTGTAGCTGATGCCCTTTCAAGAAGATATGTTTTGATTGCCACAATGGAAGCCAAGGTGATGGGGTTTGAATTCATCAAGGATCTATATGGAGGAGATCCGGATCTTGTTGAGGTCTATTCTAGTTGTACCGGAGGTCCACAAGGGAAGTTCTACTTACATGAGGGGTTCCTATTTAAGGGCAAGAGACTTTGCATCCCTCAGTGTTCACTGAGAGACTTGATCATCAGAGAAGCTCATGGAGGAGGCTCATGGGACATGTTGGAGTGGATAAAACCTTAGCTGTGGTAAGGGAACATTTCTATTGGCCTCATCTCAAGAAGGCAGTAGAATCCCATTGTGCAAGATGTGTAACTTGCAAGAAAGCTAAGTCCAGAGTACAACCCCATGGTCTATACATGCCACTACCTATTCCCACTGCTCCTTGGGTGGATATCTCCATGGACTTCGTACTAGGCTTACCCAAGATTCAACATAAGGATTCAATCTTTGTTGTGGTGGACAGATTCTCCAAAATGGCACACTTCATACCTTGTGCCAAGGTGAATGATGCATCTAAAATGGCTGATCTGTTCTTTAAAGAGGTGGTACGCTTACATGCAGTCCCACGGACCATAGTTTCTGATCGTGATAGCATGTTCTTAAGTCATTTCTGGAGGACCTTGTGGAAGAAGATGGGAACAAAGCTGCTATTCTCCACCACATGTCACCCCCAAACGAATGGGCAGACTGAAGTAGTAAACTGGACCCTCTCTACGCTGCTTAGATCCACTATTGGGAAGAATATGAAGAACTGGTTGGACTGCATTCCATTCATAGAGTTTGCATACAACCGGGCTCAACACTCAGCTACTAAGATGTCACCTTTTGAAGCTGCTTATGGTTTCAATCCTGAGACCCCGTTAGACCTCAAGCCATTACCACCAGCTGAAGTGATTAGTCTTACTGGAGAAGCAAAAGCTGAATATGTAAGGGAGTTGCATAAGAAGGTTAAGGAGAATCTGGAAAAGAGAACCGAGCAGTATGTCAAGCATGCCAACAAAGGGCGCAAAGAGATTGTGTTTGAACCAGGAGAGTGGGTTTGGTTACATATGAGGCAAGAAAGGTTTCCCAACCAGAGGAGCTCCAAGCTGAAACCAAGGGGAGACGGTCCTTTCCAAGTTGTCGAGAGGATCAACAACAATGCCTACCGTCTTGACCTGCCAGGTGAGTTGAATGTGTCGTCAACCTTCAATGTTGCTGATCTATCTCCTTGTTTTGCAGATGAACCAGTTTTGAGGTCAAAAACTTTTGAAGAAGGAGGGAATGATGAGGACATTCACCAAGGGCTTGAACCAGACCTAACTGAACCTGATATCCAAGACATGATCAGCAAGATAACTAAGCCAGAGACGGTTCAAGAAGGGCCAGTACCAACCGTATTCAAGGGAGCTATAACCAGACAAATATCTAAGATACTTCAACATAAGTTTAATGAGAGCATGATACTTGCTTCTGATCTTGAACAGGTTAACACCACTAAAGAAGATACTTATGATAGTACCAAGATGGATGCCCTGAAGATGGGAGAGCCAAGCTTGAAGGGTGATGGACCGGCTGAACATACCAAAGCATCAAGAGGAGATCCATGGCCACTCATTTCGAACCACAGCCACAACAACCTGATGATCATTACCATAGAAGACCAACTTGCCTAGCAAGACTCTTGGACTGATCAAGTAACTAGGCCAAGCTCCTTGTGTGTGCTCTTTTCCTTGTTCTTGGTTTTGTCCCAGTGGGTTTTACGGAGGAAGGTTTTTAACAAGGCCACAATCTGCTTCACATATTTCCTAGATACTATCTCGGTCCAAGGCTATGAAGAATTATGTCATTTTTGTATCTTTCCATTTTAAACTATAGTTTTTATTTCTTGACCTAAAGGAGCCTGTTCCTTTGGTCCTATTTATAAGTTTTGCACGCCCCCTTTCTTTGGGTAGTATTGAATAAACAGAAAACCTTTTCTTCGGAAACCCTAGAATTCTCTCTCTACAATTAGCCTCCCTTTTCTCTGCCTTGTGAGACCAGTACCTCCACGGCCTAGAGAAACCTTGTGTTGTATCACGAGACACTCCATTCCTCGTGTGGTGCACTTCAATCCATCAAGTTACTTCTGTCCAGATTCTTTTGGTTGATTAGATCATTCCAAACGAGTCACCCCTTGTGCAGATCGGCTCCTTCTCTTGTACTAAGGATCATACAGCCTTTTATAGCTTAGGCTTGTATCAGAATATTTCCAAAACTATCCTTCCAAACCCAACAACAACCACTGAACTGAGATGTGGAGGTCCATGAACCATCCACCATGCAGATATTATCCAGACTTATGACCTGGATTTCGTCTCTACTATGCTCTTGTGGAGCAGGAGTGATCATCTCATTAGCACTAAACCAGACTTGGCATTCACTTTCTGCATATCGGACTAGCTCCAAAGGATCCTTATTAATCCCCCAAAATAGTTATCATTCTGAGCCTTCCAGATTATCCACGGATAAGGATCCATGTCTATTTATTGTTCAACAATGTTGTTCTTCCTCCAAAAGAGGTAGTCCAGATTGGCATAGAAGCTTGGTAGCGGAAAAATGTTGGGGATGGATGGTGTTGTTGATAGAGACCATGCTTGCAAAGCTGGAGGACATTCAAATATGGCATGCGTAACAGTTCCTCTGGTTCCCCACATCTTGGGCAGTAATTATTACATCTCATATTCATATCCATGTTACTAGTTGCCACATAAGATAACATATCTTCTGAGGTGCTTGTACTTTCCAAACAAAGGCTTGAAGTTTGATTACACTAGGCTCATCTATCTCCATCTCTTTCAATAAATTATGAGAAACCCAATATCCAAAATTAGCTGTGTATTAGCCATTCCTAGTGTAGTTCCAGCTGAAAGTATCTCGACAATGAGTTGAGCTTATGGTCAATCTCTATATGAGAGGTATATCAGTAGGGGCAACATAATCCTCCAGTAATCCAATGTCCCATTCCTTTGATTCTTTTTAAATAAGATCGCTCATTCTCATGTTCAGGTGCAATACTGGAGCAGAAGAACGGGCTGGCCTAATTGGTGTTGTAGGGATTTAATGATCCTCCACACCTTGCCCTCATATCCAAAATGTATCATAAAGGCTTTGTGCTGCTACAAATACTTTTACACACATAGGATGGACAGCTTGGAGAGATTGTTCGGAAAAGCGAACTTATTATGTAGTATCTTCCCCTCAAAAATCGAGTCACTAACGAATCATGGTATTGAACTAGCCTCCATAGTTGTTTTGCTAGTATCTCAAGTTGAACTCGTGGATCATACGGAAACCAATCCCGCCCTCTTCTCTTGGTAAGCAGAGCTTCTCCCATTTTTCCTAGTGAATTCCTCTCTTTGGTGGATTTTATCTCCACCAAAACTTTGCAATGGCACTTGCAAGGTATTCAGATATCTCCAGCGGAAGCAAGAAGCTAGACAAAACATATGTCGGAAGATCTAGCAAGATAGATTTAATCAAAACTTCATTTCCTCCTTTTGAAAGCTATCTAACTACCCATCCATTCACCTTATTCATTATTGTTTTCCTTGAGAATGCAAGGAGTTTGCATTTTGATCTGCTAATGTCTTACAGAATTTATAAGTATGTTTCATTCCTCCTTCATTATGGATTCCAAGTGTATCTTTAATTTGGTGTTTAACATTTGCGTCGGGCCTCTTACCAAAACGAAGAGATGATTTTTCAAAGTTGATACATTGGTTTGATGCTTGTTGATATAGCCTATTTATTACCAGTTTTATGCCATGTTATAGGCACTATTTAGGGTCTATTATGGGTGTCTAGGATATGTTTTGGAGTATTTACAGGTCAAGGAATGTTTTGGAGATATATGGAGATACTTGGAGCTTTTGGAGCATTTAGAAGAGAAGAATCTGTAGCTGACCATTTGGGAAATCGAAGTACAAGACTGTCGTCGATCGAGGACACAACCTTGGAGTTTACCGATGATAAAAACCAAGGTCGATCGATGCTGCACACTTGCCATCGATCGACATCCAATTCGCAGACAACCGATTTAAAAGTCCAAGTTAGAAGAAAACTGATGAGAATGCTCGGGACAAGTTTTGACCTAAGTGTTAGGGTTTTTATTTCTATGGTTATGTATTGAGACCAAAAAGAGTGTGCAAGTGCATGCAGGGATTGACACAACTTACAAAGCTTTATTACAGTTCTAGGTTTTTAAGGGAGAAGATTCATAACTTCTTAAGGAGATTTGTATTGGAACCCCAGTATTTTATCTATGCATTATATTCAGACTACTGTTCTTTCTTTGATTATGTCTGAGTAGTTATCAACTAGATTTAAGGTTGAATGATAGCAATCATGGATTAGCCCAAAACTAGGATTGCTAGGTTAAGTTAATATCCATCAGTTGAGTTGTTCTTAATGCTTGCATTCTAGAGTAGCTAACTAGGATCTCGAAAGTAGGACATGGACGACTATGAGAATAGGTTCTGTGCCAGAATAGACTCAATTGAACTAGGCTGTTAGGCGCATGTGAGAGCTGGTCTAACTAGTCTGGTGGACTTATCAAATCTCGTTCACACTTCCTTTTGATTTCACCATCGATCGACATCAGACATTCGCCGTCGATCGATGGTCTTTCCTTTTGCTTGCATACGAGAGTTGGAGTTAAAATGGACAAAATATTTGATATTTGAGTCCTAGTATGTTTACATATATGTGTTTGCTATCCACTATAATCCATTAAGCTTGAAACCATATATCTACCATATTATCATTTGCATTAAGTTAGTTTATTAGAATATTTCTATATTTTCATTATTAGCATATTTCCATATTGTATCTTTACTTCTTGAAAATGAATAGTTCCTCAACTGATTGTTTGCCAACCAATATATACATTCACCTAGCTTAATCTTTAGGAATAAGAAATCTATTGTGTGTTGTCGCTCTCTGTGGATTCGATCCCTAAGTACTACACCTGATCTCTTTTGGCAAGTGAACTATTTGTGTGTTAAAGACTAGGATTAATTTGATAGTGATTTGTTTAGGATATGTATACCCTGCTAAAACAACTAAAACACGCATGTCAAATTTAGTGCCGTTGCCGGGTAGCATTAATCGCCATTAGATTAAATTTTTAGGATTTAGTCTAGGTTTGTTTCTACATTCAAGTTACTTAATTTTTGTTTTCCTTGTTTTCAGGTGCATTCAAAGACACATCAGGAGCAATAAAGGACAAGAACTATTATTCCCTGACCCGATAGAATCAAACGTATGATCCGCAAAGAAAGACGGCAAGCATCGATTGACATCAACAACTCCACGTCGACCGACCCATATTTACGGATAGCATCGACCGACATCAGAACTCGAGCATCGACCAACACTGAACACACACCGACGATCGACAGCATAGTACCTGCATTGATTGACAGAAGCCGACAAGTTCAGATGGTTGCAACGTTGATTTTGACTCGGGATGACGATAAGAACCAGCATGAACAAGACGGTCATTTGCGTAGTGCATCAGGTCAAAAGATAGACGATCAGGGGGCTGTAATCCCTGATGCAGAAGTGGAATCAGACGCCGCAGCAGTTCAACTTGAAGGTAAAGCCCAAGCTGCTCCGAGAACACTGGCTAACTACAACCGTCCATACCACTTCTATGCCACCAGATCCGCCATTCTCCCTCCAGTTTTCAGAGGAATGATTTTGAAATCAAACCCGCCTTCTTCGGACTTGTAGCGAAGTAACCTTACCATGGGTTATGAAATGAGCACCCTATGGATCATTTGTAGTGATTTGAGGATCCAGTGACTGCTATCAAAGCCAATGAAGTGCCTGAGGACTATCTCTTTTGTAAGCTCTTCAAGTACTCACTTTCTGGAGAAGCTTCATATTGGCTTAAGCAGTTACCACCAGGATCTCTGACATCCTGGAATGACACCGAAAATGCTTTCTTGTGCAACTTCTTTGATGACACAAGAGCAGAAGACCTGTGGAGAAAGATTGCTACTTTTTCACAGGAACCCTGAGAGCCTTTCAGAAACTCTTGGATGAGACTCAAATCATACCAAAGAGACTGCCCACACCATGGGTTCAATGAAGTGCAACTTCTCAGCACTTTCTTTAGAGGTATTGAATTGCAGTACAAGATGGCTTTGGACACAGCTAGTGAGAGAAACTTCAGCACTAGGAATCCTGGAGAAGCTACAAGGTTGATTGAGAATCTGGCATCCATCAGAAGCATCAAGAGCATGGACTTTCAAAGGTAGAAATCAACTCCAAATTTGAGCAAGGATCAGATTGAAGAGGTCAAGGCAAAACTAGATAGTGTTCAGAAATTCTTCAGGAAGCATGTCACTTTTGCAGAAGTATAAGCAATAGAGTCTGGAGATGATGAGATTGAAAAAGAGGATGTGAACTACATTGATGGGAATGGTTTCCAGAGACAAGGGAATCCAGGCTTCAACATGATTCACAGCGAAAGCCTTTCAACAACAGCATAACTTATGGATCTTCCTACTACCAGAATCCTCCTCCAGAGACTCATGAAAGAAAGATTGAAGGAGTGGTTGACAGAGTTTTAGAGGGACAACAGAAGATGACTGTGGATTTCAATGGGAAGATAGATGGGCTGTATCTCAACCTCAACACCAAATTTGAGAACCTCAAAACCCATGTTAAGAAGCTAGAGAATCAAGAGCTGCAAACAAGTGAAACCATCAGGAGACATGAGAGCCTGATCAAGGAGAAAATTGAAGCTGGACAGAAGCACCACGTCAATGGATTGATTGATGACAATTTTTGGCAGGAAGTTGAGAGGGAAAAGCTCCAAGAAGGAGATTTTTGTGTGGAAAGTTTGATGTCATTTGGCAGTTCGCATTGGTATCGATCGAAACCGAATTCTGCAACATCAGTGGCTTCGTGTGAATCAACTAACGTCGATCGACACCTACATGAGACAGTCGATCGACATAGTGATAGAGGGATCTATTGACAATGCTATCTGAACATCGATTGACAGATAAGGAAGTCGGTTCGACTACCAAGCATCGTTGCAACTTTGATTGTGCGTCCAACCAGAACGGTTTCAGAACAGTATACTAACACATCTGAAAGTATGGATCTTGATAGAGAAGATGAGGGACACTCCAAGAGGAAGCAAAAGATCTCCAAACACCTACGCAGAGAAGCGAATGAAAAAGAGATGGAAAACTTTACCAAAAGAATTCTCAAAATTCCCTTAGATACTCCTTTTGATGAAGCTTATTATACTCACAGGTTGTCAATGTTTTTCAGGGAAACAAGGATGACAGACAATGATGTAGAAGTCATGTTCAATCATCTCAGAGAAAAGATGAAACAGAGAACCTGTCTGAAGAAGAAGAGTGATCCTGAGAAGTTTGTGATTCTATGCTTTATTAAGGGCAACAAATACCCCAATTACCTCTGTGATACTGGATCATCAATGAGCATTATGCCAATAACTATGTCAGCGGAGCTTGACCTGAATGTGGAACCCTCCAATGATTATTTCACATTTGTAGACTGCTCAAAAGTGAATTTAGGAGGGATGGTAAAATATGTTCCAATGCAGATTAACAACACCCTAGTGCCAGTAGACTTACATGTGATGGACATCAGGATAGATTGGAAACTCTTCACTATAACTTAGAAGAGCATTCATGGCTACTGTGGGAGCTATCTGCGATATGAAGTTAAACAGGTTGTATCTGTCTTTAATTGATTAAAATATTTTCTATGAACCTGTCAAGAATAAGAACAAGGCTACTCTGATTGAATTGTGTGATAATGCAGAACATGTGGCCACATGCTTATGCGGTTATGACTTCGATGAAGATTCGGAATATGGAGCATCGATCGACACCCAGCCCAGACTATCGATCGACACGCTTGCATTTCAGCAATCGGTCGATACCCACCCTTTGTTATGGATTGACACTCACACTCCAAAACTGATCAACACCTACCACACAGATGGTGATTACAACACAGCCCATCCTGAGTACGACGAAGACTACAGAGAAGAAGTGATGATCGAGTACCGTGGTAATGCTATGGAAGAGGCTGGTGTTTTTCATATTTCCCACAAATTCGGGAATTCGACATTGATCGACAGTAACCCTATGCTATCGATCGATACTGACAACGAAGCAGCAACCAAAGTAGATTCAGCTGCAAAACGCGAGAAGAAACATGTTTATCTACAACCTGATGAGTCTGGTATTATGAGAGATCCAGACGGTCACGCAAGAGCTATGGATAGCAGACTACTTAATGTCACGAGGGAAGATATTACAGACATTTGTGCCATGGTTAATGGAGCTGGAAACCTTTTCGTGCAACAATCTGGTTATCGAGCATCGATCGACAGTCACCATACATCATCGATCGACACGCGTCCAGTATGCGAAGGATACGATGAAGATTACAGAGAAGAATAGCACATTGAATGTCGCAACCTGGCATGAGAGGAAACTGGTTGGGTGATGAACGCGAGAGTGGATAATCAAGAATTGATCACAAGCTACTCATGGCCTTCGAATGACATCAGACGCGAACCAGAACACCAACATGGAGAAGAAGAGACAGATATTGATAACCTTAGACTAGATGAGTTTGGTATTTTCAGAGACCCAGAGGGACATGCACGGGATCTTGATGGGAGACTCCTACTTTTATCCTAGGAGGATGTAGCAGATTCCCTTATTATGGCTAATGGATCGGAAAATATATTTGGATAGCAGCAGAGGCCATCGATCGACGCACACCATTCAGCATCGATCGATATTGAAGAGCAGAGACACGAACCGATCTGTACTGATCCATACACTTTCAAACCACTATCGATAGACACAGCCATCGAGACATCGATCGATTGGCGTTACGAGCAAGGTACGAGAGCCTTTGATACTGAAGGCAACAGACTTTTCCATTGGGAAAACAAAGATGAGTATGGCATCTACAAAGATGAGAATGGTAATGCACAAGCTACAGACGGAAGGGTAGTGAATGTGCACGCTAAAGACATTAGAGCAGTTCTAAAGAGAGTTAATTTTTTTGAGCAGAGCTACATATGTTTACCAAAACATGCAGCAAGGATCGCTATGTCTCAGAAGGATCAACAGACATACAGCAGAGATGAGATTGATGATATTTTGAATGCGATCTACAGAACTCAAGATATGTCACTAGATGATTTTTACAAAAGGTTAGATGATGTTTACTATCCAATAGACACATGCCTAACCGGTTTGACTGCACGCATGGATGAGATGAAGCAACATTTGGATATTGTTCAGAGTCAGCATGCGACTGAGGCAGATAACCGAGCATAAAACGACGGCAACATCAAAGCATCAATCGACACTGATCAACACGGACAGAAGACAGCAGCAGAAGTGGAATTAGCAGATAGGTTCGATGAGATTACATTTTCTCAGGGCCTGATGAAGAAAGATATTTCTCAGCAATTGGAGGATTTATCAGAGACTACAGCTGCCAGACTTAGGATGCTACAGCGCAATATTGAGAAACTAGAAAAAGGAATGCATTCAATGGCCTTTTTAGAACAGTTACAAGGAATGAGAAAACTATAAAATATGAGGCATTAAGGAACTTCATCAGTACATGTTTTCAGAAGAGCAAAGAAGATGTAGACACTTATTTTCCAAGTGTTGATCCAACTTCCTACTAGTTAGAAAGTTCACAACGTCGAGCTAAAGACTATAACCAAGCGGTGAGTGGGAGGCAACCCACTGTTTAGTAAGCTTTTATTTTGTTCTTTCTTATACTACTACTTATTTTGAGTTTAACTTTATTTTATAGACTATTTAAGTCACCATCGATCGACACCATAGAGGCACCATCAGTCGACACTGGATCGCGACCATCGATCGACCACACATGCTTACCATCGATCGATACTCTTCACAGAGTTTTGTATCGAGTTTCTCTACCTATCGATATACTTATGATTTAATTTTTCCTAACCAATTCGGGGCGGATTACACTGGGGGCAGTGTAATTTAAGTCTGGGGGAGGTTCGTTAAAGCTATATAAGTTGTTTTGAGTTCTATTTGCTATATATATAAGTTTTTCAAAAACTTTTATTGAGTCAAGAAGGTGACTATGATCAAGATTTATTATTGACTAACCACACTTGAGCATCATTCTTAGAAGGTTGATGCAGAGCTTACTAGAGATGCCGAAGTGGATCATCATGCCACTATATCACACTTGCTTAGAAAGTTTGAAGGAACCGAAGCTGACTTCCAACACTAATTCTAACATTATCTGCTTGCTTTGGTGCTTGGTATACACTGTATTGGATTCCTTCTGCAAAGTCTGTAGGTACAAGTCATTGCACCTTTGGTTCCCTTCTCTCTTTCTTTTCAGCATCTACCTAATAGCTTAATAGATTGAGATGACTTCCCGAGATACTGAGGGGTAGGTAAATTACCTTTTATCCCATTATTCTAATTCGGAGGAATGATCACATATCGTTAGAAGCGAGGGGTAGGTACATTGCCGATGACCCCACTATTTTCCTACAACTTTGCCCAAAAAGCCAAAGAAAAAGAAAAGGAAAGAAAAAGAGAAGATAAGAAAAAGAAGAGGAAAATCAAAACTGAGATGGCAAGATGGACTGTGTCAGCATCATTGTCCATTGAGTTTGAGATCTAGAAAGATTCAGAGACAAAGGGGGAAAAGGAATCAGAGAATACTTGTGCCTAGTTGTTCAGATAATTGCAGAGGTAGAGTCCATGTGTTATTTGATCGATATTACCAAGGTAAAGCCTACACTTTATTTTATGCAAAGAAATGAAATCAGTAGAGGGGTGAGTGAGACTAGTATTTGCTAAGTTATTGATAGACTGGATTTGGTTCCTATACTAGGATAGGGTATATAAAGTTTCTCTCTGATTGACTTGATAGGATGTGGTTGCAAAATAGTAAGGTGACAGTTATACTTAGACATTATGTGAGTCTCCACTTTTTAAACCTCTTTCACAGGCTTAGGTTGCTTGAGGACAAGCAAAATGTTAAGCCTAAGGGAATTGATATAGCCTATTTATTACCAGTTTTTGGCCATGTTCTAGGCTCTATTTAGAGTCTATTATGTGTGTCTAGGATATGGTTTAGAGTATTTACAGGTCCAGGGACGTTTTGTAGATAAATGGAGATATTTGGAGCTTTTGAAGAATTTAGAGGAGAAGAATGTGTATCTTACTATCTGAGGAGTCGAAGTGCAAACCTATTGTCAATCGACGACACAATCATGAAATCGACCGATGATGAAAGCCAAGGTCGATTGATTCTGCATAATTTCCATCGATCGACGACCAACTCGAAGACAACCGACTGAAAAGCCCAAGTTCAGAAGATAAAAGACAAGAATGCCTTGGACGAGTTTTAACCTAGATTTTGAGGTTTTTATATTTATTCTCATGTATTGAGAGCAAAGGGGGTGTGAAAGTGCAAGTACAAGCTTAGGCAAGGCTTGACACAACCCACATAGCATTATAGTTTTAGGTTTTTAGGGGAGAAGATTAATAACTCCTTAGGGAGAGTTGTATTTGAACCCCAATATTCTATCTATGAATTCTATTCAGATTATTAATCTTTCTTTTATCATGTTTGAGTAGTCAACAACTAGGTTTAGGGTTGAATGATAACAATTATGGATTAGCCCAAAAGTAGGATTTCTAGCTAAGTTAATATCTATCAATTAAGTTATGCTTAATGCTTGCATTATAGAGTAGCTAACTAGGATCTCAAAGGTAGGACATGGATGACTACGAGAGTAGGTTATGTGCCATAAAGGTTACATTGAATTAAGTTGTTAGGCGCATGCGAGAGCTGGTCTAACTAGTCTGGTGGACTTATCAAATCTCGTTCACACTTCCTTCTGATTTCACCATCGATCGACATCAGGTCTTCGTCGTCGATCGATGGTCTTTCATTTTGCTCGCATACGAGAGTTGGAGTTTAAAGAGTTAGAATAATTAATATTTGAGTCCTAGTATATTTACATATTTGTGCTTCATATCCACTATAATACATTAAGCTTGAAACCCTAGATCTAGCATATTAGCATTTGCATCATGTTAGTTTATTAGAATATTTCCATATTTCCATTATTTCCATATTTGCATTATTACCATATTTTCATATTGCATCTCTACTTCTTGAAAATCTATATTTCCTTAACTGATTGTTTGCCAACATATATATATA
Organism: Moricandia arvensis; assembly: GCA_905132765.1. Taxonomy (NCBI): domain Eukaryota; kingdom Viridiplantae; phylum Streptophyta; class Magnoliopsida; order Brassicales; family Brassicaceae; genus Moricandia; species Moricandia arvensis. Next base: position 269,406 of record CAJHQP010000034.1, on the reverse strand, counting down.
TATATATATATATTCACCTAACTTAATCTTTCGGAATAAGAAATCTATTGTGTGCCATTTCTCTCTGTGGACTCGATTCCTAAGTTCTACACTTGATCTCTTTTGGGAAGAGTACTATTTGTGTGTTAAAGAATAGGGTTAATTTGATAGAGATTTGTTTAGAATATTTATACCCTGCTAGAACAACTAAAACATGCATGTCACTCACATATGATAGTTGGAGTTAAAAGGGTCAGAATAGTTAATATTTGAGTTCTAGAGTATTACATATATGGGCTTCTTGTTCCCTATAAACCATTAGGATTGAAACCCTAGATGTAGCATATTTACATTCGCATCTAGTTAGCTTATTAGAATATTTCCATATTTTCATTATTAGAATACTTCCATATTGCATCTCTACTTCTTGATAAGGAATATTTCCTTAATTGATTGTTTGCCACTAATATATATATATATTCACCTAGCTTAATCTTTAGAAAAAAGAAATCTGTTGTGTGTCATTGCTCTCTGTGGATTCGATCCCTAAGTAATACACCAGATCTCTTTTGGCAAGATTATTATATGTGTGTTAAGACTAGGGTTACTTTGATAGTTAATTGTTTATGATATTCATACCCTGCTAGAACAATAAAAACACGCATGTCACTTGTCCATATTTTCTGACTACTTTCATTACTCCCTCACATTCATAGGGCTTCGCCTTACAGGAAAAAAAACACTATCATCAGCAAAGAGAAGGTGGGATACCAAGGGCCACGCGTGTGTAACATGCATCCCCGTTATCTTCCCTTGGTTCTCTGCATAATTAAGAACACAAATGAGCACTTTCGTGCATTGAATGAAAATGAGAGGAGACAAAGGATCTCCTTGAAGTAGGCCTCTCTTCGAAACAATATTTCCCCTTGCTTGACCATTCATAAGCACCTTGTACTTAACCGAAGTGATACAATGCATTATCCAACCAATCCAAGTTTCTGAGAATCCCATATTCGGCATAAATTCTTTGATGAACGACCCCTCCATTCTATCATATGATGTACTCATATCGGTCTTAATGGCCATTCTTTTATTGCATCCACTTGTTTTAGTTCTCATAGCATGAAACATTTCCTAGGCGATCTTAATATTTTCTGAAATATGTCTTCTAGCAACAAAGGCTGACTGGGATTCTAAGATTCGGTTTGGTAAAACTTTTTTCTTAATCTCTGGCATAAGCCTTAGGGAATAGCTTATAGCTAACATTGCACAAGCTAATGGGGTGAATTGTGACATTTATGTTGGCTTCGTAATCTTTGGGATTAGGCAGATATTAGTGTCATTTAGACCATTTGTCGTTGATCCCTCAAAAAGAAATTGATTAACCATATGAGTTAAATCTTCCTTTATGATCTTAAAGAATTTTTGATAGAAGAGAGTTGTCATTCCATCTGGCCCTGGAGCTTTCTTTGGGTGCATAGAAAATAGAGTCAATTTCACCACCCACTCAGTAACTAGGGCTTCAAGATCCTCATTTATTAACTCTGTGATTGTTGTAGATACCTCTGATATTTTTTGGTTTAGATGAATCAAATATTTTCCTAAAATAACTAGTAGCAATGGCTACCTGTCCTTCCTAATCTGCTACAACATTTCCGGTCGCATCTAAAATTTGGGTTATGTGATTCCTTGCTCTCCTTTGTTTTGTTAAGGCATGAAAACACTTTATATTCCTATCACCTTCTCTTAGCCAAAATATTTGACTTTTTGTTTCCAGAATATCTCCTCTGCCTTAAGAGCATCAGATAGTTTGGTATCTCCTCGGTCGAAGCATCATCATTCGAGTATAAACCATCGACCTTCTCTTTCAGATTCTCCACAAGTTTTTGAAATTCAAATTGTGTTGTCTACTTTACTGGCTTAAGGTTTTTCGGCAACTCAAAATATGCTCCGTAATGTTTTCGTTAGGAGGGAGACCTGAAGACATGCATCCCTCAAGATTGACTTGTCGTAATTCATTACTATCAAACCACCTCTTATCAAATTTGAAATTTTCTGATTTCCTAGTTTGTTTAGTGAGAATGTTAGCGAGGACATACGATGATATGATCCCTATAACCTCATGTATTTTATTGTCGAATGAGGAAACTTCTCATGCCAGTCCATATTTCCAACAGCTCTGTCTAATATGCATATAACAGTTGTTCTTCCAGCCCATTTTCCTACCCATAAAAGCATAGTCCCAGTGAATGGGAAATCTAGCATACCACAATCACTCAACATTTTTTAAAAAATGGCAAGAACGAGCTGTCATAGCGTCGTCTGCCCCCTTCCTTCTCATTATGATCAGTTATTTCATTGAAATCTCCAATCATAAACCAAGGTCCATTTCGTGTTGTTGAGAAACGGGTAAGACTTTCCCAAACTTGATCTTTACGTTCTAATATAGGATCCGCATATACAAGTGTCATAAAGACTTTTATTCCATAAATGGCTGCCTCAACGTCAATCATTCTGTTATTCAAAAATAAAACATTTAGTTGAAATTCATCCATAGAAAATAAATCTAAACCTCCACAGAAACCAAGTGGCTCAACGGTAAATAAACGATCAATCCTAAGTCGGCATGAATGTTTTGCAACAACAGCCTCCTATTCTTCATTTCAGAAAGGAACACATGTCATGGGCGATGCTTCTAACACATCTCCGTAAGGTGTCGAACTGTGAGGTCGTTCCCAATCCCTCGACAGTTCCAATTGATTGTTGTCATAGATAATGTTTGGATGGTTTTTTTTGAACCCATCAAACCATCATTCTTGGTTGCACCCACACTTGGTTTTTTAACTATGATGAGAACGCCTTGACTTGTCTTTACCTTCTGGCATAGTAGACCCCAAAGAGATGGAAGATCGCATACGTGGAGATCCTCGATGAACGAACTGAGTATTTTTTTACGTTGAAAGCCCAAAGGGGCAGTCATTTTGTAGCCGCTCTTTGAGGTTTTTGAATCTTTGTCGACAGCTCTAACGCTTGAGGGTCCGGCAACTGAGGATGGTGGTATCTTATCATCTATGTCCATAAGCTCTTCACCCAATATATCATCAATTTGAACATCCCAATCCAAAATACATCTATCATTCTGTTCCATTAGCTCCATATCATTTACACGCCAATGATTTGATGATTCCCTAACTCATCCGCTAGAGCTTGATTAGTTGGTGAGAACGTGAGAGATCGAGCCATACTCTTGTTACGGACCGTGATATTATGACCCATGGGTGGTAACTGATGTGATGTGATCACAATAGTACTTGCCAGCCTTCTGTTCGAGCGTTCCCCACCACTCCTCTGCTCCTCTCTGTTCAAGTGATAGTGATCATTACTTATCGGATTCTTCTTGTTGCTTGATGCATCTTCAGAAGGAACAACATCACGTGAGACTGCTGCAACATTGTGAGCCAAACCTGCTTTGCCAATATCTCTTTCTGTAGTCTTTGACTTATCACGCCAAGTGAGCTTCACTTTACGATCATATGGTCTGGTACCATAACGAGAGGCGCCATACCGATTGATCCTTGGTTTCTCATCGCGTCTTCTGATAATCCTATCTGAGTGTGCTCCATAACTAATGTTTTCCCCTCTGGCTCTGTTCTCATATGTCTAAGTCTTCTGCTGTCTACCCCTGTAGCCAAAATCTTCTTGTTGTACATTGGAAAGACGCAACTGTAGCTCACTCCTCCTATGATCCCTCAGCAAAGGCTGATGGATAGACTCCAAATCATTATTTCGATGGTCCTTCAGAAAAGTTTGACAACAAGAATGCTCATGAGGTATCTGCACTCTCGCAAAGACGCCACCTCCTCTGGTTGTTGGCGACGAGAGATTATATCTAAAGAAAGACAAGATCCTTTCTCATGAGTCATTAAACCACATAGCGTACAATGCTTGAAGAGCAGTTCATATTTGATTTCAATGGTAACCTCCTCTCGCTCAGGAGATTGCACCTTTCTTTTGAATTTTAAAGGCCGCATTGAATCAACAATGATGAGCATACGACATTCTGAAAGATCCAGAGTATCCACATGTCCAAGTCTAGCACCTATATTACTCAAATTTTTGTCCGTTCAAAAGTGTAGTGGGATCCCAATTAACTGGACCCAAAAGGGAATGATCCAGGGATAGTCATCATGGACAATGGACTTCCATTTCACCAACACAAACATGCAGTAATTGTAGTGAAAGGGCTCCTTCCTAAGAACAAAGTTAAGATCCTCCTCTGTGGTAAAGTTAAATAAAAACTTTCCGTTCCTCAGATCATTTGCAGTGATTCGATCCTCCATTCCTCACTGCATTGGCATAGTCTGCAATAGTTTTTCAACGTTCTGCTTCTTCGGATTAAGGGATCTTACTGATCAAAGACATACGGTACTCTTTAATTACATAAGAGTCATCTTGTTCAGTTAGCTTAATCAGTGCATCATCATCATCCTCGTAGAGGATTCATTTTCATTTAATGTATGTCATATGAACAGACTTAGATCGAAACAAGGATCCCATACATAGGTATCGAGATCGTGTGAAGTAACCATAGCATGTTTGTTCGCGGCTTCGGAACGTTTGTCCCTACTCCTCTGCCATACTTCGAGACAATATAAAGAGTTGATATGGAAAGAGACCTTCAAACGAGTCTATTCTTCCAAATAAGGAAATCCAAACGTGAAACAAGAGGGCTCCCCGGTTGATCAAAACATCAAGGGACCTAACTGATCAAAAAGATCGAAATTTCGATGGAAATATATAGAATTCAAAGAATGAAAATAAGAATGACTCTCTTATTAATCTCTCTTAAGGAAACTCACTCAAAACCTTAAGCACTCAATCTCTTAACTCTATTAAATTATGTCACATCTTGACATCTTCTTATATAGAGATAATAAACTGCTAATATTAATAGGTAACAAATCTAGATAACTTCTAAACATATTATGAGTCCTATTTTCCATAACTCGGTAGAATTAGGTCTCTAACTTGTATCTCAAGTTTTCTTTTCCTTCAAGCTTAATCCAACATTCTCCCCTCTAATCTTGAACTCGGTTTCTGATAACTCTTGAACTTTAATAAGCTCTCTCATCTATTTGAACTTGATTCTTCCAAGTGCCTTTGTTAGTATATCCGCCTTTTTGATTGTCAGGTACATGCTCAAATTCAAGCAAGCCGGCCTCCACACATTCCCTTATAACATGGTATCTTGTGCGAATGTGTTTACTCCGGCCATGAAACACTGGATTTCTCGTGAGAGCTATAGCCGACTGGTTGTCTATCCTTATCACCACCTTCTCGCATAATGTTTCGTCAAGTAGATCCTTTAACCAGATGGCTTGTCTCGTAGCTTCAGTCCCGCCATAAATTCTGCCTCACAAGATAATAATGCCACAGTATCTTGTTTTTGTGAACACCAAGTTATGGGGCTCTCTCCGAGATTAAAAACATGACATGTTGTACTCTTGCCATCATCTGGATCAACATTGTGACTACTGTCGCTGTAGCCGATTAACTTCGTTGATCTTGTACTTGATCGCGTGAAGGTGGGTTCGCAAGTAATAGTGCCACGAAGATACCTTAAACATTGCTTCATTGCAGTCACATGAGATTCTTTAGGTCGTTGCATGTAGCGACTTAATACACCTACACAATAGAACATATCTGGCCTTGTGTGTAGTAAGTACCGAAGGCAACCAACATTCCTTCTATAACTCGTAGCATCAATATCCTTCTCCTTCTCACCTCATGATAACTTGAGTCCGGAATCCATTGGCGCATGTACCAGATTGCAATCTTTCATACCTGCTTCTTCTAGGAGTCTCTGAGAATAGTTTCGTTGGTTCAAGGTTATCCCATCATCATGCTAAATCACCTCAATCCCTAGGTAGTATGTCAATCTTTCTAGACCACTCATCTCGAACTTTGATGCCATCTCTCTCTTGACGTCGTTGATCAGGTTCACACTTTCTCCAGTTACAAATAAGTCATCAACATATACTGCGATGCGAAAGAGACATTCGTTCATCCTTTTCATATACACGGACGGATCCTTTTTGAGTGCTTGAAACCAAAATCTTTAAGTATGCCATTTAGTGTATCGTTCCAAGCTCGAGGTGCTTGTCGTAAGCCATACAAAGCTTTATTAAGCTTGTATACTTTTGCTTCGGATCCTTTTATTGTGAAGCCATCCGGTTGTGTAACATAAACAGTTTCCGTCAAGTCTCCATGCAAGAATGCAGTTTTTACGTCGGGATGATGTATCTCCCATCCACTAGAAGCTGCAAGATTTATAAGAAGGCTGGTTGTCTCAATTCGAGCTACTGGAGCAAACACTTCGTCAAAATCAACCCGATATCTTTGGACGTATCCCTTAGCAACAAGACATGCCATATGCTTATTGATACTTCCACCGGAGTTCTTCTTTAGCTTTAAAACCCACTTGAAACCAATTGCCTTTACTTCTTGTGGAAGGTCCAAGAGTGTCCAAGTACCATTCTTAGTGACTGAGGCGATCTCGTCTTCACACGCCAACATCCACTCTTTTGACTCTTTTGCCTCATAGAAGTCCCTTGGCTCATTGTTCACACACATAAGTAGGTATTCTCCTTCTTCTTCTGCTAAAAGTACATAGTCGTCCAAATATTTAGGTTTCGAGCTATGTCTTGTTGATCTTCTTAACGTTACCCCCTATGCTTCTTCTTCTTCTTCTTCTTCTTCTTCTTCTTCTTCTTCTTCTTCTTCTTCTTCTTCTTCATTCTCATCAGTCTGTTCGTGAGAGATTATATCTTGTTCATTATTGCCTTTGATCTCGACCACTCTGTTCCTGGTTCCCGTATCTTCGTGATTGCTGTAAATTATTCCATGGTTCCCAAAGTTACCATATTCAATCGTGAAGCTACCTGATTCACTCTGTTCCGAGCCACTTTGATCCCATTCCAGCCTTTAGTTTCATCAAAAACTACATCACGACTGACCACAATCTTTTGAGTTCTTGGATCAAACATACGATAGGCTTTAGAGCCTGGTTCCGTACCGATCTACCAGCATACACGATCAATCATCTAGTTTCTTCGGATGTGGCTTTACGTTCTTTGCGTAACCTATGTAACCAAATGTTCTCAAGTGGCTTATACTAGGTTTCTTATTCTTCAATACCTCATACGGAGTTCGATCCTTTAAGGCTCTTGTAGCTACACGGTTTAGCACGTATGTCAAGTGTCTAATTGCTTCTCCCCAAAGAAAGTTTGACACCATCATATGCTTTAAAATACTTCGAGTCATCTCCATTACAGTCCTGTTTTTTCATTCAACAACTCCGTTTTGTTGAGGTGTATATGGAGCCGTGAGATGTATCTTAATACATGTTTCTTCGCAATAAGAATTGAATTATTGTGAAATGAACTCTTTTCCTCTATCAGTTCTGAACGTCGTTATCTTTGTGATTGTTTCATTCTCTACAAGTTTCATGAATTTTTTGAATTTCTCGAAAGCTTTGTTCTTTTCTTTTAGCAGGATGGTCCACATATACCTAGAATAGTCATCTACAAGTACAAAGATATACTTATTCCCCAGTTTGGTGCTTGGTGATATGGGGCCGCAGAGGTCTCCATGTATGAGCTCGGGTGCTTGTTTGCTCGGTAGGTGGTGGCTTGTGGAAATACTCGTCTCGTTTGTTTTCCGAGTAGGGAAGAGCCGCGTACAAGCTCCCGCTGTACCATCGTCTTAATAGACTCGTGATTTATATTGCCCCCTCGCGTGCCATCTGCGCGACTCACTAACAGCCGTAAAGATCAAGCACATTGGCTCTTTTATTCCCATACAAACTTCTTATAACATGTTCTTTGATCTCACTGCTTGCACAAGTAGCTTGCCCTCAGGATCGTGCATGGATAAATGTTCACCTCTTAATCTTACATCATATCCTGATCCTGTTGCTTGTCCAATACTTTTCTGTTGCTCTTTAGATCTAGAATAAAGTAGACTTCGCTCATGGTTCTGGACTCGCCGTTTTGATCTACTAACTCGATTGATCCTTTGATTTTGATATCTATGCGAATATCTTCACTAAAATTTACTTTGCCCGTGATTGATTCATTAATTCTCTAGAAATAACGTCAATCTCCTGTAATGTGGTTTGTAGCGCCATTGTCGAGGTACCATATATTGTTATCTTCTATGTTTGCTTCATACTTGTGTGGCATGAATTTATCTTCGTTTAGGTAAAAGATCTCGTGAATCATGAGCTTATCTGCTTCCTGCGTATCATCTTTATCAATCTCTTGTGTCTCTTCCAACTTTAGCAACCAATCCGGACATGAGTATACGTAATGACCTATCTTATCACATCGAAAGCATGTAATACGTAAAGCATCTCTTCCTCTGTTGTATCTCCCACGGCCTCGGCCCCCTGTAAAACGTCCAGCTCATCCTATGTATCATCTATACTCTTCATGTTTCTCTTGAGAGGATTGAGGTTCTGCGTTTGTATACATCAGCTTGTTTTGATCTTCTTCGTCTTCTTCTTCAGAGACTCGCTCCTCATAGGCCTTGAGACTACCTATAATATCCTCCACACTTGTGGTTTTAAGATCGAGCACTTGTTCAAGTGAAGCCACAATATGTATAGATTTCTTTCGAGGAAAACACTAAAGAAATTTCTTAACAAGCTTTGTTTCTTCAATTCTTCTCCCAACGCAGCAGATTTTGGTGAAATCTCAGATAACTTGCCGACAAAGTCATCTATTTTTTCTTTGTCTTTCATCTTAAGACAATCAAACTCTACCATAAAAGTCTGTAATCTAGCTTCCTTAACCCTATCAGCTCCCACATGCCTAACCTTGATAGCATCCCAATCTTCTTTGCGGTGTTCAACTCTCCCACTTGCAGAATTAAAAATCTGGGTAATGCTTGAAACAATAATGCAATTTCCATATCATTCTTATTGACATCTTCCTCCGTTGGCATTTCAATAATACCCCATACTTTATGAACCTCTAGCAATATTTTAATATGAATTTTCCACACCGTATAATTCGTCGAGTTCAACATGGGACATTTGATCGATGACGGCTCTCCCTCCTTTGGTTTTGTTGTTGGCACGATTGAAAGATCCTCCATGACTTTGTGTGGCTCTGATACCAAAAATAGAATGAAAAGAATGAAAATAAGAATAACTCTCTTATTAATCTCTCTTAAGGAAGCTCACTCAAAACCTTAAGCACTCGATCTCTAAACTCTATTAAGTTATGTTACATCTTGACATCTTCTTATATAGAGATAATAAACTCCTAATCCTAATAGGAACACATCGATAACTCCTAAACATATTATGAATCCTATTTTCCATAACTCTCTAGGATTAGGTATTTAACTTGTATCTCAAGTTTCATTTTCCTTCAAGCTTAATCCAACAAAATATTCGAACAGAAAATCCATCATAGGTTTATTACTTGATGCGGACTCCAAGTAATCAAATCCAAGAGGATATCTTGTAAGGTTTTGGATTGGATCTTTGACCACAAGGAGTGTCTTGTAGTCTCCCTTATAGTGAAGAAAAAGTCGTCGAACGTGTTGGATGAGGAGATTGTCTCAGAAGCATGAGGATCTAGAAATCCCGGTGATGTCGCCTTTTTATTTTTTAATTTTATTATTTATATAAATTGTTTATATATATATATATATATATATATATATATATATATATATAAAGGGTAGAAGAGTGTTTTACCTTTTAGTAAAGTATGTATTTGTGAAAATGGTAAGTATGAATAATGATACAATAAATGAGGTAAAATTAGAACTTCCCCATTTTATTTACATTGTATGCAATTGCGATTAACATAATTTAACATTCATTGTTCTGTTATGAACCAGATTTTGGATGGCCCATAACCGGACCGACCATAAACTTACTGCGTAGAGGTTTACTAAACCTAGACCATATAGGTTTAGGGTTAGACGGCTAGGAAAACCTTTTCCATATTGCTTTTGGATATTTTCCTTTTCCTAGTTTCAATAGGATTTGTACTCTTTCCATTTACCTATATGGTGGTCTATTGTAATCCCTATATAAAGGGAACTCCTTATACTTTATGAATAACACAATACAAAGCAATATACGAATTCCCAATTCTTTTCTCTAAGTTTTACAACACATTATCAGCACTAATTGCTCTCTAAATATTTAAGCTAAAAAGCCATTGATCAAAAACCCTAATCCCCATCGTGAAACTTTCATACCTTAATCCGAATTCAACCTTCAAACAATCAAGCTTGCTCTACTAGTCGATCCTGATCCTTGTTCCAGTTCGTGATCCAAGTACATACTTTCTCTCATTGGGGGTTCATTCAACCCATCAGAGGTTAAGGTAAACACTAAGAAACCTAATATCTCAAAACCCTAATCGAAAATACTAATCAATGAATTGAAACCCTAAAACCTTATTGATTCTATTAAATGTTTTGAGAACTTAGAAAGTATGCTAGGTTGATTGGTTACCTAGATTGATTGTTTTGAGGATGTTTTCTAAAACTTAATTGATTGCTAAAACCATAAACCCATAATTGCATTATGAAACCCTAATACTAAACATATTCGATTTCATTGATTCATCTAATTGTTTATGAGGTTAGGATCGATTGCTAAGTTGATAGTTTTTGCATGATTTATGTCTTATTTTTATAAACTAGTTTTAACCGTATGATCTTACTAGAACCGTTATGCTAGGGTTGTTAAATACATGCTTAGAATCCGATAGATTGTCTTTGCATGATCCGTTTGTTTTGTCTAGATTGAGGTTATATGGTCCGATTTTTAAGTGCATATAGATCTCGAATGCTAGGCTTTCTAAACTCATACCTGAAACGGACTGATTAATTGCTAAACCCTGATTGAATGTTTTAACATTGAAACTGCATATGATCCTTGGACATATAAAAAAATTGTTTTGCTAGTCTTGATAAACCCTAATCTTATGAGCACATCATGTTGCTAAGTCTTGAACTTGATTGATTGAAAACTCTGATTGAATGTTTCTTGAGAGTTAGGATTGTATGCTAGATTGATTGATCCATTTGTGACCTAACTCTAATGCTAAAACCCTAATCGTAAGTTTAAACCCTAATTGAATCAGAATTGCTCATACTTGAAATTGATTAAATATGGCCACATGATTGTTACATGATCCACTCCTGTACATATAGATCATGATTGCTAGGATTGTTGCATCATCTCATATGGCCGTGTGGCTTGTTAGCATTATACCATCTTGGCCGCATGAATACATATATAGACATTGATCTTTAGGATTGTCTTGTTTGATCTATATGACTTGGATTGTCTTGTTTGGTCGTTAAACTTAAGCATTCGTATAACCTATTGAACATATAGACATTGATCTTTAGGATTTTCTTGCATATTTGTATAAACTGATTGCTTCATGGCCGCATATAGAAATTAACTATTAGGAATGTCTTGTCTCGTCTGGCCATGTGATTTATTTGATAAGCATGACTTGATTACTTGTTTACATTACTATCTGTATGACTTGTGATATCTTGTTTGGTCAAGAGTTATATCTGATAAAACCGTATGGAACCTTGAAACCCTAACTTGGTCAAATTATTGATTGAAAGTTTTAGGATTGAATTCGACCACCTTGCGTTAATATTCGACCACCTAGAACATGATGATCTGATTGATATTTTATTTGATTGAGGTTATATACATATAGATCATGTTTTATAGGCTTGCATAAACATATAGAAATCACTTGTTAGGATTGCTTTGTTCGAATAACTTGATTATAAGGTCGTATAAACCATAGACCTAAAGTATAAGAACATATGATTTCAAATGTCGAAAATCAACAACTTGGATTTTGCTGCCCTAAATCTCGTTGGTGATAATTACTTGCAATGGGCATTGGATACTAAGATTATCCTAAAGTCAAAGAACTTGGTGAATGTATCACAGAAGGCAATAATGGCAATGAGAAAGATAGATACATGGCAATATTAATTATTCGTCATCATCTTGCTGAGAGTCTCAAAGATCAGTATCTGACTATTGAGAATCCTCTAGAACTTTGGACAGCATTAAAAATGAGATATAATCACCAAAGAACGGTGTTATTACCAAATGCTCTATTTGATTGGAGGAATCTCAGGATCCAGGATTACAAGTCTGTGGACGAGTATAATTCAACCCTATTTAAGATTGTTTCTTTAATGAAACTGTGAGGTGAGGTTATAACAGATAATGATATGTTAGAAAAGACATTTTCCACTTTCCACGCAAGTAATGTGTTGCTACAGAAACAATATCGTGAAAAGGGTTTCAAAACTTATGCAGATCTGATCTCATGTCTATTGCTAGCTGAGCAAAACAATGAGCTGTTGATTAAAACAGTGAATTGAGACCTCCTGGATCAACCTCATTACCTGAAGTCAATAAGGCCACAGAAGAAAAGAAAGAATCCAAAGAAAGAAACCATGTCCAGAATAAACCACACGGCCATGGCCATGGTGGATGAAAAGGACATGGTCGTGGCCACTACAATTCATATGGTCGAGGTAACTAATCGGACCGTGGCCGTGGGAACCAATATAACCGTGGTCGTGGACCCAATTTTGGCCATGGTCGAGGGCTAGGAGGCCGTGGTATCTCCTTTAAACCACACCACTCGACCAAATCAGTGTGCCATAGATGTGGAATGGGTAATCATTGGGCTAAGAACTGTAGGACTCCCAGACATCTAGTTGACCTCTACCAAGAGAGTATGAAAGGGAAGAATCCTGAAGCCCATTTGGTCCAAGATGGCGATGGTGACTTTGACCTTGATCAAGATGATCTTATGGATTATGAAACATCAGATTGTCTAAAAGAATAGTTGATTTCGACAAACTGTTTTTGTGCCTTGATTTGCTTTATGTTTTTCTTTGTCTTCATGATTTCTTTGAGTTTACTTTATTGTCTTGTCTGATTTAACTTAATAAGATGAAGCGCCAATATAACAACACATTGCGGGTATAGCCAGCCTAATTTAGGGCCACAGCCAGGCATGTATATTATTACCTAAAGGGCACGCATCTAGAGATCTCTGATGTTTTATATTCACCCAGAGAAGCCCATTGAGTTACTAAGATATAAGAATGAATGGTTTCCATATAGAAACAATGGGCGAAGGAAACAAAGAGTTCCTTCAGACATGGAAATACGCCCAAGGCCATAAGAAAGTGGTCGAGACTATACTTGCATTCTCTACTGGTATTTACTATGCCAAGATCAATATGATGAGGCTAGATGTTGAAGTGAACAAAAGGTTTACTGAGAATTTTACTTTATGGCATGACCGGCTTGGCCATCCCGGTCCAAACATGATGCGTAAATTGATAAGTAATATAAAAGAGCACACATTGAAAGAATGAAGAGTTATCCGAAGAATCTCACGTGTGTAGCATGTACACAAGAGAAACTCATTAGGTCATCACCAGTAAAACGGCTAAAAACCCATTTTCAGATTTTCCTTTAAAGACTATACGTCTAAAATATGTTGGTGAATCCATGTCCCAAGCGTTTGATGATTATAGTATGTCCATGGGGGGTAAGTGTGGAACATAAGTGTGGCGCATGTCCATACATAAAACGGCTTGGCTGAATCTTGTATTGAACGCATTACTAGACCATTACTTATGAGGTCAAAACTCTCAGTCTAAGCTTGGGGACTTGTAGTTTTACATGCAGCAGAGTTGATACACATCAGGGCATCTAGTGAGCATAGATACTCCCCATCTCAATTAAATCAAGGGTCATGAGCCAGACATACCCCATCTAAGGAAATTTGGATGTGCCAATTTCTCCACCACAGAGAACTAAGATGGGACCTCAAAGGAGGATGGGGTATATGTTGGATATGAATCTCCCACGATTATTAAGTACCTAGAGCCGACCATGGGTGATCTATTTAAGGCTAGGTACACAGATTATCATAAATTCGACTCCAACATAAGAGGGAGAAAATAATAAGCTGGTAAAAGAAATAGAATGGAATCAACCATCATTGTCTTGGCAAGATCCTCGGACTAAAGAATGTGATTTAGACATCCAAAAGATTATACATTTACAAAAGCTAGCTAATCGATTGCCAGACTCATTTGCTGACCCAAAGAAAGTGACTAAGTCATATATACCAGCTTGTAATGCACCAATACGTATTGAAGTCCAAGAGGGACATAATCAAGTTGCTACAAGAGTCTAGACAACATTTGAAACGTGGTAGACCAATAGGTTCCAAAGATAAGAATTCTCGAAAGCAAAAGAAAGGTGTAGAGAATGAAAACAAATCCTAGGTCGAGGAAACCACAGACATGGACATAAGGCCGGCCAGCTCTAAGGTACCAAACACTGAGGCTTGGGACGCCAAGCTTCAGGGTGCTAATGGTCCTGATAATAATGAGATTGTAATCGATTATATCATGTCTGGAATATATTGCAACAGAAAAAGATGTCGACATAGATGATTTATTTGCATACAAGGTATCACTTGAACTTATGGATATAAACGAGGATCATGAACCCACGTCAATAATAGAGTGCACTCATAGATCAGATTGGCTTAAATGAAAAGAAGCTATAGACGTGGAGGTAAACTCTTTAAGAAAGAAAAATGTATTTGGTCCAATAAATAAGGACACCTTATGATGTTAAACCAGTGGATATAAATGGGTCTTTGAGAGGGAAAGAAATCATGAGATATAAAGCCCATATTATTGTACAAGTATTTTCACAAGAGACCAAGAATAGATTATGAGGAGACATACTCTCCTGTGGTGGATGCTATTACATTTTGATTTTTAATAAGCCTAGCCATAAGAGAAATTAGATTTGCAGCTAATGGATGTAGTAACTGCATATTTATATGGTCCACTGGATAATGAGATATATATGAAAGTACCAAAAGGTATTGAGCTCAAAGATAAGAAAAGGTTCTCAAAGAACAACATTGTATAAACCTGAACATATCTATTTATGGACTGAAACAAAGCGGCCACATAGGCTAAATAAATACTTAGTAAAAGAGGAATATAAGAATGACCCAATCAGTCCCATGTATTTTCATAAAAGAAATTCGACAACTTATTTTTATTTTATACTGACGAGCCCAAAGAGGGGTTAATTGGTTTTGTTGATGCAGGTTATCTATTAGATCTTAGACAGGTTATGCAATATATTGTCAATCCATGAAATAAACCATCGCAGCAACATCAGCCAAATTCATGTGTGTGTTTGGTTGAGAGTATGGGATGGTCGACGGGATGACCAATCACATCCGCTCAAAGTATAATATGGTCGACGACAAAGAAATACATTTGTGTGGACTGTGGGATGTTCGTGGGCGTAGAAGGGCCAACCATCATGTGCAAGTTACAAAAGGCTAGAGAGGTCCGAGTGGTACAAGTTCGTTCAAGTCACTCCAACATCAATATTCAAGAAGTTGATACATCAAATTGGAATGCGTAGGCTTAGGGACCGTCAGTGAGGTCCAAATCAGGGGGAGTAATGTGTGTTGTGCTCTTTTTCATTCACCATGGTTTTGTTCCAATTGGGTTTTCCGGGTAAAGGTTTTAATGAGGCAACATTAAGCACATTACAAGATCTATACAGTTATTGCATCCAAGGGGGAGTGTTATGAACCAGATTGTGGATGGCCCATAACCTACTGAATAGAGGTTTAATAAACTTAGACTATATAGGTTTAGGTTTAGGCGGCTAGGGAAACATTTTCCATATTGGTTTTGGATATTTTCTTTTTCCTAGTTACAATAGGATTTGTATTCTTTTCATTTACATATATAACGATCTATTGTAATCTTTATATAAGGGGAACCCCTTGTACTTTATGAATAATACAATACAAAACAATATACTAATTCCCAAATTTTTTTTGTAAGTTTTATAACATGTTCAAGCTTTATGTATTTTTTATTTACTGAAATATTTCATTCTTCGCTAATCTGATTAGGGCAGGGGACGAGGACGCGACGAAACCCATCGACAGAGGATTTTAGGTCCGTCTATTTCTATGCTTTTCGTATATATACATATATAAATATTATATTAGTTTTAATTTTTGAATTGAAAAGTTCTCTGAGGCAAAAATATGGTTGTCATGAACACGAAGCAGCTGATTATGGAATCTCAATCAATGGTGAGAAAAAGATTCTGGGTGAAAGGAGATATGATTTCACTATGGTGGTAATTTTTCTTCTTTTTGGGTGACTGATTATTAGTAAAGATTAGGGTTTAGTATTCACTTGAACGTAATATTCTAATAAAGTATTGCATTAAAATATGTATGGTTGAAAATTGTAGATCCAAACTAGATACTTCTTTGAAGGATACACCAAAGGAAGATCATATGGTAACTTGTGGCCTGAGATGCTGAAGCTGAAAGACTAGCCACCTTCAAACAAGTTTGATAACCATTTATCTCATCACTACGCCTGAGCTCATCTCAGCATTAACTTTGCAAGAATACAGAGATCCTAGGTCCAGAGTTATTGACACTGCTATCAACTCTCTGGTTTTCTTGAAATTGATAACAGAAACCTAAAAGCATGGCCTTCTCTTATAACTGACTATTTGCTGCAGAACATGGAATAACAACACTTCCTTTGGTGAGATAGATTCTAACTTCGTAAGCAATCATATCGTTAAAGTATCCTGATAGGTGATGAGGTGCTGACCTGGCAACAGCAGAAGACTATTGTTGGGGGTGGATTCACATCCTTCCCAAGGCCCATTAGACAATGAATTGGGCCCATGTCATTAGAAAGCCCTAGGCCTCTCATTTCTATAAATAGGGAGCTACCTCCTCTTTAGCAAGGGGATTCTCTTCTCATTTTTAGACTAAGAACATTTCTTAGGGATTTATAGATTCACTTTACATTTGTACTCACACATTGTAATGAATTTTCATATCAATAAATCTCTTTGATGTTCTATTCTCATTCGATTTCTTTGTTGATTTCTCCTAAGCCTCAAGGATTTAAGAATCCAATTCTTAAATTTTTTATTGTTATGATTCTACAAAAAACACCATTTTTGGATCAAACAGTTGGCGCTAGAAGGAGGGGGCAGGAGAAAAATCTTCAAAGCATATCAAACTTGAGAAGAACCCTAGATCTAAAATCTGAGGTTAAAAAAAAAAAAAAAAAAAATCCAGATCCAGTTTGGACAAGATTTTGACTTTGGGAAAGCTCGAGACTTCCTTCTCATCAGCTTGCCGTCTCGTACTTTCATGGTGAATCAAAGTTGGGGGACGATTCTTCGATCTGTTCTTCTCAGTCTTCTCGAGACCCGAAAGATCTTGTAATCACCGCAACATCAGCTTGCATCTCGGGGCTCATGTCGCCATTTAGATCTTGAGGCCTAAAAGCTCTCGCCATCTTGTCATACAACGCAGAGCTTTCGGGAAAAGAGGTCGGAGATCTCCATCTCTATCCTCCGTCGGACACGTAGCGAGTGGGTCAGTTCAGCAGCAGTCTTCGTGTTGACAGTGGAAGTTTGCGTCCTCTTCATCTCCTGACCAGAGAACTTTAAAGGTACGAGCTTTCCGTCTGAGAAGAGCTTGTCGGCAGAGAGCATTTAGCTTGAGCTTTCAGTTCAAACAGTTGAGTCTTCTTCACCAGAGGTTTGAGATTCAGCTACGAGGCTGAAGTTGTCCTTTAAGCTTGAGTGTTTCCGGATCGAGATTTGATCTCAGGTGGTGGTACGAAGATGTTCTGTCCACTGATCTCTTTGTACTTAGTATCAGAGAGCTGCTTCTTCAGATTAGAAGCTGATTCGCCCTCCATTGTCCCACTTAGCTCTCGCTCTTTGGCAGCTTCAAAGAGCTCTGAAGCATCATCTTCTTGATTACGAGAAAAGATCCCACTCCCAGTTATCTCCTTCATCTTGTGTTCTGAGCAAGACTTCCTTCTGTTCATGATCACCTACTCCATTGTCCCACAAGCTTGCGTCTCGTCACCAGCTCGTCTTCTCTCCCTTGCGCCGTATAGATTGATCAGTAACACTTGTCTCAGGATCCATATTGTGACAAAGATCAAGACTTGATTTTTATCACCTCAAGACTAGATCGAGTGGAAACCGAGTCTACGAATCAGACAGAAGATGCTTCTTCAAGCTCTGTTCCTGTCTCTCCCTTTCTATGCCTCGAGCTCGTGGTTGCAGAGACTCAGCTCGGTTCCAGGCTCGTGGTTGGTGAGAACACCTCCTAGGAGAGTCGTCTGGGTTGCTGGAGCAGCAAAACGAACCGGTTCCCTGTTTCCTTTGTTCTGCTACGTGATGATGGTTCAGGAAAGCTAGAGCTGAGGTTGGGTTCAAGCTTCTCGTGAAGTAAGAGGTGGCTTAGCCTTATCAACTTGCCTACATCAAGCTTCTCTTCCCAACAAGCTCGTTTGATTCTTTTTGTGACGAGAAGAGTTTAATTCTTCTGGTGTTGAAGAATAAAAAAATAATGAGACGCTCCCCACAAGTCAAGCTTTGCTGAAGAGGAGTTGTTTTGACGATACTAAGGTCTTGGAACAGATGTCTACGATAACTTTCTTACCAAGATACTCGGTCACCTCGGACTCTTGTTTCTTATTCACAACAAAGATAAGTTCTCTTGTTAAACAATTCACATGCTTTAATCACCTTTAAGCTACATATATGTGTCACAGTTGACCTTTAAGCTTGTAGAGCTCTAAGTTGCTTCTCGTATAATCTAAGTCACAGTAGACATTATGACTGTGGTTTAAATTATTAAACAACTCTAAGTTGCTTTATTGTTGGTAGCCTATGATATTGATAATCAACATTTATCATTCATCACGTGCAACTCATGAGTATTAAGTAAAAACGAGTTTCATTCTTGGTTAATGTTGAGACAAAGCTTGATTATTTCTTTTGGTTTATCATGATCTAATTACGATTTGCTTTTTGTGAGCCAGAAGAGAAAAAGAGAATCAACAAACTCTCAGCTACAAGCTTGGCGGAAGCGAGTTATTACGTTTGTTGAGCAAAACGAGAATCAGGACCGGGAGCAACACAAAGTCCTCAAGTCGCCTCGCTGCAAAGACGTCCGGATGCTCAACACAAACCCTCTCGGCACATTCATGATCTCTGCAATCGAGAAGCATGCGACCTGCGCCACAACAAGCTTGCCGCAACCGGCACAAGCTCTAGACAAACTCGTTTTGTCAAGACATCTCAGCAGCTGGTTTTGATCTCGACGAACACCTGCCATGGCGACCTCACGGCAACGCGCGGATCAACGAGACATCTCAACCAGCCAACTTCATCGCTCCATATACACATGGATCGCGAAAACCACGAAGACATGTCTACCAATGACAATTTGATTGTGACAGCTCGTTGTGGTGACGGTATGTTCATGATGATGTCCATGGCAATTTGTTTTTGGTAGTTAGTCGATTGACGCTTCATCCATGACGACTTATTCCGGTGGTTCAGAACACTGTCCTCACAGATCGTTTACGCAACCATCCCCGGAGTATGAAGTCTATCGGAATCAGAAGCATGTCAACGGCGGCTCGCCCAGGACATTTTGTCTACGACACTTCATTTATGACAACCTCACCATAATGGCTCGTTCATATCAATGCGTTTACAGTATGTGTATGTGCCTAGTTCATTGTCTCATAAACCCTATTCGTAACTTCGCAGAGATCGATTTCATCTCTCTCAACGAACTTGGGGGGGCTTACTGTTGGGGGTGGATTCACATCCTTCCCAAGGCCCATTAGACAATGAATTGGGCCCATGTCATTAGAAAGCCCTAGGCCTCTCATTTCTATAAATAGGGAGCTACCTCCTCTTTAGCAAGGGGATTCTCTTCTCATTTTTAGACTAAGAACATTTCTTAGGGATTTATAGATTCACTTTACATTTGTACTCACACATTGTAATGAATTTTCATATCAATAAATCTCTTTGATGTTCTATTCTCATTCGATTTCTTTGTTGATTTCTCCTAAGCCTCAAGGATTTAAGAATCCAATTCTTAAATCTTTTATTATTATGATTCTACAAAAAACACCATTTTTGGATCAAACAACTATGAAGAAGAGTGACCTGGCACCTGCAGGGAGAAAAGAAGATTCGGTTATACTTGTAAAGAGGAAGAGAGTCATATATTATAAATAGAGGAGTGCTTGTAACAGAATCTTTATGCATCTTGTTGGTAAATGTATCTGGGAGAGTTAGGGACTCTTGAATAAACCCTAGGTTCTTGGTGTAATCGGTGATTGTGATCAATATACTTGCGTGTTCTTATCATATCCCAACCAAGTTCAGTATTTGAAAGGCATGTGCCTCTAGAGGGCTTTCCAGCCGCTAAAGCAGAAACCCAAACAGTTGTGTCTCTTGCAATTAAGCTAGCTCGTGTCGAAGCAGAGGCTATAGCTGAAAATGCGGTTTCTGCCCATAACACGTTAGTTGCTCAGGTTGTAAAGGATATCAACGCTCGCCTTGAAAAAGAGCTTTTACGAGAATATGAAATAGTATATGCAGTGGTAAACTGGCTAAAGTAGATACAAGTGAAACTTGGACCTAAAGCTGCTTATGAAAGCAAAATTCTACCTAAGAATCCCCATACAAGATTTTTTAAAAAAGATTCTTAGATACAAACTTGGTTCAATCTATTTCTACTGAAACAGACTCAAGCTAAACAAAGAGATCATGTGGACAGTGTATGAGGCAGATTGCATCCCCCACAAGGCACAAGAAATAGCTGACCCGACCCATCGAATTCAGAGTCATTCAGCTCGGCTTACGGCTAGTAGAATGCGGCTCGTATGTGTCTCGGTTCAGATTGCAGCCGCAACGGTCTGCTATCAGCCGACTCACTAAAAATACCAAAGGACACTCGGCCTGATGAGTAATTAGTCGGCCCGCACGAGTAAATGCCCATTAAGACGAACCGACCTAGGGCATCCACTGCTTTGATTCCCCTATATAAAGGGGGAATGGAGGCAAGGAGAAAGGGGGAATACACTAATACCTGGCGGCTAGAATTAGGGTTTTACATCTTTTGTTCTACCTACTTGTACTTCCGGACCAGCTCTCCGAGCACCGATTACTCTCTTTTTTTACTTCCACTTTTGTATCCGAAAGAACGTCATTTAGCCTAATATAAACTTCTTCAAAACTAACCCACTGACGAGTTTCGTCCCTTTACTGGAAACCAACCGAACTCGGTTCAAATAGTTGGCGCCCACCGTGGGGCAGACTAAAGCAACGTTACCAGCATGATGATGATTCTACCGCTTTCCGACGAAACACCGGAACCGAATTCTACAGCCGTGATACCCTCCACGACGGATTTCATGGATACCATCATGGCACGCCTCTTGCCGCAAGAGGAAGTCCAAAAATCCACAAACGCATAACTCGCTGCGATCACTGCCGCTCTCGCCGCCCCCGCGAGCAAGCCAACTACTGTTTGCAGGAGACTCTTTCGGATGCACGGCAAGAACAACGACAACACGCAACAGGCGACAAAACAAACTCGAAGAAAGTTTTCATTAATGTCGTCGACGAGGTGGAATTCCCAGATTCAGCATTGGTCGTCCAAAGGAAAGGGTGGAACCATTGGCCTCAACCACTAGAGAGCAAAGATACAGACAGAAAAACAGAGGCCCCGGTCGGATCCTCCAACGCTGTCGATCTAACCAAGTTCTGCGAGTACTATCAGATGAAGGGAAACAATATACACGAATGCAAATAATTGCATGAAGCACTCTTGGCGTCCTTCAGCAACAACACGGCTAAGATAGAACCACTCAAGCCTGAACCGAAGAACACCAAGAACTGGAGCAAGAACAAAGAGAAGAAGCCCCAAAAGCAACAAGGCAGAGTTTCAAAGCGAATTTGACGCTCCGGAAGCAGAAACGATCCACAAGAACAAAGAGAAGGATGACACATTGGCTGACAAGGAAAAACCCCGCCACCGACGACGCGTCCAAGTGATCCTCTCCCGCCAAAACGCCTCATCAGACGACGATGTTATATCTGAACCCGATGACCTGCGTGTCAAGATAAATCAACGAACCGCCGAACTAGCCGACTCTCAGGTTACGACCGCTGACCTATGAAACCACCTAAAGCAAAAAGTAGCAACCAGTTGAGATGTCCACGCGGACGTGTCGGACTTTCCAGATGAAATCAAATCATCAAAGACTAGGAAAGTTACAAAAGCCGACACTCCGGAAGTATACAACGAACCGCCCGAGAAAGTGGACCTCCGCAGCAAACTCAATTCCAAAGTCGACGACCTCAAGATCAAGCTCAACCGTACTAAACCCTCCAATCTTTGGCAAAACTCTAGAACTCAAGGTCCCACCATGCATCGATCACCCCCGGCAGAGGTCCAATATCCGAATCATGCGCTCACATTCAGCAACAATGGACCAAGCGACTGTCGCAGCTGAACATGATCATGGGTGGTTCTCCCCCATGCGGAGATTTGGTTTACTCCGTGAAAGATTACCCACGACAAGCGACCACTTCCCACAGTGGCCATCTAAACTAGGGAGCGATCATCAGATCACGTTCTCCCTTGACGATGCAGCCGATATCCATACGCCGCACAATGACCCGCTCCTCCTAGAGTTAGGAATTGGGGATTATGAAGTTACCAAAGTACTAATTGATACAGGAAGTTCAATCGACCTAATCTTTAGGGACATGCTCAAAAAAATGGGAGTCGATTAGCGGGACGTCAAACCTTCCTCCAAGACACTGACATGCTTCAACGGGTCCTCCAAAGAAAATATGGGAACAATCTGACTCCCGGTTTACGCAGGCGGGGTAACAAGATCAGTCAAATTTTCTATCATCGGCACCAAAGCACCGTACAATGTCATCCTCGGAACCTTGTGGCTGCATTCCATGCGCAAAGTCTCGTCAACCTACCATCAGTTTGTCAAGTTCCCCGGACCCGACGATCAGATTTGAACCCTCCACGGCGATCAACAAGCCGCTCACGATTTACTAAGCGCAACGATCAAGCTACACCGGTCAACCTCCCACTTGAACTTCGTCTCAAAACCAATCCACAAGGTCTACCCGCAGAAGGAAGAGGTCCACAAGGTCCTTATTGACGACAATGACCCCAGCAAGGTCCTGTGGATTGGAGCTTACCTCTCTGACAAAATGCGAAGCAAGATTGTCGAGTTCCTCCGACAAAATGCGTCAACCTTTGCATGGACCATGTCTGACATGAAAGGTATCGATCCAGCGATAAATACACACGAGCTCAACGTTGATCCAACGTTTAAGCTTATCCGGCATAAACGAAGAAATCTCGACCCCAAACGTTCGAAAGCGGTGAATGACGAAGTCGAGCGATTACTCGGAGCCGCCTCCATCACAAAAGTTAGGTATCCCGAGTGGATCGCCAACCCCGTTGTCTTCAAAAAGAAGACTGGCAAGTAGCGCGTTTGCATCGACTTTACCGACTTGAACAAAGCTTTCCCGAAAGACAGCTTTCCGCTCCCACATATCGATCGACTAGTCGAGTCAACAGTAGTAAACGAATTACTAACGTTCATGGATGCCTTCCCCGATTATAATAAAATCGCCATGCATCTTGACGAACGCGAGAAGACAGCATTTATCACAAATCGAGGAACCTACTGTTACAAGGTGATGCCCTTCGGTCTCAAGAACGCGGGAGCGACATACCAGAGGATTGTAAATAGAATGTTTGCTAAGAAACTAGGAACCATGATATAGCCAATTTATTACCAATTTTAGGTCACGTTCTATATTGGGTATATTATGTCTGTATGTGATATGTTTTAGAGTATTTACAGCTCCAGGGACGTTTTGGAGATAAAGGGAGATACTTGGAGCTTTTGGAGCATTTAGAGGACAAGAATCCGTAGCTGACCATCTAAGGAGTCGAAGTGTAAACCTTCGTCGATCGATGATACTATCATGGAATCTACCGATGATGAAAGAGCAAGGTCGATCGATGTTGCACACTTGCCATCGATCGACGACCAACTCACAAACAACCGACTGGAAAAGCCCAAGTTCAGAAGACAAAAGACAAGAATACCATGGACGAGTTTTTACCAACATTTTAGGGTTTTTATATTTATGCTCATGTATTGAGAGCAGGGGGTGTGAAGGTGGAAGTACAAGCTTAGGCAGGACTTGACACAACCCACATAGCTTTATAGTTGTAGGTTTTTAGGGGAGAAGATTCATAACTCCATATGGAGATTTTTATTTGAACCCCAATATTCAATCTATGCATTCTATTCAGATTATTATTCTTTCTTTGATCATATCTGAGTAATCATTAACTAGGTTTAGGGTTGAATGATACCAATCATGGATTATCCCAAAAGTAGGATTACTATCTAAGTTAATAGCCATCAATTGAGTTGTGCTTAATGCTTGCATTCTAGAGTAGCTAAATAAATTCTCGAAAGTAGCACATGGACGACTACGAGAGTAGGTTCTGTGCCAAAACAGACTACATTGAACTAGGTTGTTAGACGCATACGAGAGCTGGTCTAATTAGTCTGGTGGACTTATCAAATCTCGTTCACACTTCCTTCCGATTTCACTGTCGGTCGACATCAGACCATAGCCGTCGATCGATGGTCTTTCCTTTTGCTCGCATACAAGAGTTGAAGTTAAGAAGGTCAGAATAGTTAATATTTGAGTCATAGTATATTTACATATATGTGCTTCCAATATAATCCATTAAGATTGAAACCCCAGGTCTAGCATATTAACATTTGCATCAAGTTAGTTTATTAGAATATTTCCATATTTGCATTATTTCTATATTTGCATTATTAGCGTATTTCCATATTGGATCTCTACTTCTTGAAAAGAAGTATTTCCTTAATTGATTGTTTGCCAACCTATATATATATATATATATTCACCTAGATTAATCTTTAGGAATAAGAAATCTATTGTGTGCAATTGCTCTCTGTGGATTCGATCCCTAAGTACTACATGTGGTCTCTTTTGGCAAGAGTACTATTTGTGTGTTAAAGACAAGGGTTAATTTGATAGTGATTTGTTTAGGATATTTATACCATGCTATAACAACTAAAACATGTATGTCAAATTTGGCGCCGTTGCCGAGGAGCATTGATCGCCATTAGATTTGATTTCTAGAATTTAATCTAGGTTAGTTACTACATTCAAGTTACTAAATTTTTATTTTCCTTGTTTTCAGGTGCATGCAAAGACACACCAAAAGCAATAAAGGACAAGAAACTATTATTCTATGACCCCGACAGAATCAAACGTACGATCTACAAAGAGAGACGACAAGCATCGATCAGCAGCAACAACTCCGCGTTGACCGACACATCTTTACGGATAGCATCGACCGGCATCAGAACTCGAGCATTGACCGATACTGATCACACACCGACAATCGACAGCATAGTACCCACATCAATCAACAGAAGCCGACGAGTTCAGATGGTTGTGACGTTGATTTTGACTCGAGATGAGGATGGGAACCTGCATGACCAAGACGGTCATATGTGCAGTGCAGCCGATCAAAAGATAGATGATCATGAAGCTGTAATCCCTGATGCAGAAGTAGAAGCAGACGCCGCAGCATCTCAACCTGAAGCTAATCCCAAGCTGCTCAGAGGACACTGGCTGGCTACAACCGTCCATACTAGTTCTATGCCAACAGATCTGCATTCACCCTCCAGCTTTTCAGAGGAATTATTTTCAAATCAAGCCCACCTTCTTTAGACTTGTAGTGCATACACCTTACCATGGGTTACGACATGAGCACCCTATGGATCATTTGGAGCGATTTGATGATCTAATGACTGCTATCAAAGCCAATGGAGTCCTTGAGGAATATATTTTTGTAAGCTCTTCAAATACTCACTTGTTGAAGAACCTTCATATTGGCTTAAGCAGTTATCACCAGGATCTCTGACATCCTAGAATGACATCAAGAATGCTTTCTTGTGCAACTTCTTTGATGACGCAAAACCAGAAAACCTGAGGAGCAAGATTGTTACTTTCTCACATGAACCCTCCGAATCTTTCAGAAACTCTTGGATGAGATTCAAATCATACTAAAGAGACTGCCCACATTATGGGTTCAAAGAAGTGCAACTTCTCAACATTTTCTTTGGAGGTATTGGATTACAGTACCAGATGGCTTTGGACACAGCTAGTGAGGGAAATTTCAGCACTGGGAATCCTAAAGAAGCTACAAGGTTGATTGAGAATCTGGCACCCAACAGCAGTATCAAGAACACATAGTTTGAAACAAAGAGATCAGCTCTAACTATGAGTAAGGATAAGATTGAAGAGGTCAAGGCAAAACTGGATAGTGTTTAGAAATTCTTCAGAAAGCAGGTCACTTTTGCAGTGGTAGAAGCAATAGAGTCTAGAGATGATGCAATTGAAGAAGAGGATTTGAACAACATTGATGGGAATGGTTTCCAGAGACAAGGAAATCCAGGCTTCAACAGGAAACCCTATGCGAATGGTCAAAGGGGTAGCTTTAATCAAGGTTCACAGCGAAAGCCTTTCAACAACAACATAACTTATGGACCTTCCTACTACTAGATCCTGCTCCAGAGACCCAGGAAAGCAAGATTGAAGCGATAGTTAACAGAGTTTTAGAGGGACAACAGAAGATGACTGTGTATTTCAATGGTAAGATAGATGGGCTGTACCTCAACCTCAACACCAAATTTGAGAACCTCAACACCCATATGAAGAACCAAGAGAATCAAGTGCTGCAAACAAGTGAAACCATCATGAGACATGAGAGCCTGATAAAGGAGAAAATTGAAGCTGGACAAAAGCACCACGTCAATGCATTGATTGATGATTTTTTGCAGGGAGTTAAGAGGGAAGAGCTCCAAGAAGGAGATTTTCGTGTGGAAAGTTCGATGTCATTTGGCAGTTCGCATTGGTGTCACTCAACACCAACCAAAGAGCATTGATCGACAGTGAATCCTGCAGAATCAGTGGCTTTGTGTGAATCAACTAATGTTGATTGACACCTACATAAGACAGTCGATCGACATAGTGATAAAGGGATCGATTGACAATACAATATGAGCATCGATCGACAGATAAAGAACCCGGTTCGACTACTAAGCATCACTGCAACTTTGATTGCGCGTCCAACCAGAACGGTTTCAGAAAAGTATACTGACAAATCTGAAAGTATGGATCTTGATAGAGAAGATGAGGGACACTCTATGAGGAAGCAAAATATCCCCAAACATCTACGCAAAGAAGCGAATGAAAAAGAGATTGACACCTTTACCAAAAGAATTCTCAAAATTTCTTTAGATACTCCTTTGGTGAAGCTTATTATACTCACAGGTTGTCGATGTTTTTCAGGGAAACAAGGATGACAGACAATGATATAGAATTCATGTTCAATCATCTCAGAGAAAAGATGAAACAGGGAACATGTCTGAAGAAGAAGAGTGATCCTGGGAAGTTTGTGATTCCATGCTTTATTAAGGGCAACAAATACGTACCCCAATGCCCTTTGTGATTATGGATCATCAGTGAGCATTATGCCAATAACTATGGCAGAGTAGCTGAACCTGAAAGTGGAACCCTCCAATGATTCATTCACATTTGTAGGCTGCTCAAAAGTGAACTCAGGAGGGATGGTAAAAGATGTTCCAGTGCAGATTAACAACATCCTAGTACCAGTAGACTTCCATGTGATGGACATCATGATAGATTGGAACTCTTCACTATTACTTGGACGAGCATTCATGGCTACTGTGGGAGATATCTGCGATATGAAGTTAAACATGTAGTATCTATCTCTAATTGATGAAAATATTTTCTATGAACCTGTCAAAAATAAGAACAAGGTTACTCTGATTGAATGTGTGATAATTCAGAACTTGTGGCCACATGCTTTTGCGATTATGAATTTTATGAAGAGTCGGAAGATGGAGCATCAATCGATACCCAGACTAGACTATCTTCGACACGCTTGCAATTCAGAAATCGGTCAATGCCCACCCTTTGTTATTGATCAACACTCACACTCCAGAACCGATCAACGCCTACCACACTGATGGTGATTACAACACAGCTCACCCCGAGTATGACGAAGACTACATAGAAGAAGAGATGATCGAGTACCGTGGTATTTCTACGGAAGAGGCTAGTATTTTTCATATTTCTCATCAATTCGGGAATTCAACATCGATCGACGGTAACCCTATGCCATCGATCGATACTGACCACGAAGCAGCAACCGAATTAGATTCAGATGCAGAGCGCAAAAAGGAATATGGTTATCTACAACCACACGAGTTCAGTATTATGAGAGATCCAGACGGTCAGGCAAGAGCTATGGATGGCAGACTACTTAATGTCACGAGGGAAGATATTGCAGACATTCTTGTCGTGGCTAATAGAGCTGGACCTTTTCGCACAACAGTCTGGTTATAGAGCATTGATCGACGATCAACATACACCATCGATCGACGGTCACCATACACCATCGATCGACACGCGTCCAGTAGGCGAAGGATAAGATGAAGATTACAGAGAGAAAGAGCATATTGAATGCCATGGCCTGGCATTAGAGGAAACTGGTTGGGTGATGAACGCGAGAGTGGATAATCAAGCACCGATCACAGGCTACTCATGTCCTTTGAATGACATCAGACGCGAACCAGAACACCAACATGGGCAGAAGAGACAGATATTGGTAACCTTAGACCAGGTGAGTTTGGTATTTTCAGAGACCCAGAGGGACATGCACGGGCTCTTGATGGGAGACTCCTACATTTATCCGAGGAGGATGTAGGAAATGCCCTTATTATGGCTAATGGATCGGATAATATATTTGGAGAGCAGCAGAGGCCATCGATCGACTCACACCATTCAGCATCGATCGATATTGAAGAGCAGAGACACGAGCCGATCCGTACTGATCCATACACTTTCAAACCATCATTAATCGACACAGCCATCCGGACATTGATCGAATTGGCATTATGAGCAAGGTACGAGAGCCTTTGATACTGAAGGCAACAGACTTTTCCATTGGAAAAAGAAAGATGAGTATAGCATTCTACAAAGATGAGAATGGTAATGCACGAGCTACATACGGAAGGGTAGTAAATGTGGAAGCTGAAGACATTAGAGTAGTTCTAAAGAGATCTAATTTGTTTGAGTAGAGCTACATATGTTTACCAGAACATGCAGCAAGGATCGCTATGTTTCGAAGGATCAATAGACATACAACAGAGATGAGATTGATGATATTGTGAATGCGATCTTCAGAACTCAAGATATGTCACTGGATGATTTTTAGAAAAGGTTGGGTGATGTCTACTATCCTATAGACACATGCCTTACCGGTTTGACTGCACGCATAGATGAGATGAAGCAAGATTTGGATATTGTTCAAAGAAAGCATGTGATTGGGGCAGATAACCGAGCATCGATCGACGGCAACATCAAAGCATCGATCGACACTGATGAACACGGATAGAAGACAGCAGCCTAAGTGGAATTAGAAGATAGGTTCGATGAGATTGCATTTTCTCAGAGCCTGATGAAGGAAGATATTTCTCAGCAATTGGAGGATTTATCAGAGACTACAGCTGCCAGACTTAGGATGCTACAGCGCAGTATTGAGAGACTAGAAAAAGGAATGAATCCACTGGCCTTTTTCAGAACATTTACAAGGAATGAGAAAACCAGAAAGATGAGGCATTAAGAAACTTATCAGTACATGGTTTCTGAAGAGCAAAGAAGATGTAGACACTTATTTTCCAAGTGTTGATCCAACCTCCTACTAGTCAGAGAGTTCACAACATCGAGCTAAAGACTATAACCAAGCACTGAGTGGGAGGCAACCCACTGTTTAGTAATACTTTTTCGTTTTTACTTATAGTACTACTTATTTCGAGTTTTACTTTATTTTATATAGACTGTTTAAGTCACCATCGATCAAAACCATAGAAGCACCATCAGTCGACACTTCATCGCGACCATCGATTGACAACACATGCATACCATCGATCGATACTCTTTACAGAGTTTGGTATTGAGTTTCTCTACCTATCTATTTACCTATGATTAAATTTTTCCTAACCAATCCAAGGCGGATTACACTGGGGACAATGTAATTTAAGTCTGGGGGAGGTTCGTTATTGCTATTTATTTAATTTTAAGTCTTATTTAATTCAAAAAGTTTTATTGAGTCAAGAAGGGGACTATGATCAAGTTTTATTATTGACTACCCACACTTTAGCACCATTCTTAGAAGGTTGTTGCAGAGATGACTAGAGATACCAAAGTGGATCATTCTCCCACTATATCACACTTGCTTAGAAAGTTTGAAGGAACCGAAGCTGATTTCCAACACTAATCTTGACATTATCTGCTTGCTTTGGGGCTTGGTATACACTGGATCAGATTCCTTCTACAAGTTTGTAGGTACAAGTCATTGCACCTTTGGTTCTCTTCTCTCTTTCTCTTCAGCATCTACCTAATAGCTTAAAAGATTGAGCTGACTTACCGAGATGCAGAGGGGTAGGTAAATTACCTATGACCCCTTTTATTCTAATTCGGAGGAACGATCACACATCGTTGGAAGCGAGGCATAAGTACATTACCGATGACCCCACTATTCGCCTACAACTTTGCCCAAAAGAAAAAGAAAAGAAAGGAAAATAAAAGAAAAAGAAAAGAAAAGAAAAAGAAGAGAAAAAACAAAAATGAGATGGCAAGATGGACCGCATCAGCATCATTGTCCATTGAGTTTAAGATCTAGAAAGATTCATAGAGAAAGGGGGAGAAAGGAATCAGAGAATACTTTGTGCCTAGTTGTTCAGATACTTACAGAGGTACAGTCCATGTGTCCTTTGATTGATATTTCTAAGATAAAGCCTACACTTTATTTCATGCAAAGAAATGAAATAAGTAGAGGGGTGAGTCAGACTAGTATATGCTAAGTTGTTGGTAGACAAGACTTGGTTGTTATACTAGGATAAGGTATATAAAGTTTCTCTGTGATTGACTTGATAGGATGTGGTTGGAACAGAGTAAGGTGACAGTTATTCTTAGAGATTATGTGAATCTCCACTTTTCAAACCTCTTTCACAGGCATAGTTTGCTTGAGGACAAGCAAAAGGTTAAGTCTGGGGGAGTTGATATAGCATATTTATTACCTATTTTAGGCCATGTTCTAAGCTCTATTTAGGATCTACTACGTGTGTCTAGGATATGTTTTAGAGTATTTACAGGTCCAGTGAGGTTTTGGAGATAAATAGAGATACTTGGAGCTTTTGGAGCATTTAGAGGAGAAGAATCCGTAGCTGACCATCTGAGGAGTCAAAGTGCAAACCAGTCGTCAATCGACGATACAACCATGGAATCGACCGATGATGAAAGACCAAGGTTGATCGATGCTACACACTTGCCATCGATCGACGACCAACTCGCAGACAGCCGACAGAAATGCCAAGTTCAGAAGACAAAAGACAAGAATGCCCTGGACTAGTTTTGACCTAGATTTTAGGGTTTTATATTTATGCTCATGTATTGAGAGCAAGGGGTGCAAGTGCAAGTACAAGCTTAGGCAAGGCTTGACACAACCCATATAGCTTTGCAGATTTAAGTTTTAAGGGGAGAAGATTCATAACTTCTTAGGGAGATTTGTATATGAACCCCAATATTCTATCTATGCATTTTATTCAGATTATTATTTTTTCTTTGATTTTGTCTGAGTAGTCATCAACTAGGTTAAGGGTTGAATAATAACAATCATGGATTAGCCCAAAAATATGATTACTAGCTAAGTTAATATTCATCAATTAAGTTGTGCTTAATGCCTGCATTCTAGAGTAGCTAAATAGATTTTCGAAAGTAGGACATGGACGACTACGAGAGTAGGTTATGTGCCAGAACATACTACATTGAACTACGCTGTTAGGCGCATGCGAGAGCTGGTCTAACTAGTCTGGTGGACTTATTAAATCTCGTTCAACTTCCTTTTGATTTCACCGACGATTGACATAAGGCCATAGCCGTCGATCGATGGTCTTTCCTTTTGCTCGCATACAAGAATTAGAGTTAAAAGGGTCAGAATAGTTAATATTTGAGTCCTAATATATTTACATATATGTGCTTCCAATATAATCCATTAAGCCTGAAACCCTAGATCTATCATATTAACATTTGCATCAAGTTAGTTTATTAGAATATTTCCATATTTGCATTATTTCCATATTTGCATTATTAGCATATTTCCATATTACATCTCTACTTCTTGAAAAAGGAATATTTCCTTAACTGATTGTTTGCCAACCTATATATATATTCACCTAGCTTAATCTTTAGATATAAGAAATCTATTGTGTGTCATTGCTCTCTGTGGATTCGATCCCTAAGTACTACACATGGTCTCTTTTGGCAAGAGTACTATTTGGGTGTTAAAGACTAGGGTTAATTTGATAGTGATTTGTTTAGGATATTTATACCCTGCTAGAACAAATAAAACACGCATGTCAAACCATGACAGAAGTGTACATCGATGACATGTTGGTCAAATCGCTTTACACCGATGATCATCTAGCCACTTGAAAGATTGCTTCAAAGTATTGAACGAGTATGACATGAAGCTCAACCTGGAGAAGTGCACTTTTGGCATCACGTCAGGCGAGTTTCTAGGGTATATTGTGACACATCGAGACATCGAAGCAAACCCCAAGCAGATCTCAGTTATACTGGATCTCCTGAGTCCGAAGAACAGTCGAGAAGTTCAACGACTAACCGGCCGAATCGCTGCACTCAATTGGTTTATTTGCAGGTCCACCGACAAATGTCTCCCATTCTACGACCTGCTCCGAGGAAACAAGAGGTTCGTCTGGGACGAGGAAGGCGAGGGAGCCTTCACGCAACTCAAGCTATACCTCACAACGCCTCCCGTCCTATCCAAGCCAGAGAACAGAGACATTTTGTCGTTGTACATCGCCGTTTCTTTAATTGCAGTCAGCAACGTCTTGATCATGGAAGGCATGGGCGAGCAGAAGCCTATATTCTACACGAGCAAACACATGACGGATGCAGAGACTCGATGCCCGACTCTTGAAAAAATGGCTCTTGCCGTCGTCACATCTGCAAGGAAACTAAGGCCATACTTTCAATCCCACGCCATCGAAGTCCTAAGCACCCAACCCCTCAAAACGGTCATGCAGAACACTAACTAGTCAGGACAACTCTTCAAATGGGGATCGAGCTCAGTGAGCACGACATAAATTACAAGAATAGAACCGCGGCCAAATCTCAAGTCATAGCCGATTTCTTGGTTGAGCTCGCTCTGGAACTGGAACAGGACCTGATCTTGCCAAACCCGAACTGGATCTTGCACGTAGATGGATTCTCTACGAACAAAGGTTTGGGGACATGTGTTCAATTGCAATCACCAACGGGTGAACTAATCAGACAGTCGTTCAGTTTCGGCTTTCCAGCATCCAATAACGAAACCGAAAATGAGTCGCTTATCGCAGGTCTCTGTTTAGCCAAATCTATCAAAGCAAAGCGACTTAGCGCTTACTGCGACTCACAGCTAGTCACTAGTCAGTTCAGCTGCGACTACGACGCCAGAAATGACAGAATGGACGCATACCTCAAGTTTGTGCAGAGTCTCGCCAAGGACTTCGAGTTCTTCAAACTCATCAAATTTCCCCGTGGAGATAACATCTGCGCCGACGCTCTCACCGCGCTAGGAAGTAAACTCTGCGATCAGGTCAAACGGATAATCCCTATACACTGGATCGAAAAACCCAGCATTTCCCTCGTGCAAAATGAAGAACTACAAGTCGCCACGGTCTCTGACCAAACCAATATGGACTTGGACCCCAAGCCCGACGAACGAAGACCAACTCGGACCAGATTGGCGCACCGAACTGATTGATTATCTCGTAGACGGCAAACTGCCTTCTGAAGAGTGGGTCGTGTGTCGCCTAAAAGCACGTAGTTCACACTATTTCGTTATCGACGGGGACCTCCATCGCTACACCATGATCAAGGTTCTTCTAAAGTGCATTCACGGAGAAGAAACGTGACTAGTCATGGCAGAGACACACGACGGCGCCGCAGGAAACCACACGGGCGGCCGAGCATTAGCTTTGAAAGTCAAAAGCCTCGACTTCTTCTGGCCTACAATGAACTCTGATTGCGAAAACTACGCCTAATTCTGCGACATGTGTCAACGACACGCACCGGCGATACACTGTATGATGGAAGCCCTGCGTACCATGACGGCTCCCTACCCATTCATTTGATGGGCCATGGATATAATTGGTCCAATGCTAAGTTCACAACAACGACGTTTTGTCCTCGTCCTCACCGATTATTTCACAAAATGGGCCGAAGCAGAGTCCTTCGTTGCAGTTACCAACACCGAATTCCAGGGGTTTGTGTGGAAAAATATCATATGCCGATATGGGCTCCCCTACGAGATCGTCACTGATAACGGGTCACATTTCATATCGAAAAAATTCTGAGAATTCTGCAAAAGATGGAGGATCCGCTTAAACACTGCCACACTGCAGTATCCTCAGAGAAATGGCCAGGCCGAGGCGACTAACAAAACCATCGTCGACAGAATAAAGAAGTTCCTCGACCTAAAAAGGGTCGTTGGGCAAACAAACTGCATGGAGTATTTTGGTCGCACCAAACGACACCGAGGGGAGCGAATAAAGAAACACCCTTCCCATTAGCTTAGGGAGTCGAGGCTATGGCTCCAGCCAAGGTGAACGTAACAATTCTATGGCGATCCACAATGCCACAACTTTTCGAGCAGAACTGTGATATGCTACTCGATGCACTCGATTTGATCGAGGAAAAACGCGACCAAGCGCTACTCCGCATCCAAAACTACCAGCATAAAATTGAGAAATACTACAACAAGAAGGTCAAGACTAGCTCGACTTATGGCTAGACGGGTCAGTAATTTTCCTTCTCTTTAATAATTTTCATGGCGGTTTGGCCGCCCGAACTATGTGAAATTACATTAATGCAGAAAAAACCGTTATTGACTAACACGAGCGACTCAATAATCCCTATCGACAAAACGACTAAACAAATTACTTCAAATATTTTTGATAATTCCTATCGACAAACGATTAGGTAGATTAGTTTGAATAAAATCTCAATCCTAATTATCGACGACTTACAAAACCACCGATAAAAAATAATGAAACTAAGGCACTTCTATGACTTGAGTCATCTCGAGTCGACAATGATAAATTATTAATAATCTCTAAGTCCCTAGGCGGCCTACTGCAAATTATCAAAACAAAATAGTCGATTTCATTAAAATCGAAAAGGCCTCAAAGGACCGAGAGATACACTGTTCATACAAAAAAGAGAAGATAAATAACAAGCGAGAAGGAATCAAGCCTTAGTTCCAGCCGGCTCATCGCTTCCGACTGGAGCCTCTTGTTCGGGAAGAACTTGGGATGCACTGGCCGGAAGAATTTCCAGATTTCCACTTTGATTCTCCTCCGACTCGCCCTCCACAGATATCGCCTTGTCGCTGTCCAACGGCTGCGCGTCCCTTTCGCCAGAATCCCCGAGGCCCAAAACCTCCTCGTCTTTGTCTTCTGAAGCATCAGAGACAGCTACCATGTCCTTCTCTCCGTCCTCGCCGGTCGCGCCTATGCCCCTGCCAGTCGATTGATCTCTAGCACCCCCGCCTGAATTCTCTCCGAGAGAATGACTCGAGGTTTGGAGAGTAGCATCCGTCTCGGAGTCGATCAATATCGCGTTCGACCCGTATGGATCAAGTTTGGCGAGAGGGTCCTTGCTGAGATTAGCCTCCAGGGCGGCGAGAAGATCCTTGTTCATGAACTTAGACTCCAGGACAAGCGGAGACAACGAGAGATCGGCTTCCCTGAGAGACCCGACATTTAAACAGACGGTCTCTGCCTTCAGCCTATCTTCCTCGGACTGAAAGAATTCAATCCTCTCGTGCGGGATGTCATCCCCCCTCCTGTTGAGCACCTGGAGGCACTTTTTCGTCTCGAAAGCCTAGCTATAGTAGCACCGCGGGTCGTCATAGGGATCAAAACGAGCCTCCCGCTCGCGAATATGGTCGAACCGATGATTTTCCTTAGCTGTCATGGCGGCATGCACCCTTGCCCGCTCATTAGTAACCTCGAAACTCCAAAAATTCCTAAGTTGAGCAACCACTCTCTCGTGTTTCTCAGAAATTTCAGCCTTCTCTTGCTCGAGCTTGGCATTCTCTGACGCCAGAGCTGACTTGTCCTTCTCAAGATCCTCCATCGTGGCCTGGAAGACTTCCAGCTTTCCCTCAATGTCCTCAGCCCTTTTTTCCTGAGCCTCACTGCGACTGACGGCCTCGTCTCTTTCCCGAGCAATCTGCTCGGAGACGATCTTCATCTCTTCCCTCAGCGTGGCCGAACGTGCTCTCTCGACCTTGACTCTCTCATGGGACCTTCCCAGACGAGCATACGTTCCTTCATTTCGGTGTCGTTCTTCTCCACCAGAAATTTCTTTCTACCATCGGCCTATATGACGAGAAACAGGTCAAAAAAATATTCATCATTGATATGTTACGAGACAAAGTACGCTAAAGAGCACAGAGACGACCATGAGAGGGAGTACTTACCATCAGTTTGCTGCGGGCGGCGTCGACATAAGCCTCCTTAAACACCAACTCATCAATGGCCAGCAACTCCCTCGGTCCGCCCTTAATCTGGCAGAACAATTTCGCGCACTCGGACCCATTGCAGATTAGCGGGGTATCAGCATCATAGGAGAATTTGACTCGGTCGGAGAATGGATTCCTAAGCTTTTGAGTGATAGCCTTCTCCCTCAAACTCTTGGGTACCCAGGGATCCCACACAGATGTTGGATGAACTCGATGATCGGTTCGCCTGAAATCCTGCGCTTCAGGCTTTGACTCAGTTCTCTTCCTCTCGCTTTTCCGCGTTTGAAAACAATGAAGACAACTTCTTGCCTTTTTGGGGTTGACAAGGGCGATTAGAATCCCAATCACCTATGTGAGACAACAAACATCGGGAAGATTAAGAGATGGAGACTGAAGAAACATAAGAGCAAAAACCCGAAGAAATAAAACCTTACCTTTGTCTATACGATCCAAGGTGCGACAAACTCTGTCCTCGCTTATGTCAGGCCAATTCTGATGGCCGAGTTCGACTAAGGCTCGAGCGTTGTCAAAAAACTGTGATGGAATGCCGGTCAGGTACCGGTGGCTAACTGCACGACAAAGAAAATGGTCAGACAAACATAGTAAAATATCGATCGAGAGCAGCAATCTACCAATACGCCAGTTCCAGAGGACTCGGAACTTGTCACTTGGTGGCTCGACAAACGTGTGATTGTCAGACTTGATGTAGAAGTAATTGTTCTGCCAGTTCGACGCCTTGTTTGGGTGACATGTGATTATGTTGTACTTCGGCCTCATCTTCAGCGAGAAGAGACCATTCTTCATAGGCTTCACCAACGTCAGCTCTTCGTACGCTCGTGCACACAGTGACGCATCGATCTCTGCCGCCATCACCAGCAACGCGACCATCAGATGGAACAAACCGTTCAGAAACTGGCAGATGGCGACAACCCGACGGAAAGCGTATGACGTAACCAGTCGTGGGATCGGAAACCAAATCTTGGTGTCCTTTTGGAAGTACAAATCGTAGATGCACTGATAACCGACAGGCAGCAACCAGGGGTGCTGCTTCTTCATCAGTATCAGATAAGTAACGCCGACAGCATTACAATCCGAGAGAAATCTCTCCATGCCCTCGGGAGTCGACTTCGTCTTCGGCATTCCCTCCCACGATCGTCTCCGGGACATCGACCGAACGTAACAGCTCAGGAGGGACGGCGAAAGCCACTTAAACACGCTGTGGCCAAGATAGCGGGTCGGGACGGGAGGGGGAGTCTCCGACACTCGCTCCCTCCGAAGTGGCCTAGGTCAGACGGGCCTAGGGCGAACTGGCCTATATCGTTCGTTGCCTAGAAAATCTGTCGCGGCGTTGCCATCATCTTCCCCTGGGATCTCCCTTTCCGCATCTACTACTAGAAGCCTATGCGACAATTTGAGGCTGGCTACATTCGACAGTGCATTCCAATGCACCGAGTCAAAGTCATCGAGCGGCTCGGTTGTTGTCTCATCGCTGGAGGGACTCGACGTAGTGGCTATGGATGCATTCTTACCGACACAAACTATATATTCTACAATAGGATCTAGAGAGAGAAAGTATAGAGAAGGGAGAGGAGGAATACATGCGCTTACGGAGAAGAATGGAGAGAATGAGGAGGGGGTGCGTATTTATAAGAGGAGGAGGGGCGCGATTCCCAGAGGCGTCATAATTAGGTCTGCAAAGGCCTAATGGGCCTTAACTGCCTTCATTTTCTTCGTGACCTTTCAAATTCCAACATAAATGGGCCTGGACTCTTACGAGGTGCCCACTTCCCTTGCAACTGTTCGAATTCATGTGGCCGATCAACGACAAGACAAACGAGTCAATTCTCTGTCTCATCAAAGCAACCATTTCCTCTCATCACATCTTGTCGATCACCGACAACAATTCGACACTCCTTACAGAACACGACCTTTTGATTATGCTCTATCGCTCGTCAAAGGCATCATTTGAGCGATCTAACAAACAGTTGACTTATTCGCCGAGACAACGAAACACTCAGATGATTCTGTTTTGTCGCTCACCGACGAACAAAGAAACGCCTTCAGAACAGCACGATCTGATGCTCTATTATGTCGCTTGCCGAAATAACAAAGCAACCCCTATGTAATAGGATCAAGCGATCCCACCGAGTTGTTTGCCAAGATAAAAATAAAAGACCGACAGAAGCGCCGAGGACCCGGTCTCTCGCACCATACCACCTATTTCCAAACCATGATCTACAAATCCATTGAGATCGGCAACGCCGCACATCAATGAACTAGGGGGACTTACTGTAGGAGTCGGATTACATCCCCCACAAGTCCCATGAAACAGCTGGCCCAGCCCATCGAATTCAGAGTCATTCGGCTTGGCTTACGGTTAGGAGAATGCGGCTCGCATGTGTCTCGCTTCAGACTGCTTTTACCCGCAACGGTCTGCTATCAGCCGACTTACTAAAACAACCAAAGAACACTCGGCATGATGACGTAATCAGTCGGCCCGCACCAGTAAAGGCCCATTAAGACGAACCAACCTAGGGCATCCACTGCTTTGAGTGGTCTATATAAGGGGGAAGGAAAGCGAGGAGGAAGGGGGAATGCACTGATACATGGTGGCTAGAAATAGGGTTTTACATCTTTTTTTCTACCGACTTGTATTTCCCGGCCAGCTCTCTAAGCACCGCTTACTCTCCTTTTGTACTTCCACTTTTGTATCCAACAGAAAGTCATCTAGCCTAATATAAACGTCTTCAAAACTATCCTACCGAAGAGTTTCGCCCCTTTACTGGAAACCGACCGAACTCGGTTCAAACAGACATCTATTTTGACCCTCGATGACCAAGAGGAGACAAACAATGCATGACATGCAAAGAAGTGAAACGATGCAGGAACTCGGCTTTCCGGCTCCGACCATCATACTATCAATCAACCGAAACCAAAACAGAAATCTAGGAAGGAGGAGACTGAATATCCATTCTGATGATAGCATAACAAGCGATGAAACAAGCTTGAAGTTAGAAGTTTTATCCACTATATCATCTTACAAGCTTTTTCTTTCTTTGTCAAGCAAAAAAAAGGAGCATGTGGATTGCAGGGACTTTGACAACATAGGCCACTTACTTTGATTAGTTGAACACGAAAAAGCTTTTATATTGATAATGTAACAAATCAATCTTAGATAGATCTGCTCTTGACGCATTTACGAGTTTGATTCTTCTTTCTTTCAGAGACCGGCGGAGGATGAAGCTGAGAAGAGCAACATTATGTGGAATGAACCATGAAAACAGCTGAATATCTGGTTGCTTAGCACAAATAGATGGCAAAATGACCAAAGTTTGGCACCTTTTAAGGGATTAGTCTTTTTCCTCACAGGCGCATATTATACCAAAATGTCTTTGCCTCTTTGGACTATATTAACGTAAGCTTCATATTGAAGTAATCTAAATACACATAAATGAAAGCAATTAATTAACACGAGTTTGATTCTTATTTCTTTCAAAGACTGACGGGGGATGAAGCTGAGAAGAGCAACATTTTGTGGAATGAACCATGAAAATAACTGAATATCTGGTTGCTTTGCTCAAGTAAATGGAAAATAATCAAAGTTTGGCATCTCTTAAGGGATTAGTCGTATGCCTCACGGGCGCATATTATACCAAAACGTCTTTGTCTCTTTGGACTATATTAATGTAAGCTTCATATTAAAGTAATTTACATACACATAAATGAAAGCAATTAACAAGCACATCTCATCGGCCCACATCAATATGTAACACCTGACTTGCTTCCTGCGCTACAGAACATCAAACAACTATATAGAATAGGGTATTGGGACACTAGAGAATAATTCAAAAAGGAGCCACGTTTAATATATAAACCCATTCCATTGATAGTGCAACTATGTTTAAACTAATTTAAAATACAGCCCAATACTGATTTTGGCCTGATATAATTCATTTTTAATAATAATATAAAAACTGATTATATGTAGCACAAATATGTATTTTAACTTGATTTTGATTTTGCCAGGAATGACAAACTTTTTAGTGGGATTGACAGAGACCCTATGAAGTTAGTACGATTTGCTGAAAGTGAATGTCTTGCTTGGTTTAATGCTAATGATAAGATTGGCCAGATTCCGCAAGTGCCTTGTACTGTTGAGCCTCAGACCATATGTCTAGAGATATTTGCATAGTGGATGGTTCTTGGACCGACACTGATCAGTATAGCGGTTGTGGTTGGGTATGGAGAATTGATGATGGGAAGATAGAGTTAATGGGGACGAGAAATCTGAGGAAGCGCAAGACAGCTCTTCATTCTGAACTAGAAGCTTTTAGATGGGCGCTAGAATATATGCTCCAATACTCGACCTGTCAACGCTTTGGAACGGATTGCAAGGATCTTATCGCAATGCTATCGGAACCGAAGGCTTGGCTGCGATTTGCAACGGAACTGGAGGTTATTAAAACTCTTTTGATCTGCTTCCGGAGTTTGAGATTTGCCATATCCCGAGGGCTCAAAATGGAGTTGCTGATGCTTTGGCCAAAACTGTTCATACTTTTCATAGAGACCTTTGTTTTGTTGGTAGGTCTATTCCGGTCTGGATTCCCAGACCACCTTAAGTTTGAGTAATAGAATTGTCGTTTGATGTCAAAAAAAAACTTGATTTTGATCTTATATAATTCAATTTTAAATTAGATATTATTATATTTAATATATGTAGATTAAGTTCAGATGTACAAATAGAAATATGTTAAATAATTCTAATACAATTAATTATAACTTATAAAATCCCTTGAATCTTAATAATAAAAAGAATAATGCATGTAGCTTTTAAATTGTGTATAAAAATATTTATTAATTTGATGGTGTTTTTTATTTTATCACTTTAAATTATGAAATTAGTGTAACCAAATATATTAAAATATACTGATATATATTATAACTGATATAAAGTAAATTAAATATAAAATATAAGTTATTATATACTAATAATTTTGAACAAGGTATATGAAACAATAATACACAATTACACTTTATATTAAAATATACTGATATATATTATTTTGATAGTAAAAAATAAAAATACATCTACGCAGATGCGTGGGTCAAATTCTACTTTTCCTTAATAGCAACTACTTCACCTCCCCAACCAGATTACTCCGCATGGGCATCGTGATCTGCATAGTTCCAAGCGTCTACCCAATTTATCGATTTTCTTGGAACGCTATAAAAATATTATATAGGATCTGCTTGAGTCCTTGGTTGATAGCATTGAACAACATTTATTTTTGTCAACGCATTGAATAACTTATCTCTTGGACTATCTGTAACCTAACTCTGGTTCTTGGTGTGACTTTTGGTTCAGAATTTTAATATTGTAGAAACTTTAATGGCTGTAAATAAAAAAATCAGGCTTTGTAGGTTTTAGACAAAAATCATCGATTAATACCCAAGAAAATAAACAAAGGCTAGTGAGTGTTTAGGGAGGGTTTTTAAGACTTTAGATTAAAGTCTACGTGAGTAATATATGGCTTTGAAGACTATAAATATTTTAAACTTATCTCTCCTTTGAAAATAAGTGTTGTTTCAATGTATATCTTTATAATATAATTCTTCTATTTTAAAACAAAATATAAAGGAAAGTTATTCTTTCTCTACATGTAGAAACAAAACTGCATTTTTCTTAATTATCTCAAAATATGCATTGAAACAATATCCAACTCTATAATATAGTTCATCTATTTTATGGAATATATAGGGGTTAAGTTTCAAGATGATTTTATGCAACAATGATTTATGGCACTTTTTTATAATACCCCTGTTTTTTAGTAATTAGAATATTTTACAAAGAAATAAAATTCAAAAACTCGATTCTTCTATTTTCTAATTATGATTATTAATTACATAATATATTGTTTACTATTTTTATTACTAAAAGAAAGCTAGAATAATAATTAATAAAAAAATGAGTGTAATTGGAAATACTTTATATTGTTTAAAAACCTAAAACATTTAACAACTAGACACAAGGAAAATATTGTATAACTCAGATAGTTTGTGACATTTAGCTAAAAAATTTAATAGTATTTAAGGTGTCCTGCAATATCTATTGTTATTATAGTTTCATTTCAAGTACCTTAATTTAGATGTTTCATTATATGGTAGAGTATAGTTCATTTAGTTGACAATTTTTTTTTCCTTAATTTAGTCTATATATAAAAAATATTGTTAGAAAATTTGTTAACCTATTAATAAAACCATTAATTTAGTTTCTATTAATACAGTAAACCAGAATTGATTAGCCTCATGTGAAAATTTTCTATTTAAATATTTTCTATTTAAATATTTTAAATTAAATAAAAATAATGTGTCAAAAGTGTCACTATCAAGTTTTGTTATATTTGTATATATTTAGATTGTACCTTTAGTCTTGTGAGGATAAGCTGAACTCTTATTTTGCAGTGAAAAAAATATATTTGGCTTGGGTTTGTGAAGAATAATTTTCAGTATAAATCTTCAATATCTATTCATGAATTTACTAGGTTTTAAGCTGCACTAAATGTCGATTTGTGCATACTTATGTTTGTGTTTTTAGTTTAATAAAAATATATTAAAATTATATAAACATATGTACTTAATTTGGTTATTAAATACTTCTTATATATAAAATGTAACTAAATTATTAATTTAGATTTTTATAATTTTTTCACTTTTTCGTTGTTATAGGTTGTATAGTATGATTTTTAGAAATTCATATGTTGTGCAAAGTTTTATTAGTTCATAAATTTTATTTTTGTAACAAAATTTAGTTTTCAAGACATTATTATTGCTAAGGAATTAACTTACATAATTTTAAGAGAAATTTCTTATAAAAATCCCTTTTAATTTATCTCAAAGAAAAAAATAACCAAAATAGGTTATTAAAGAGTAAACACACATTTATACTACTAGTATCAACTAATCTAGACGTAATGTTTAGAATTAAGGGGTGAGGTTTTGTGAATGTGTTTAAATTTTTTTAAATAAATAAGTAAAAATTAAATATTAGGATATCCAATCATATGTGACTCATTGATACACATTTCTAAATTTGTTGACATAGCTATGCAGGATTAATATCACTAAATCATTTTTAATTACCGTTAATCAAATCTCGGTTTGTCTTTCTATCATATGGTTATCCTACTAGAAACTCGTTTTATTATTATCCTCTAATTTCGGTTTGATTCTTAACTCTTTTGTCAAATCATATATATGGTTTTGATAAAGTTTATATATATAAAAAATAGCATCTTCTCTTTTTCAAAACAGATGGTATGGATTAAGTAATATTTGTAGATTATTATACAAAATTTGATAATATGTGATTCCAATGTAAAAGTGAATGTTCTGTGATTTATTGATTAGACTTTATGTAAATTTACTTTTAGATTTATTTTAGGGTTTAGGATTTAGGTTTCAAAAGTTTATGGTTTATTTTAGGATTTAGTGTGAATGTATACAACCACGTATATCATA
This sequence comes from Moricandia arvensis, assembly GCA_905132765.1. NCBI lineage: Eukaryota > Viridiplantae > Streptophyta > Magnoliopsida > Brassicales > Brassicaceae > Moricandia > Moricandia arvensis. Next base: position 225,112 of record CAJHQP010000034.1, on the reverse strand, counting down.
TAGATTTCAAAATATCTTAAGGAAAATTGCCAAAATGACTTAAAACTTGATTTTAAATGCAAAAGTGTACCCCAAATTTGATCAAATGCAAAAGTAACCCAAAAGAATAATGAAATTACAACAAACCCCTCAAACAAAAAAACATGTATTAAGTTTTATCATTATAACCCATCCGAGTGAGAAGATTTAAGTCTTCTCGTACAACTGATATTAAAAATAATTTAAAACTTTCTTATAATATATATATATATATATATATATGGGGGTAAAATTAAAATTATGTAGCTATAAACATTTATAAATGATTCAAATTTGATTTACTAATATTGAATTGATTTCAACAAAGATGAGTGAATGTAGATTGATTCATGATAGTCATTGGTTTAGGTTTTGGTAACATATGTTGTAGTATTATTGGTATTTTTATGGTTATATTTTGAAATTTTATCTTTTTTTTTAATTTTACAAATATGTGTTAGTGTATCTAATAACTTGATCTTAAACACTTTCTGAATTTTTTTTTAAGTTTAATGAAGTGTTTTTTTTAGTTATTTGATTATAGGGTTTTGGAAGACTTCCTAAAAGACTTCTTGGAATTTTTCTAACATATAATGCACTAGAAGACTTCATGGAAAACTTCACAACAAAGCCGACCATTTCTCGCTGAAATTTTAGTAGAATTTAGATTTCTAGCATAATCATCAATTTAATAATTTAGGTTCTCGACATTTCTAAATGACGTAAATTTAGATTAACTAAAATTGAATTGTTTTCAAAATAAGTCAACATAGATTGAGTCATTTAGTTAGTTATTTGACTGGTAATACATGTTATAGTATTGTTTGTATTTTTAGGAATTGGTAATACATGTCATAGTATTTTATGTATATTTAAGGTTAACTTTTTATATTTTTGACATATGTGTTTATTTTTGCGTATATTAAACACTTTATAAATTGATTTTAAGTTTAATGAAGTGTTTTTTTTCATTTAGTTAGTTATTTGATTTTAGGTTTGGAAGACTTCCCATGAGACTTTCTAAGAAGTCTTCTAAGAAGTCTTCTATTGCATTATGTTAGAAGACTTCTTGGACGAAAAGTAAATTTGGGGTTTAAAAGAATTTTTGGAAAGTTATCTGAACCGAAAATATTTAACCTAATTGAAATTTATTTCTCTTTATATAAATAAAATTTATACATTCTCTCTCTTCCTATCAAATGGGTGCAACAAAAATGTAACGTTTCTCACTCTAAAACTCTTTAACTTGTCTTTAATCTCTTTGAACTTGAAAACACCAAAATTTAACTATATTTCTCCTTTTTTTTCTAATGCCTTTCACACTAATTTATCTTGTTTTTGCAGGCTTTTTATTACATGGTTCTCATCTTTCACTCCTTCAAAGGTAGACCTATAAATTTTGTATATGTCTTTTGTGTGTTTTATTTGTTAGATTCTAAAAAGTTATAGCTTTAACCTAATGTGACTGTTTTGTTTATTATTTAAGCATAAAAATTTTTTTGAACTTTTTCTCTGTTTTGAAGTCATTGAATGTTGTTAAATATGCAGATTTTTTCAGACTAAGTCATACTTTAGAATACTTCTTAGAAGACTTCTCAGAATACTTTTTTAATGCATTTTATGCTAGAATACTTCTCAAGAAGTAGACTTCCCAAGAAGTCTTCAGGAAGTCTTTTGAACTCTTGTACAAAAAGTGGTACAAATTTTGGATAAGTATTTTTGTGTGTGTTTATATATTAGATTCTAAAAATTATAGATTCAACCTGCTTTATTTGTGTATTTTTTATATTTAAACTTTAATATATATCAATAATTTTGTTACCCTACAATATTTTTTTAAGAAATATTATTAGCATATTTAGAATATTGAATAGCGTAGTTTCAAGCAACTAACCTTTTCATCGGATAAAATTAACTTCATTCCTTTCTTACTTTGCCAATCATCAGCGTACCACCTTTTCAAAACCTTGACAATGATTCTCGAGTTGTTTCTCCATTGATGCAAATTGTTTATGAACATATATTGTTCTATTAAACTAACGGGAGAAATTAAACGTTTGAGTATAATAAAATAGAAAAGGAATGTATGCATACTCATAGCGTTGAAACATCTATATTTATTTCTATGACTATTCGTATTTTTCAGTAAATGCTGGAAAGTTGTAACTTTTTATTGGTTACAATTCTAAAAAAATAACAATAAATGTTTATAATGTGAAATATATTCTTTAGTAGTTGTTGTGAATAAAACCTTTTAAGCAATGTTATAACTAACTATACTATGGTAACCCTACAGAGTTTGATTTCTACAAATACATAATCATTCAATATGAAGAATATAAAATACGAAATTGAAAAAATCAAACATGTCAGGGTACATGCATAACAGCTAATGGCAGCGTAACCATATAGACGAAATTTTTAGCACTATAATTCATTATTTTAATTCATAAGATATTGTTTTAACAATAAAACATGACATCATTTATATTAAAAAGTATCTAGAATCGATTATAAATTTTGTCTTCAAATAAAAAAATCAATATTTGAATCCTTTAAACCTTCAAAATGAACATATGTAATTTCAACCATAAGCATAACAGACATTTGAAACCTTCACAATGCACCATTTTTTTTTTTGAAATATGGTGAAACAAACGTTTTATATATACATAACTGTAATATAGTAACCCAACAGAGTTCGACTTCTACAAATACATTATCATACATAAGGACGAATAAAATATGAAATTGTAGAAACATATAGAGTCAATTATATATCTTCGTTATGATCATACGAAAAAATGTATTTTAGTAAGCCGACCGAGTTCAACTTTTACAAATACGTATACATTCAATAAAACGAATGTAACATGAAATTGTAAAATCAAACAGTCAGGATATATATGTAAACCAGTCAGGATATATATGTAAACCCGTTAACAAAAGTAATGTTTATGTTAAGAAAAAAATTAGAAATAGCAAACATTAATGTTCATACAATGTTATAACCTTTTCAACTAGCATAATACTTACACTTGGATAAGAGATCTGATATTTCTTATATTATATAAACAAAAGTGTCTCATGAAAAATATGAAATTGAACAGTCTATGAAAGTTATACTCAATATGACTACTCTCAACCAATTTATTTATATATATGAATATATATATATATATATGCATTCGATTCTAATCTTTACTTACCTTACTTTGAGAGTGTTTTACATGAGTCAATATGAGTTGAATTGTCAAGTGTTATTGTTAGCAATTATCAATGGAGGATCACAAATTTTAGGTTGACAAAAACAACAACACATATCATATTAACCAGGAATATCATTGTTGTATTCACTGATCCATACTCCGAAAGTCATTTTATGAACTTCACATCGTTTGAAGATGTTATTAATGGAACGTTCATAAACTGTACTTTATTGGTAATCCATTATACATCTTTCTAATGTTTAAAGTTCATGAATTTCAATCTCTCTTTTTAAGTTTATTTGAAATGTTGTTGCAAATCTACTTGGTCTTCTTCATTTCATTGGAAAACTTGAACCATACTAATATGAAGTTTATCCTCTTGAGATTTTAAGACCAAAACATTATATTAAATTCATTATGGTGGAGTACAAGTAAGATGTTCAAGTTATGTTAATGTTGAATTCATGTTTAATAAAAAAAATGAATCACAGTGGCTTGGTGTTCAATGGAGTTGTTTTGCGAAACTTGGCTCAATAATTTTATAAAAGTTGGACTTCATCTTCAGAAAAGAAGATTTGTTGTGTATTGACTGATTAGAAAATATCAATCAACTCAGGTAACTATAACTACATTTTAAAAACTAAACATTTCTTCAGAATCTAACCATTTATTTAAATATGATTTAGGTAAAATTGTCATACGATATGTAAGTTAGGTCTCGCGTTTGAAAAGTTATTTTCTAGTTTAATTAATTAATTTTTAAAAATCTGTTAAGTTACAAAAATACATTTTTTATCTGAATGCCATGAAACTAAATAAACTACGTTAACTTATAAAAACATAAGAAAATACATATTATTGTACTGTGATCGGATTATGTAAAACTACTTAGAACCTTATGAATAATCAGAAGGACATGAATTTGAATCTTTGTCAAAAACTCCAACTCCTGCCTCTAATTTCTCTAGTGAACAATATCATCATGTCCAAATTCGGTTAAATCGGCAACAAGTTGAACATTTTCTAAATCCTCAATTGGAGTTATGGTGGTGATAGAAATTGGTTGCAATGGGTAATGATTGACGTGGCATTGATCCATTATTTGTCACTTTACCTAATCCGAGCATAACAAATGTAGAAAATTTGAAATTTATTTATTGCCTACTAGTATATATGTTATATAAGAAGTAATATTGTATATATTGATGAGGTATATTACTGAATAAATTATCATTCCTGATTAGCTTGGGAAACAAGAATGAAATAATCAAATAACTACAGTCTCTTTCTAGAGTATACTAATGTAACACCAAATGCAGTAGTTTTCCCTCTACAATCAACAATGTTTTCGTACCAATCGCAGTTGAATACAATGCCCTTCAATCCAATCACTTATGGGAACTGAATTTCAGTAATCTTAGTAGGATTACCGTAGTACACACTATCACCATATAAGGACACCAACATCATAATCCTCGAACGGCCTTCCCTTTGACTTTTGAATGTTTATCCTCGACTAAAATATCTCGGATATGACTTCATTATATAAATTTGGTCCACAAACAAATTCATGTAACCAGTCTCAGAATAATTCACCTCTATCCACACCTTATTTTACCTAAAAATACAAACATGTTATAGTTAATAACAATCATATTTTAAAATAATCATAAAGGCATCCCAAGAAATACTCATGCTTGAGTTGTTCAGAATTCTTTTATGTTGTGTTTTTGTAAGTGAAACGCATCTCTGCCATATAAATCATGTACAAACAATGTCATGATCGTCAGAGAAATGTTAAATACGAGTTAGTTAGTTAATTAGTTAGTTACATTGACTTTATGAATATTTGTGAATACCTCTCATATTCAAGAACGTCTTCGCAGTTGGTGAGCAAATATGCTTACAAGTAAGTGTGCTCCTCCTATCAAATCTTTGTTTCTTTGATTTTCCACTAAATCGGTCAATTCATGTGAACATGTTTGGGAGATAAACATAATATGTTTCACTTACACATTTTCTTCATGGGGAATGGTCTTCAAATTTTTTTTGGCATTTTATATAGAAAGTACTATTCAGCAAAGGTTGAAGTTTTTTCATTTTTGCTTTGCGCTACATAGATCCTTCCACCTTGCCTAATTTTTTTGACCTTCTTTTTAAAATATAACATATATTGCTCGAAAGGATACATTAAGTGACTCTTTTCTAGAGAGATGAATAGGGAAATATTCCACCACATCAAAATGATGAGTTGAAAAGGATCATAGGTATGTTATACTCCAAATTACAAATATTATCTCATGTGAGTGATATCACGACAAGAAAACATTCACATTACGATGGCTCTTTTTCATATTTAATTCGTTGTAAATGGCTTGTTACAACGAATTAACTAGATCACATATCTTTGTAAATCTTCTGTCGTAACAGACTATTTCATCATAACTTCCACGTTAGTGTTACGTCGAAAATGTTTTCTTGTAAACACCATACATACATATTCGTAGTAAATTCCTAGTAGACCTACAGGTAGAGTTCCATCGTAAACTCCACATAAATTTTCGTTGTAAAGTATTCGTGACATTTTGAAGTTAAATCGTCGTTCTATGTTCGCAAATGTACAAAAAAATTAACATGGAAGTCGATGTTAATCCTTCGTAATAATTTATGAATAATTAACAAGGGATTCCATGAAAATTTATTGTAAACATTTACGAGGAATTAACAAGCATTATCTTCTAAAGTACTCGTTAATTTCACTAAAATTTACTATGATTTTTCTATTTAAAAAAATAATAATTTCTTAAATATTATAAATTGTAAATAAAAGAAAACTAATGGAGTAAAAGAAAATATTTAAAATTAGAAAATAAAATAAATAATTATAAATAAATTTATATAATCTAAAAATTAAGATAAATAATGAAATCTAAAAAGACAGATCAATTAACGGTTGAGTTCGTCAAAGAACTCTGAACTGTTCGCGTCGTCTCTTCTCACTAACTTCACCTCCTCCCCTGCAGATAGTTTGGTGGATGTGTAATCCCGAGGCTCTCCCGTTTAGTCTACAACATCCTCTCAATTGTCGGGTTTCCGACCTCCAAAAAGTCGAGAAACATTTGACAGATGTTAAGCGAGCTTGTGTCGCATCCAGATCAGCCGATAAGACTTCTCACCCCGTCTATGGGAAAACAATGATGCCGCCCTTGGGACATCGTTGAAGAATCCTATTACCAGCTTTGAGCCATTTTTGTAGGGACCACCTTGAAAAAATAAATTATATTAAATTAATTATTAAATAAAAAATTAAAGTAATAGATATAAATAATGAAAGTGTATATCTCCTTTAAAATCTTATCAATATCTTGTGTTGAAAACTGGACGGGCAACCCATCTAGAGTATGATGCGTCAGGTGAGTCTGACACTCTTCAATTTTTGCAACAATGTCTTTGTGGAGCTTCTCTGACCGGGTATCCACAAAAATATTGCCTCATGTCTTGTGTGTAGCCTCAAAAAGATTGGAAATATATGGTAGTGCTTCTTACTTTGCGCCTCCAAAATATTGAATTTAGAATAAAATTAAAATATAAAATAGGTAAAACAATTATCGAAATCACTTATAGTCCGTAGACGAACACCAAAGTGGGGTGTTTTATTAGTAGTGTGAACCATCGGCGAATGAAAATTCTTGTCCTTGGTCCAACAAGAAGCGGAGCACTGCGCAGAGACTCAGACCGGATTGTGGTTGGTTCAATAGCATATTAGACCATCCCATATTTCCTTCGTGAGAGAGGTGAATTTCTCTTCGTAGCCTTTGAACTCCCATATGTCCTTCCAGTTAAAGATGATGTTTGTTAGGTGTGTCTTCGCCTTCGCAAAAAACTCCACCTTCATCGGCATGATCTTTTTGTCCCAGGGATATCACGGTGACGTGATCTCCATAGGTATATTATTTAGAAACTCCTAAATTTTTTAAAAAAATAGAAAATCATCGACAAACATTTGAACTAGATGGTCATAATGTGCTCTGATTTCAGGGTCTAATTATGATGCGGATCCGTAAATAACCTTTTAACATGTTGAAACGCTCTTCCCCACACGATCGTCAGCCCCAAACCTGGAAAATAATAGTAACATAATGTTAGATAAATAATTTAAATCAAATTATATAAATTATAAAAGTTTTAAAATATGAACTAGTAAGTTCTTAGCGGTCGATTGGGTCCAAGGTATCTAAACCTTCTTGTTCTGGCTGGGCGAGAAGAACCTCGACCTTATATCGAGCGTAAGGTGCATCTAGTGGTAAAAACAAATTCGGATGAACTTCGGCTGCAGGGGCAGGAGGAGCATTGTCTGGAGCCGCACAAGAGCGAGTGTGGTGGGAGCAATCGAATGTGTCGGAGGCTGAGGCGTTCGTGAAGCTCTATGTGACGTTTGAGAGTCGTAGACAGAATCTAGAGCCAAAGACGGACTCGTTAAACTGATTCTGCACAGTTTGCCGTGACGAACGTCTCACTATAACTAACTTCAAAATAAATTAAAAAAATAACCTTTAAGCTATTGTGTAATGTTGTTGATAGAGGGTACAGAGCAAGCAATGAGGAATGGGGTGAAATGGTGTGGATATATATAGATTATATGTATCCTCGTGAAGTCGTCGTAATTTTACGACAATTTCACCTCTTTCGTGTTCGTGGATTACAACAATGTACCATGCCCCGCATTTTCGGATTGTGTGGACACTACGACGAATACATTTTATGATTAATTTACCTGTCCCACATTTCCATTTTATGCAGATATTATGGTGAATTTTGTTTATGACAAATGCACCACGACCCATTTTCCATTTTAGGACAAATTTGCGACTATACTTTTGAATCGGTAAACATAAAACTCTAAATCCCATACCATTATACCCCAACTCCTTTAACCTTTTCTCTCTAAACCTCAACACACATGATATGCTTCTAAATCCCTAAATTTGAAACTGTATACCCCAAACCTTATACCCTAACTCCTTAAACATGATTCTTTAAACCCTAAACTCATTCATTAAGTATGACATATTGTTTGAAGAGAGAGAAACATTATTATTAATTATGAGGATATTGCATCATTCAAATTTATCATTCGAGTTATCATCACTACACTTTCATCAAACTCGCCTTCCTTTTCTTTTTCAGTCATATCATCAAAAGATCTTCATATTCATGATTTTGTGGATCAATAAGAAGGATGACATCGTTTTTTTTTCAGGTACCTTAACTGCATTGATACAAGAATTTGTTGTAGAGGTGGTTCTTCTACACCCACTATTTGGCCATGATATGCAGCTTTAACAAAAGATAACCAAGTAATTATGGAATCTTTGATCTGGGGATATGGGATGAAGTTAATTTGATTTGCTTCCGAAGCTAATATGAAAGACTCGAATTTGTTGTATCTTCGTCTGACATTGACATTATTAACTCCAAATTGGTTAAAGCAAGCACCTATAATGACGATGTAATTGAACAATTCTTATTTTAAGAGGACTCATTCCAGCTTCACTAACCCGAAGAATTCCACTTCAATAATCTCTTGCAAGATTCCCTAGAAATATGTTTTACCTATAACACATATTCCAGATATTCTTGTTACCCGGCGTCTCTCATACTCGTAAGCATGAAATCTAAAGCCTCGTGTAAAATACATAGGAGATATGATGAACTTCGCAATCGGACCTTAAGCCAATCGTGAAACCATGGGGAATCATATGGATCGTCATAATCAACCTAACAAAAATAACACATCATTACAATTAATTTATCTTATTGAATTATATCGAGATGCACATAGCCTAAGTTTTACAAAACTTATAGTACATGAGTTCTCAACCACTTAACATAATATTAATCTTTCCGTTCGTTCAACTGAACTGTGGACATTCCTGGTATTACTTCGTCAACTTGAGTAACAAATAAGCTAGAAAATCACATTTTATAATTAATCGGATAAATATATATATATATATATATATATATATATATAACACTTAACAAAATATTAATATTTTTGTTCGTTCAGCTCAACTGTGGATATTCCTTGTATTACTTCGTCAACTTGAATAACAAATAAGCTAGAAAATCACATTTTATAATTAATCGGATAAATAAGTAAATATATATATATATATAAGAACATGTTTAAAACTTCAAAAAATAAATTTTGGCCACTTACCTTTCATATAAACGCATCAAACTATCCTCACAATTGAGTAGAATATATGTGTGGTCACTATGAAATTCTTCTTCACTCGACCAACAAACCTCTTTCCATTTCCCACCCAAACGCCTTATTTGGGAGAAGAAGTATATAACACCATCAACTTCAAATGTTGGTGCAACATCACCATCATTATATATTCGTTGAGATCTTTTTTGGTACGTACTATTTTTTGCAAAGTAATACGATATGATGTGAGGTGTTTCTTCCGTCAAACTCCTATCAACTATTGAGGCTTTCACCTTTGAAAGCTTTTTAGCTTTTATTTTTAAATTCTTCATGGATCGCTCGTATAGGTACATCCGTAAAAATGAACAGGTACACCAAGTAATGTCTCGTAGGGAATATGGATTACAAGATTTTCCATGACATTAAAAAGGGCCTAAGGAAATATCTTCTCCAAGTTGCACAATAAGATTGAAATGTGACATAAAGTTTTTGGATGACATCTTCCGTTGAATTATGTGTGCTCAAATCCTTGAAAAATACTCCAATAGATTGTATAATGCAAAAGTAAACACATTAGCTATTAATTAAGAACAATGTTATTGATATTTGAAAATTAAACAATATTTACCTTCAATCGCTTGATGTACATTTGTTGGAAGTAGCTCAGAAAATGTAAATAGAAGTAGTAGTTTCATAAATACATGACAATCATGAATCTTCATCCCGAGAACTTTTTACCTTGTTCAACACATCTTACGAGATTTGATATGTAACCATTAGGAAACTTCAGTTATGATGCCACTTAGTTGAACAACACCGATTTTGCTTCTGATGACAGTATGAATATGTGAACTGGAACTTTTCCATTGCTTTTGATATGTAACTCAATTCTTGAGCAAATATCAGGTAAGTCCAACCTTCACTTTTTGATGTCTTTTGCTTCTCTTGGATGTTGTCGAATAAATTATTCACTATATACATCATATCACTTGTGTGGCGTCAAAGTAGATCATTCCAGTATGGAAACTCCCAAAGATACTCTTCATGTTCCAATGGTGATGGACCTCATAGTCACAAGACATATTTCCAGGAGGAACATGCCAATTACGCCCACGATAAATAGTTTTTGAGCATCGTAGTAATCTATTTGCTTTTCCATTTGTTCTCCACTTAGATATAGAGAATGAGTGTATCATAAAACTCTTTGTGCATAAATATTGTCTTCTTTCTTCGGTAGAGATGGTTAAAGGGAGAAATCGACGATAACAATCAAACCAACATTTTCCTACCATACTTCAGTTGAAACACATCCGTTATTCCAATACAGTATGGACAAGATAACCTCCCATGTGTAGTCCATCCATATAGCATCCCGTAAGCAGAAACGTCACTTATGGTCCACATATGAATATCTTGCATCATAAAATTTATTTTTGTTGGAAAAGCATACCTGTCGATCCCTAATTGACCATAAGTTCTTCACTTTTGTATCAATGGTTGTATAAAAATATCTAGTGGTTGTTTGGGATTCTTTGGACTAGGGACTATTATGCTCATAAGTAAAAATTCTCGTTGCATGCACATCTCCATTGGCGAGTTATACGGCGTAAGAATTAATGGCCACAGAGAATATTGTTTCTCATACACTCCAAATGGATTGAGTTCATTTGTGCATAACCGAAGATAAAAATTCAAATATTTCTAACAAAATCTGGGTGTGCCGAATTGAAATGTTTCCATGCTTTTGCATTTCATTTGCCAGACTTTTTCAACATGCCATCTCATCGCTCCAGCAGTCCTCTCAGGATGATATAATCTTTCCAACATGTCTGTAATTGGTACGTACTAAATCTTTTGGTACAATACCCTATTCCGCTCACACCCTTGTGGTCTGAATCGTGATTTTTTTTGCAAATGCGACACTCTAGTAGCTTGTCATTGTCTTTTTAATATATCATACAATTGTCAATGCAAACATCTACCATTTCTGAAGGTAACCAAAGACTATAAACCAATTTATGAATATCATAATAAGAATCAACTGACACGCTATGATGGCTTCTGGCAAATACTTTTAAATAACTCGTTCTATGCATCCATGCAATTCTCAGGTAAATTATGACCAGTTTTAATATTCATTATCCTAGCTGGTAGAGACAATTTAGAAAAACCTTTACTACAACCATTGTAGATTGACTGATTCACAGCATTTAACATTTCATAAAACCTTTTTGCATCAAAGATAGGTTCTTCTACATTTCCAACTTCATAAGCTAATAATTGCAGCAGTTTTTTTTTAAAAATACCTTCTAACCGTGTCGTGAACCCTATCATGATCTACCATCTGCTTATCCTTATGGTAATAATTTTCACTATGAAAATGAATTGATTCTTCACTTTTACTAGCATCCTTCAAATTATTATTATTACTACTACTACTACCTTAATTCCCACCATAACCCGCTCTATGTTAAAACCAATGAAGTAATTTGATGTAAAACCTATATTTACTAAATGGTTCCATATAGTTTCACCACAAGAAATATTTGTATTCTTTTACTTCTGATAAAGACATAACATTTTACATCTTTCATGCTTGATTGGTATACAACTAGTCTGGTATATGAATATCTTCAATCTGTTAAGAAATTTCTTCCTCACTCTCCCATCAAAATATTTGTGTGTATCCATCCAACTATGTAACTCATAAATATTTTAATCACCAAAAAAAATTCTTTCACTTTTTGGATTCTTTTTTTTGTGTCTTTCATTCTCAAGAGAATAATATATATATATATATATATATATAGGAAATTTTCGTCACTGGTAAGTTGGAAATTAACAATTTATTTATAACAACAAGATTTGCAAGTCTTTTACATCGCAATAACAAAAAGTTTATAAGAAATTGGTTAAGGTGTAGCCCACTACAAACACGTTTTCACCTACCATTTCGCTATTACTCATAAATTTGTCGTTAAACAATTGTAAAACATACCTCGTATTTTCTTTATATTGCAACTTCTTTATGACCAAACTTCTCTTACATTAAAATTTAATGTGTTTAACGAGGAAATTTAGTGCTCGCAAATCTACTTTGTTTTTACAAAAAATTCCTTTTCCTCATAATATAGTTGTTACATCGTCCTAAATTTACGATGACCAATATTCCTCGTAAGTGTTCCTCGTTATAGTATTTCGTGATTAAATCACGGAAGAAAGCACTTATCCTTCATAACTAATTTTTTTTTGATAAATATATATTTATATATATATATATATATATATATATATATATATATATATATATCATAATCTATTTAAATGACAGCTAATTCAATATGTTAATGTAAAATATACTTGCAATTGTATTATGATCATTTATGGTAATAGTTCGGAAAAGGCATACCAAAGGAGAAGACAACAGAGGACAAAATACTTGCAATTGTTTTTCTCTTTAACTTTTTGCAATTAGTTTTTTTTTCTAAAAATTTCGAAGAAGAAAAAATTAAAGAGAAAAGCTAACTAATAAATTACACGAGAACGAAATCGTTTGTTCTAAATGATTTATTTTCTCAGCCAGTTACCATGTAATACGGTTTAATTACCACATAATACAATATAAACGTCACTTATCAACATGTGACAGACAATTTATCTTCGGTAATGTTTGACTAGTGGAAATTAGGGCAATGTATGTTAAAACTAGATTTCCAAAGTTCATGTATTGAATTTAAATTTTGTATTAGTAAATGTAACATTTTCGCACAGGTGAAGGGCTTATGTATTGATCGGTACCATTCGCCCTTGTTGATATAAGAATTGACTGATTTCATGTTACCGGTTTTCGACAATTCATCTTCCGTAACATTTGACCAATGAAAATTAGGTCAATGTATGTCAAAACCAAATATTGAAAGTTCATGTATGGAAATTGAATTTTATAATAGTCGATGTATGTTTTCGTACATGCAACATGTTTATGTACTGATCGAGATCGTTGGCCCTTGTTGACGTATGAATTGCTCGATTTTCAACAATCGCATCAACACATTATTCATCCAAATTATAATCTTTTTTATGGTTATCAATCTACTTTCAAAAATGATAAAGATGATTGACCATCTTTATATTATTTGTACAATATTTTTTTTGGTGCATCTAACATATCAAAAATTCTTATATCTTTTAAATTGGGCTCTTCCCGTCTATTTTCTTCCTCATCCATCGAAGGTAAATTTTCTCTATATGCATAATTTACCATATGAACAATACCTACACCATAATTTACATATGTGATAGGTTTTTATAACCTACTTGCAATCTGAGGTTTGCTAATACTACTATAACATGTTTATCCATGAAGATACCAAATCTTGTAACCTGCATAAACCCATTCATATATAAATGGTTTCAAACATCCCTCATCTTAATATTTCTATTGTTCTTAAAAGAATCGCATGGATATTTCAAATCACGAATTTTGTATAGATTCCGGTTATCGTTGAGCCAATGCCATGAATTTGTTAATACCATTTGCATATTCTTGTGTAACTAAATTTGCCTCCAGATCCATAGCAGATTAATTCATCCATGAACAAAATTAATCATGAGGCGCAATATTTTTTTGTTCTTTTTTGAGTGGTGTAAATAAATGAATGTGTAAGATATTTCCGACAGATTACAGAGGAAACCGAAATTTTTTCAGAAATTCATCGGAATTGCTGAAATTTTCTAATGACTGTATAACAATTATAAATTCTTAGAGAGCACATCATAAATTTTGACGGATTCACAAGAAATCAAATATTTTCCTCTAGATTTACAATTGCTAATAGCTAATGTATGATTTCTTTGGAAATCCATCAAAAACTTATCATCGCATGCTATTTTGTAAGTAATTCATTGGTAATAACCGAGGAATTTATCAGTAATTACCGACGAAATACCGACAAATATTTTTAGTTTTGTTTAGTTTAAATGGTTCCAAACATCCCTCATCTTAATATTTCTATTATTCTTAAAAGAATCGCATGAATATTTCAACTTACAAATTTGTATAGATTTTGGTTGTTGTTGAGCCAATGCCATGAATTCGCTAATACCATTTGCATATTCTTGTGTAACTAAATTTGCCTCTAGATCCATAGCAGATTAATTTATCCACGAATGAAAATAATCATGAGGCGCAATATTTTTATTCTTTGTTGAGTGGTGTAAATAGATAAATGTGTCAGATATTTCTGACACATTACGAAAGAAACTGAAAAATTTGTCAGAAATTCATCGGAATTGTTGAAATTTCAAAACGACTATATAACATTTTATTAATTCTAAGAGAGTACATCAGAAATTTTGGCGGATTCTCGAGAAAGCAAACATTTTCTCCCTGATTTACAATTGCTAACTAATTGATGTATGATTTCTCTGGATATCCGTCAAAAACTTATCATCACATGCTATTTTCTCAGTAATTCATTGGTAATAAGCGAGGAATTTATCAGTAATTACCGACGAAATACCGACAAATATTTTTACTTTTGTTTTCTTTAAGTTTACGTTGGAAATTCCTTAGTATTTTTTTGAAGAATTACTTTCTATCTAGATTTATGTCAGAAAATGTTACGTTTTTTTGTAGTGGTGGTTAATGGTTTAAAGCCTTGTACGTCATACTCCCTCCCTTTTCATATTTAGTGTCGTTGTAGAGATTTTTTTTTGTTACAAAATAAGTGTCGTTTTTGACTTTCAATGCAAAATTTATTAGTTTTATAGTGCAATTTATTTTTCAATCGATTGAAAGATGATTAAGTGTATAGTTAATTGTGTTTTTTATAGAAATATGTAAATTAATTATTTCTTTAAACCGTGTGCACAAAGCTAAAGTGACACTTAATATGAATGAGAAGAGTATTTGGGTTTGATTCTAAGAATTGAATAGATTTAACACATACAATGTATTTAGTTGTACATTGAATGCAAGTTTCATTTCTTCAAAGAAAAAATCATTTTGTTAGTTTGTACTTTGGAAAGTAAAAAAACAATTTCCTATTTTTCTTAGTTAGGAAAACGAGCCTCCCACAATAACCAAGTTGAAGAATTTTCAACAGGTACATCCTAAACCAAAATTGAAAGGTAAATATGCTTTCAAAAGAAAAAAAAAAGATTGGGTGAATTGATATCAGAATATAGTATGTAATGGATGGTTGGCTTTATTTATCCTTTCCAACCCACATTTAATTTTTACTATTTATTCTCATCCAAGATGGAAAGGCCACGTTACCTTGTAACGGCATGTTTATGAATTCTGAACATATAATTGGAAATATAAGGACGCTAGATAAAAGAGGCAGTTGCTTCTTTCTTCACTCATATTTATTACCCATGAATGTGGGTAGCTACTCCATGAATATATCATTATCTAAACATCACTGTTTCCTTAGTAAAAATTTAAAGAAACGCGACAAATAATAGGTGCTAGATTTGATATATTTGATACTATACTCAAATTTTAGCTATTCATATAAACATATATAGTATAGATGTATATACAATCATGATTGCCAACGATTACCTGTCCTTGAAAAGAATAATATTTTGGAGAAAAAATAAGCAATTAATTTCTCTTGAGTGCAACGTTCGATGAACAAGAAATCTATGAATAAGTATTTATATTCAAGTTTCAAATCTAACGGGTGTTTAGTTATTTTAATTATATTCTTTTAGTGTGCAGGTGTGTAGAACAACATTAAAATAAATATAAAATCATGGGCCATTATACAAGAAGAGCAAGCAAAATTAATTGGTTTGGTTATCGCTTGCTCAATTCACTCCAATTTCTATATATGAGAGCCAGCTCGAAACGAAAGGCCACAACTCAGCCTAATAATAAGAGTATACCCATAATAAACACTCTTCTTTCTACTCCTTAGGTAAAATCTCCAATGAAGAATTTAAAGATGTTTGTTTTCAAGATATCGTTCATCTCATTAATGCTAGCATTATCCATGAAAGGATCTGGGATCAAGTTAGAAGATCTCCAAAACTTTTTCCACCACAACCTTGAAACCATAACTCTTCTTTCATTTCCTCTGCTTTTCCTATGGACCATCTACATGTTAAGCCGAACCAAACCCGTATACCTCGTTGATTTCTCCTGCTACCTCCCACCGTCCCATCTCAAGGTCAGTGTCAAAACGCTGATGGAACATGCGAGACGTGCAAGAGAAGCAGGCGTGTGTTGGAAGAACAAAGAGAACGACTATTTGATTGAGTTTCAGCAGAAGATTCTTGAACGTTCGGGTCTCGGTCAAGAAACCTGTATCCCCGAAGGTCTCCAGTGCTTCCCGCTTCAGCAGGATATGGCCGCTTCACGTAAAGAGACAGAGGAAGTCATATTCGGAGCGCTTGACAATCTTTTCCGCAACACTGGTGTAAAGCCTGGTGAGATCGGTATCTTGGTGGTGAATTCAAGCACCTTCAATCCAACTCCATCACTTGCTTCCATGATTGTTAACAAATATAAGCTCAGAGACAACATAAAGAGTCTAAATCTTGGAGGAATGGGTTGTAGTGCTGGAGTCATAGCCATTGATGTCGCAAAGGGATTATTACAAGTTCATAGGTACACTTATGCCATTGTAGTAAGCACAGAGAACATCACTCAGAACTTGTATTTGGGGAAAAACAAATCAATGCTAGTCACCAACTGTTTGTTCCGGGTTGGTGGAGCAGCTATTCTGCTCTCCAACAGATCTAGAGACCGGGCACGTGCAAAATACCAGCTTCTTCATACCGTAAGGATCCATACCGGATCTGATGATAGGTCCTTTGAGTGTGCAACACAAGAAGAAGATGAAGATGGTATAATCGGAGTAACCTTGACAAAGAATCTACCAATGGTGGCTGCAAGAACTCTTAAGATCAATATCGCAACATTGGGTCCTCTGGTTCTTCCAATGAAAGAGAAGCTAGCTTTCTTTGTGACTTTCCTCAAGAAGAAGTATTTTAGGCCCGAGATGAAAAACTATACACCGGACTTCAAACTTGCGTTTGAGCATTTCTGTATCCACGCTGGTGGAAGAGCTCTAATAGATGAGCTTGAGAAGAATCTTAACCTATCTCCATTACACGTTGAGGCATCTAGAATGACATTACACAGGTTTGGTAATACTTCTTCGAGCTCGATTTGGTATGAGTTGGCTTATACAGAAGCTAAAGGAAGGATGAAGGAAGGAAATAGGATTTGGCAAATTGCTTTGGGATCAGGTTTTAAGTGTAACAGTTCTGTTTGGGTGGCTCTACGCAACGTTAAGCCTTCGGTTAATAATCCCTGGGAAGATTGTGTGGACCGATATCCGGTTGAGATTGATATTTGATTTTGTGGTTTAGGCCAGTTTGGCTTATCGAAACTATCTATCTTTGTTTGTTTTGTGGAGCATTTTCTTACGTTTGTTCTTTCAACAGTGTGTATCGTATGTTTGCTCCTGTCACATGGTTGTTTTTCATGGTACTTATTTAAGTAAGAATTGATGGATATACAATTTTGTTTGCCAAACAGTCATACAAGCAGGCTGGTTCAGTAATGGGCCCTAGTGCAAAAAAAAAATTGAATCCTACTTATTAAAATTTTATAGCAAAAAAAAAAAAAAACTGTTTGGACCATGTAACTATTAATTTTTTATTAAACAAAAATAAAAATAAAAAAATTACATTTATCTTTTGTTTCAACTTTGTAAGAAGTTTAATTATTTTACATAGTAATATTTTATTACACTATATTTATTTGAATGTAGTATTATATATAATTAAACATAATTTTTCTTTAAAAAAAAAATAGGTATAGGCTCATGACAGCCGTACTGACAAAACTCAGATTCATCAGTTGGTGCCTACCGTGGAGCTATAAAAGTAGCGTAAGATCAATATGGAACCTGGTGGTTAATCCGCCGGAATTGAACTTGCAACAGCGACAAATCCTATCGACCACATGACTGCGTTCAACATAGTCATGGGACGATCACACTTCACTAATGAGGAAAAGGATGTCGGGTATTGTCGGCTATTCGTAGAAAGCCTCAGCGATCCCGCTTTGACTTGGTTCTCCAGACTATCCAAAGAGTCCAAAGATAACTTCCATGACTTGTTAGCCGAGTTCCTGAAACATTACATAATGTTCACTCGCCAGGGAGCCTCGGCTTCATACATATGGAAGATTTCTGTGACTCCTAACGAAGGGCTCAAGGAGTTCATGGAGAAGTTTAAGCAGGTGGTGTCCATGATACACGTTTCAGACGAGACAGAAGTAGAGGCCCTACATAATGCACTTTGGATAAACTCTAAGATTTGGGATGACCTCAACGTTAACCAAACTATAAATTTGCATGATGCCCTTCATCGCCCTAGTAGATTCATCTCTATGGAGGAAGACAAGCGGGTGTTCCTAAAAAAACAACTCAATGAAGCAAGTGGCAGCGAACGGCAGAAAATTATCAAGAGCCGCACCAGCATTCATCCTACAACAAGGCCGACAAAATGAAAAACATCATCTACGCTGTTGACGAGGACGAGCAGCCAAATTCGGCCGCTGTAGTACGCGAAAAAGGATGGAACCTTTGGGAAATAGATGTCGAGGGAAAACACAGCCACCTTCTAGTAATCCTACATATCCCTTTGCTAGAACAAAGTATTACATGTACCGCAAGTCGTAAGGGCACAATATGAAAGAGTTTAAGCAGCTCCACGAAGCTCTAATGACAGTATTTGTCAACATACATGCAAAACCCAATCCACCGAGACAAAAACTTGCTAAAAACCAAGAGATGAATCAAAAGCAAGGAAAATAATTATCAAAAGTCCCAACTAGGAACGAAGGACAAGTGTCCTCAAGAAGAAAATTCTGCTATTTCTCTGCATCGCGATAACTCGACAAAAGAGGAAGAGATGCCGCACATCCATAGCCGCATTAACATGATCACTGCTGAACCCTTTGTTGGGGAAAATTAATTCAGGAGCAATAACCTCTGGATTAGAGCAGGACGCCGATCTCTTGGCTCCGGGTTCCATCTTCCGGCTTCCGGGTTCAGGCTTTCAGGTTCCGGGACAAATGATTCTCTTGCCTCCTGGTAAAGAGGAAAACTTCCTGATAATTATGAACATTCACATATCTCAGGATATGTTCGAATCTCCATATATCAAAGGAAAAAGAGAATTATTCTAGTATCAATGGTTATCTCCAGGAAAAACAGAAATATTATATTATCTAAGGATATAGTGAATAATACATCTGTTTTATTTTAGTTTTCGTTTTAGGTTTTTACACACATATTAAGAAAACATTTAATTTTATATATTTTCAAAATAAAAACATCATTACCTATAAACCTAACCACATTTCAACCAATAAAAAAATAAGATAACATATAAATTTAATAAATTTTGCATTGAAATCATAAAACGACACTTGTTTTGAAACGAATGTTTTTCTCTACAACGACAAGTAAATCGAAACGGAGGTAGTATTTCCTAATTCTACGAGAGATGCATGACCTCTACAATAAATATGGGGTTCCTGTAGCATCCCCAATTCTTGATAGGATCATCGGGACGGACCATGGGACAAGGGAACGTGCAATCCCATCGAAAGACAAAAAGGCAAGTGTTCCATGGTTTGAACAAAGGTTAAGTCTGAGTGAGGAACATGACATAGCCAAGAAAACGAAGAGAAAGACGAAAAAATGGAGCTGGACCGAGCTAAGGAAATAGTGAGACGAGCTGGACAAGCTGAACAAAGTTTAGACCGAGTTCAGCCAGCTCAATCAGCTAGTCGACCGAGCTCATCCAGCTGGACCGACTGTCTGGGAGCTCAACTCAGCTGGGTGGAGTGTTCGATGGTTGAGACGGTTGGTCAGGTTTGGCGGCTATTGGTTCGATGGTCGGACTTAGTGCAAGCATGAACCAGTCCGGACTTAGGCAAAAAATCCTTGCACGTGGGTGTACCATGCCAAACAGTTATGCGGATGGCCGAAGGGGCGCGTGTGTAACATAAGGCCATTCGGCTGGCAAAAGACACCTTTTCGCCTAAGGCAGTTTCTAGCCGATTTTTCTATAAATATCAGGCCCTGGGGTCAAGGGCACATAATGTCACTAAGTTATCGATATATTTTTTATGTTATTGTTGGTTTCAGGAACTGATGATGATTGTGGGAAGGATCTGGCTTAGCCGTGAAGACTCGATGCCAAAGGATGATGGGTGGTGGTTTGATGGACTGAATAGGATCGTTGTAGATTGTACTAGCTTATATGACAAACTCTTATGGTAAATGAATCCCTTGTTATATAAATAAATAATCAGTTTATCCTATTAACTCTAATACTGAAGTGTTTAGACGTTAAGACAAATGAACCACAAAATGTTCGAACTTGACTTAATAATATAAAGGCATTAAAATGAACTGGTCGGCCTGGTCAATTCATGGTCGGACCCTAGAAACTTCACTGGACTTAGTGTCTGGGTTAGGGCGCTTTAAGTTGGTATGATACCATGCTTGATTCTAGGATATTTGAGTTATGGGGATACACCACTCATCCGGCTCGGTTCTTACGATATGTTATGCTTACTCTAGGATGTGTAATATGTTGCGGTGATTCGCTAACATGTTTAATTCTAGCCTGTAAAAATAAAAACTACAAGGGGAAGGGAGGACAAGGGACTGGCGGAGGTGAACACTCTGGCGGTTGATGGAATCGGTTGGATAAACCCAACACTGTTTGGACCTATGACTGTACAAACGACTGGGGAGATGAACGTAATTCCATCGAGACCTGTCAGACTCAGACTGAGGATCCTAATAACCGTGGCCAGTATCACTATGAGGAGGAACTGGTTGAATCCTCTAATGCTGGTCACAACTTGGCTCCAGCTGGTGGGGCGGTTAATGTGGCAGCGGACTAGAAGGATCAGACCACAGTTCCTTCCCTGGGCGATTTGTTGGATGCACTAAAAGCAATGGCAACACAGATGACTGCACTGACTCAGGCCTTCACCCTCTTGGTGAACTCTTCTGTGGGTCAAGTAACTCAGATCCTTAAAGCTATACCCTTAGTCGATGGGAAAGTTAGAGAGATCGCTTAGTTGTTAAGATCGATCCACCAGTAAGGGCCGTGAGAAAGGTGGATTACTTGGGTGTGCTGGAGCACATAACTTGCATGGGAACAAAACACTTCAAGAGTAGCACTGATCCGACTGATGCAGATGAATGGAGGAGTCGGTTGATACGCAACTTTGAATCCACTAGTTTCCCAGATGACTAAAAGAAAGAAATTGCTTTCCATTTCCTGGAAGGGATGCACACAAATGGTGGTTGGCATTAGACCAACGCACGGGAGGACGTGTGGAGAATATTGCAGACTTTGAGTATGAATTTAACCGCACGTACTTTCCAGCCAAAGCATGAGATCGGCTTGAGGCAAAGTTTTTGGAACTAACTCAAGGTCACAAGACTGCCCATTCAATGAGGAAGAGTTCAACCGACTCTGGCGATATGTGGGTAAGGAACTCGAGGAGGAAGTGGTACATGTGCGTAAGTTCTTCTGAGGCCTAAGGGTTGAACTCCACACCCACTGCTATGTCCGTACCTTCAGTACTGTCTGAGAGTTGGTTGAAAGGGTTACTTTGCTAGAAGCCACTCTTGCTGAGTAGAACCGTGTAAGGGATTACTCTCTTCCTACCTTGACTAACAAGTCTAGTGATCGGAAGAGGAAATATGATCAGATCGATGAAGGCCATAAGCCTTCGGGAAGTTGATCTGAATGCTCCAAGTGCGGTAAGAGGCACGGGGGTTAATGTTTGAGGGTGATGGTCGCTTGCACCAGATGTGGAAGCAAGGACTATGCACCCCATAATTATCCTAAGTTGGAATAGGGGCAAGTAAAAGTAATGAGTGATGATGCTAAGTCATGCTACTATTGCAGAAAGACTAAGCATTTCAAGAGAGAATGCCAAAAGTTGCAAGTGGAGCAGAAGAGGAACCATGTGGATGTAGACAGGTCGCCCCAAGGGAAGGGTCAGACCATGGCACCACGAGCGTATGATCTATTTCTATTACTGCATTTCATTGCATGGAACATGGAACGGTAGAAACTTAGCCTATATAATGATTGTAGGGACCTTAAGTATTGGTGGTGTGGATACACACGCAACTTTTGATACGTGGGCAACACATAACTTTGTTAGCCCAGAGATGATCACAAAGGGTATGTTCCACAAGGAACATGACCTGTTTTTTGGCATAGTGAATGCAGCCGGTGGGCTGGTGATGCATTCTCTTGGGATGGTTTATAACATTTCGATTGTAATCCAATGCAAGAGTATGCATGTGGACTTAGTGATAGTATGCCTTAAGAATCATGAAATGCTCTAGGCATGGACTGGTTGAGAAAGAATCGGGCAACTTTGGACTGTCACCTTGGGCGCGTCCGGTTTGAGAGTGGGGCTAAATCGAATGAATTCCAGGGAATCAAGCCAACTTTGGGGAGTTTGGTAGTCTCGGCGATCCAATCAGAACATATGCTTGAGAAGGGTTGTTAAGCCTATTTGGCTACAATCATCACAACCGAAGTCGTGAAAGGTGTAAACCTTGGGGGGGGATTCTGGTGGTCAAGGAGTTTGAAGATTGTTTCAGACCTTGTCGGGTTTGCCACCTGATGGGTCGGATCTATTCACGATGGAAATCGAACCAGGGACTGCTTCATTGTCTAAGGAACCATATCAAATGGCTCCAGCTGAAATTTTAGAGCTTAAGAAGCATCTAGAAGGGTTGAATGAAAAAGGGTTCACATGACCAAGTAGCTCGCCGTGGGGTACACCAGTCTTATTCGTGAAGAAGAAGGACATGAGTTCTCATCTATGCCTAAACTACCGAGGACTGAATCGGGTTACTGTGAAGAACAAGTACCCATTGCTTCGGATAAATGAATTGCTAGACCAGCTAAGAGGAGTGACTTGGTCTTCCAAGATCAACTTGGGATCGGGTTATCATCAGATTCCAATAGAGCCAAGTGATGTTCGGAAGAAAGCCTTCATGACGAGGTATTGTCACTACGAATTCATAGTCATGCCATTTGGACTGACCAACACTCCAGCCGCATTCATGAAGATGATGAATGGAATATTCCGCGATTTCCTAGACAACTTTGTAATCATCTTTATAGATGATATACTCGTTTACTCAAAGGATCGGGATTAAAATCAAGGTCACATTCGGGCCATGCTGAAGGGAACATAAAATCTTTGCAAAACTGAGCAAGTGCAGCTTTTGGCAAAGTAATATTGGGTTCCTAAGACACATTGTGTCTGGTGAGGGAGTCTTGGTTAATCAAGATAATATCAAATCGATCAATGAGTGGCCAAGCCCAGAGAATGCCATCAAGGTGAGGAGCTTCCTCGGATTGGCTGGCTACTACAGGAAAATTGTGAAAGGCTCTGTGAGTATGGCTCAACCCATGCCTCGACTAACCAGGAAAGATGTGAAATTCACATGGTCAGAGGAGTGTGAGAAGTGTTTCTCCGCGTTGAAGGATATGCTGACGAGTACACCCTTCTAGATTTGCCTGAAACGGATGAACCTTATGCAGTCTACACATATGCATATATATTCAGGCTTGGCTGTGTTCTGATGCAAAAGGGAAAAGTGATTGCCTATGCATCAAGGGAAATGAGGAAGCATGAAGGGAACTATCCGACCCATGACCTCGAAATGGCTTCAGTGGTGTTCGCGTTGAAGATTTGGTGGTCATATTTGTATGGAGCCAAGGTGCAGATCTTCACCGATCATAATAGCCTCAAATACATATTCACTCAACCTGAGCTAAACCACTCGGGGAAGGCAAAGTTTGTCACGTATGCACTAAGCAGGAGATGAGCTTATGTATCAGCTGAAAATGAATCTGAAGAGCATGAAGGGAGGATCCAGACTTTGCATCTGAATGCATTGTCTACGGATCATGAACCATTGGGCCTGGGTGCAGCAGACCATGCGGATCTACTCACAAGGATCCAGATTTCTCAAGGCAAGGATGAGAACTTGAATAAATTTGCTCAAAATGACATGACCGAGTACCAAACATCAACTAGTGGGATGATCCTAGTCAATGGTCACGTCAGTGTGCCAAATGATAAGGAACTAAAGGAAGGGATTCTAAAGCAAGCTAACTCATCCAAGTATTCGTTTAATCCCGGTCAGACCAAGATGTACCGCGACATAAAGAGATACTATCATTTGATTGCCATGAACCGAGATGTGGTAAGGTGGGTGGTGAAGTGTCCAACTTGCCAACTTTGCAGAACCTGCCCATTCCAAAATATAGGTGGGATCACATCACACTGAATTTTGTGACTGGTATTTCTACAAAAAGGAAAAAGAAGAATGCGGTCTAGGTATTCATGGACCAACTGACAAAGTCTGCTCACTTCATCACCGTAAAGAAAACCGATGGAGTTAGAGAGATAGTCCAGAAGTATATGGATGAGATAGTCCGATTACATGGAGTACCGGTAAGCATAGTCTAGGATAGGGACTCTCGATTCACTTCACACTTCTGGAAATCTTTTTAGAAAGCCTCGGGAACAAGAGTGAACATGAGTACGGCCTATCATCCGTAGACAGACAGCCAGTCTGAAAGGAAAATCCGCACGTTGGAAGATATCTTGCGGGCGTGTACCTTGAATTGGGACGATTCATGAGAAAGGTATTTGCCTGTGGTCAAATTCGCCTACAACAATAGCTTCCATCGAAGAATTGGTATGTCACTATATAAGGAACTGTATGGATGGCCATGTCGAGCACCCTTATCCTGGACCCAAGTGGGGGGGGGGAGCGCAACATAGTTGACGAGACATAGTGGATAAATTAATGAGAAGATAAAATTCTTGAAGAATAAGATGAAGGAAGCCTAAGATAAACATAAAAGAAATGCAGACAAGCACCAAAAGTAC
Organism: Moricandia arvensis; assembly: GCA_905132765.1. Lineage (NCBI taxonomy): Eukaryota > Viridiplantae > Streptophyta > Magnoliopsida > Brassicales > Brassicaceae > Moricandia > Moricandia arvensis. The sequence goes on along the minus strand of CAJHQP010000034.1, from coordinate 199,677 downwards.
CTTGAGTGTGCAGTAGATGATCTGGTATATATGAAGATGATAACCTTTAAGGGCCGAGCTAGAGTTTCAAGAAGAGAAAAGCTTGATCCGAGGTACTTGGGTCTGTTTAAGATCATTGAAAGAGTTGGTCTGGTTGCTTACAAGTTGAACTTACCAACCGAGATGGAAGCATTTCAAAATGTGTTCCATGTATCTTAACTTAGGAAGTGCTTAACGGATGAGGACTTGATAGTGCATGAACTGCTTTCAAATTTAGGCAAGAATCTAACCTTGGAGACCAGGCCTGTCCAAATTGTTGATATTATGGAAAAAACCAAGGACACAAGGAAGAGAGTGATCCAGATGATCAAAGTTGTTTGGGATTGAAATGGGAAGGACGAAACGACTTGGTAGATATAAACAAAAATTAAGGCCCATTTTCTGAGTGGTTTCAACTGTTCGAGAATGAAGTAACACTTAGTTTTGAATCAGAGACGAATCCCTATCAAGTGGGGAAGACTTGTAGAATACCCGATCCTATATAGGATCGCCAGGACGGTCCATGGGACGAGGAAACGTGAAAGCCTATCAAAAGACACAACGGAAAGCATTCCATGGTTTGAAAAAAGGTTAAGTCCGAGTGATGAACGTGACTTAGCAAAGAAAACAAAGAGAAAGAAGGAAAAATGCTGGACCGAACTAAACAAAGAGTGAGACGAGCTGGACAAAGCTCATACCGAGTTCAGTCAGCTAAGGTCAGCTCAACTCAGCTAGTTGACCGAGCTCAGCTAGCTGGACCAACTGTTGGGGAGCTCAACTCAGCTGGGTGGAATGTTCGACAGCTGAGCCGGTTGGTCGGGTTTGGCGGTTATTGGTTCGATGGTCCGACTTGGTGCGAGCAGGAACCAGTTCGGACTTAGGCGGTTCTTTCGGGTCCGACTTGGTACGTATTTTTCGTTGGGGATTTCCTCGAAAAATCCGTCGTATCTTTTTACGATTCCTTATGAAAGATATTCAGTCCATCATAATCGAAGTTAAAGAGGGTGTTTCTGCCCGGCGTGTCCAAACTTCTGGAACTTGAGTGAAATACGAATCAAATATTAATAAATAGTGGGTGGGTCTTGCAGTCAAGCTCCCTTCTGCCTTTGCACTCGAGGGCCAATCTCTTGGCACACGAGGTGGCGGGTTTGGCTAGGTAACTAACAGCCGACCGCTCTACCACTGAGCTAGAAAAGAATACCGTTTCTCCTACCCGTATCGAATAGAACATGCGAAAAAGCCTTGCACGTGGGTGGAGCGTGCCACATGGTTAAGCGGTTATGGCCCAATGGCGCATGTGGAACCCTCTCTTACCCACCCATGACATTAAGTTTCCCAAACATGGAAACTCAAGCATACCACAATCAACAATCATTTGTTTGAAAGGAAAAAAATAGCTATCACATCGTCTTCTGCCTCCTTCTTTTTTATTGTGATCAAATATTTCATTGAAATCACCAATCATGAACCAAGGTACATCTTTTATTGTGGAAAAACAAGTAATACGTTCCCAAACAAGTTCCCTACGTTCTACAACAAGGTCACCATAAACAAATGTCATGTAGAGTTTTATTTCATCAATGATTGTAGAAATATCAATCATTTTGTTATTTGAAAATAATACATTAACTTGAAAATCATCCATAAAAATAAAGTTAACGGTAAACAACTTATTAAAACCTAGGTCAGCCTGAATGTCTTGCAACAACAATTTCCTATTCTTCGTCTCTGAAAGAAAAAAAAAGAATTTTGGGTGATGCTTCTGATACATCTCCGAGAGGCGTCGAACTGTGAGGTCGTTCCCAATCCTTTGATAGTTCCAACTGACTGTCTACATAGATAGTGGTCTAGTCTATTTTTGGAATTCACTTAACCTTTCTTTGAATTTTTCGATCCGACAAATTGTCCTTTCTTAAGCTTTCCACGAGAAGAACCCTCAGCTTTGGAAGAGAGAACACCCCTCTTGAGTCTTGGTGAAGCTTTCCTAGGAGGCTGTTGTTGCTGGATTGAGTAGGGAATAAGACTCTTGAGACACTCCTTGGCCTGGAAATAGAATTTGGCGGGACTGTTTCTTGATTATCCTCTAAAGCATCATAAACCACCAACGCTTTGGAAAAATCATTCTCAAATCCAGCCACTCCCATTTTCATGTCATTGTCCACCTCACTAGGGTCATGATCATTAAGTTCCTCACCAAGCAGGTCATCCTCATCAATTAACATTAGCTATGTCCCGTGAACATCATTCATTACCTCATCATCAGCTTGCCAGTCGTAACCCGAGACCCATGATCCAAATCTTCAGACACCACCTTATTATCCTTGTTCTCTTTCACCGAACCATGGTTATGGATCGCAATATTACTTGTCATGAGATGTTGAGAGGCTATTGATTTGTTCCTCAGTAACCCTTTCAGCTGAAGACTTTAGAGATCTCTCATCGTGTTGTTTAGGACCAACATTCTTGTCGAGTGAATTCGATGGCTCCTTGTTCTCATTAATAAACACGCCCTTCTGCTCTCACACCAGATGGGACCAGATTTAAGATAAGACCAATTATGAACATGAACATTCTCATTGTATTTCCCTTGGTTCCTTTCATGAGCTAGGTAGTAAGGATTAAATCGATGTCTATGGTCAGACATATCCACTTCATGCCGACTTGAGTGTGATGTACGCATGACTGTTGGCTTCAATTTAAAGCGATCAACAGAATTTTCGTCCTGAATATTATCAATGTGTGGCCTACCATAGGGGTGTCTCTCCTGTTCATGATAAAAGTTGTTAGAATTCTCGGACTTTATCGAGACATGGTTACCCACTGGCTTTCTATTCTCCCGAGTAAAACCCAAGATTTCTTTTTGGATAACAGAGGCATGATTTGATGGAACAGCAGACTGAAGGTCTCTACTCTCGCAGTGGGTCACTTCATGAGTCATAAAGCCACAGTAGGAGCAATGTTTAAACATCATCTCATACTGAATATTGATAGTTATCTCGCCATATTTCGACTTGATCTTTCTTGTCAACTTAAGAGGCCTCCTACTATCAACACCCACTCTCATCTTTCCTATAGTAGCATCAACCTCATGAACAAACCCTGATTTATCACCAGTACTCCTAAGGTTACCAGAAGTTCCGAGGTGAAGGGGAATTCCAATTGGTTCAACCCGAAACAGTATTATCCATGGATAATCTTCATAAACAATGGGTTCTCAGCGAACCAGTAAAAACATGAAATAGTTATAATAGAATGGACCCATGTTTAAGACAACCTCAAGATCCTCCTCATTATTGAAATTAAACAGGAATCTCCTTTTTCCTAGTTCAATCGGAGTGATAAGATCCTGCATATTCTACTGGGTAGGCATATGATCGATAAGCTTAGCAATGTTTTGCTTGTAAGGATTTATAATTTTGCAAATGAGAGAAAGACGGTATTCCTGAATCTGATTTCATCAGCTTGATCCTCCAACAGTATTGGTTAATCATCCTCTTCATCATCGTCGCATCGTAATCCTTTCCCTTTCGTAGCAGCCAAGTCAACGTCAAACTGAGACTTGGATCTGCCGTGAACAAAGGTTCCACGATGGTTTGATTTCATCTGAACAGGTGATTATGGTTGTGTTGATTTGAGGAACAATTGAATAGTATGGAATGACACGGATCTGTTGCAAGTGAAGCGGAGATGCAGAGACTGAAAGCGACTACACTACCACTGACAAAGGTTGTATGGAGAGAGCAGAGATCCTTACGTCAAAGGACGTCCAGATCAGTAGATAAAGCAGAGAAGTAGAGGGCTTGGATGGAATCTTCTATCGCACTCCAAATCGCCATTAGGGTTTTGATTTTCTTAAAATTCATTTAAAATTATCTCTAAACACTTCAAACAGTTATAACTGATGACTAATTGATATATGTATATCAGTCCTTTATCATAATTTGCGTTCAATATTTCTTAAAATCTGAAGAATGATAATTGGTTGTTTTTTTTTTTGGTCAAAAGATAATTGGTTGTTGTTCTATGAATTTTTCAGTTTATTTTTCAATTAGTTTTAAGGGCTATTAGCAAAATTGACCCAAAACATAAAGTCAACTACAAAACTAACCTATGATTTTTTTTGGATTTTTCCTTTTCCCTATTCAACCCACAAGTTCACATTATTTACGAAAATGCCATTAGTTTTTTTTCTTTTCGAAAATGTCATTAGTTTTTTTTTTCTTTTCGAAAATGTCGTTTTTACTCTCTCAACCTCATCATCTTCAAGTATTTACAAGATTTTCATTGCCATCAATACACCAACCACCATGAACAACCAATTTGAAGCTCTTAATGCCCCTAAATCGTTATCTCACTCTTTCTTTCTCCATTCTTATCAACTACAAACAACATCTCTTTCACTTTCTCTCCATATTCATCCAAAAACCCAAGATTTTGATACCAAAATTTTTATGGTTTAATGAGGCGTTGAAGCTTATGATTCTTGGTGGGTCACTTTCGTTTGAGCTTCTGTGTGCTTGGAGAAGACTTTTGTGTGCTAAGGAAGTTATCTCACTAACTTAAAGTATGGAATCGAGATTTTTTCCAGATATGTTCGTCCAGACGACTTCCAGGTAAGTCTCTGGATGTAGAGGAGTTACATGGAAGTCTTCTGGTCAACCCCTAGACACATTTAAGTCTTCCATATAAGTCGTCTAGGGAAAACGGGTTAGTTTTGCATTTGACCAGAATGTGTCAGAAATTTGACTTTTCCTGGACGACTTACATATAAATCGTCCAGAAGAAAAATTAAAAAAAATATTTTATTTTTTCTAGACGACTTACATGTAACTCGTCTCAGGTTAGTTTTGTAATTGAAATATCAAACAAAAATATTTTTTTCCTAGACGACTTACATGTAAGTTGTCTACCAGATAACTTATATGTAAGTCGTCCATGATTTTATTTCAAGATTCTGGTCAAACCGAATAAAATCATGGACGACTTACATGTAACTCGTCTAGAAAAAATAAAAGATTATTTTTTTAATTTTTTCTGGGCGACTTACATGTAAGTCGTCCAAGAAAAGTCAAATTTCTGACACATTTCGGTCAAATACAAAACTAACCCGTTTCCCCTTAAAAACTTACATGTAAGTCGTCTCGAGTTTTTTTTATCAAACAAAGTCAGACGACTTACATCTAGGTTAAATATCAATTGCAAAACTAATCCAAATGGACGACTTACAGGTTAAATACCAATTGAAAAACTAATCCAAATGGACGACTAACATGTAAGTCATCTAGACGACCTCCGTGTAAGTCTTCCAGACGACCTCCGTGTATCGTCTGCGTCAATGTTTAATAAACTTTCATTTGCTAATGTGTTTTTTGGACTTTTTGCAGATAATGCGTCCTTTACATGCACTATATGGAGTATGGTTGTTAAAATATAGATGTTGGAAATTTGTTGTTGATCAGTTCAAAGGAGCGAGAATGTTCCTTTTGAAGGAAGGTTCGACACATGTTGAACTTGTTGAAATGACTCAAGAAGATTATAACCTGGACATGAACATAGAGTCTGTGGAGTTAACCTACTCATTACCAGAAGCAATGATGCATTCCATGACTCCAGAAACCCCTCCTATTCATGTTACAAGTGATAGACAAGTTCGGAACTTTCTCGAGATAACTAAAACGCATGAAGTACGTCTTTGTATATCAAGCAAGATGAGAACAGTTTCAGAGGAAGGGGATGAAGCTGATGAAGCTGATGAAGGGGATGAAGATTTGGCTGAAGATGAAAATCATGATGTGGAGGAGGATGATGTGGAGGAGGATGAGATATCCCTGATTTAGCTGAAGCGGTTGATGATGTTGTGGATCACAATGAGTATGGAAAGGTTGAAGATGAGGATGATGAAGAAGATGATAATATGTGTGTTTGAAGATTTCAAAAGGACATATGGTAGTGAAGGAGGGAGATCGAATGCTAACAATATCTATGTCAACTAGAGTTTTGTTAGTAGGGATGCACTGGTTTCAGAGTTGCGGTTGACAGCGGTGAGATTTAGGTTCTCCTTCGGAATATACAAGTCAACCAAAATTATCCTTGTGGCAACATGTCGTGTTAATGGTTGTGGATGGAAGCTCAGAGCGAGTGTGAAACATGGGAGCAACACGTTTTGGGTTACCAAGTATGTGAAAACTCATACATGTTCTATGACATACAGAATTGCTCAGCGGAAACACTTTACTCCAAAGTATATTGGTAGGCTTTTCATAGATCGTGTTGGAATCATTGATGGGTTGAATCTGCATCATATCAAAGATGCAATGAAGAACATGTTTGGCATGACACTTGATTACACCACTTCATACATAGCATTGATATATGCGCAAGAATTGGTGAGAGGAACCTCGGAAGATGGGTATGAGCGACTACCTTCATATTTGGAGCAAATCACCAAAGCAAATTCGGGTACTATCACTGGTATAGAAATTGATTCTCAGAATAAATTTAAGTATCTATTTTTCTCTTTTGGAGCTTCTATCAGAGGTTTTCAGTATCAGAGAAGGGTCATTGTGGTGGATGGGACTCACCTAAGTGGGAAATATGAAGGTGTTATGTTAGTTGCAGCCGCACAAGATGGTAACTTTCAGATATTTCCATTAGCTTTTGGAATCGTAGATGTTGAAGATGAAGACTCCTAGGAATGGTTTTTCACAGAATTGGCGAGTTATGTATCTGATCAGTATCCTTTGGTGATAGTCTCCGACCGGCACACAGCCATTAAAAGTGCCTGTGAACAGGTGTTTCCTTGGGGAATCCGAGGAATATGTTATTATCACCTTCAACAGAACATTGTCCAGAGGTATAAAGGGAAGTATATCTTGTACTTGGTGAAAGATGCTTCTTATGCTCATGCAATGTACGATTTTGACCGGTACATGATTGAGATACGGAGTGCAAATCTGGAACTTGAAACGTATTTGGAGGATGCTGACGTGACCATATGGTCAAGGGTTCATTGCCACGGAGACAACATAAAAATGAGCAACATCGATGAATCTATTAATTCCGCACTGAAGCGAGCTAGAGGATTTCCGATTCAATTCCTATTGGAGTTCATAAGGGAGAAGCTATGTAGGTGGTTTTGGAAAAGGAGAGAAGATGCTTTGAGTCTCACAACTCAACATAGTCGGGGGGGGGGGGTTGAATACTTGCTTTTTGTTCAATCCGAGATAGCGGATACGATGTCTGTCCAACAAATTGATGGATTGCGATTCTTTGTGAAATGTGGCATAATGGACTGTGTTGTTGATTTGGAACTTCGAAAGTGTGATTGTGGTGTCTATGCAGTCGAGAAAATACCTTGCGCTCATGCTATAGCAGCTGGAACATATGCTGGTTTGATAAGTCGTCTGGACTAACCTAAAGATTGCCATCTTTTATGCCCGGTCTACTCAAAGGATACTTTGTTTGCAGGATACTCAGAGAATATATATCTTTGTGCTGGACAACAAGTTGAGGCACGCACATGCTTTCCACCGGAAGTAAAGCGTGGTAGAAATCAAGATGGCAATCTTCGTTGGAGCTATCTAGAATGAGAGGACGCACACCCTAGAAGCAACACATGGTTTATAGGTGCTCAGTCTGTAAAGAAACTGGCCATATGCGTCGACAATGTAAGAACTGACGTAGACGACCTTCTGGTTACTCGTCCAGAAGACCTTCTGATTAGTCGTCCAGACGACTTAGCTATATGTTTTATTATGGATTTATCTGTGTTAAGACTTTTTGGTTAGTCGTCCAGAATACTTAACTATATGTGTTATCTGAACTTCTCTGTGTTAAGACCTTTAGGTTAGTCCAGACGACTTAACTATATGTTTTATTATGGACTTATCTGTGTTAAGACTTTTTGGTTAGTCGTCCAGAATACTTAACTATATGTGTTATTTGAACTTCTCTGTGTTATGACATTTAGTTTAGTCCGGACGACTTAACTATATGTTTTATTATGGACTTATCTGTGTTAAGACTTTTTGGTTAGTCGTCCAGAAGACTTAACTATATGTGTTATTTGAACATCTTTGTGTTAAGACCTTTTGGTTAGTCTAGACAACTTAACTATATGTTTTATCATGGACTTATCTGTGTTAAGACTTTTTCGTTATTCGTCCAGACGACTTAACTACATGTGTTATTTGAACTTCTTAGTGTTAGGACCTTTAGGTTAGTCGTTCAAACGACTTAAATATATTTTGATTGGGAATTTGCAATTTAAAAAGGCAACAAGTACACCATTACATTATCCTGAAAGGTTACTGCACTACCAAACTAATTTCCTATGAAATCCTAGTTTGGTAGGAGGATAGGTTACAAAAAAATCATCCTATCCTGACCATGTTCCCATCCCAATCTACAAAAGCATACAAAATAAGTTTAAGTACAAATAACATATCATACATAATTACTGCTCATAAGTTTCCAGGTTCTCATTATTGTCTGCGTTCTCTACCTCATGGCATCCAAGCGTCTCTTGAAATATATCCACACCATCTTCTCCCTGATAGCCCTCGAGTTCTTATCACAAAAGTTTACAGTAAATAGCATCCCAAGAGCATGACATTCAATGTACTTGAGGGCTTAACGCCACCATCACCAGCTCGGCACAGAGGTACTCCAACAGTTAGTCTCTCAAATGTGTATGGCTGCAGTGTGTGTTGGAGACGTTGTTCGTCAGAGCCAGCGCACTCAACAACCAGATAAAGGATCATTGTGGCAAAATGCTCCATTAACTCATCGAATTGTCCAAGTTAAATATGTCCAACAATGCTGTCCCAGATGACTATGTGCTTATTAGGGATTGATATCCATATAGCAATCCAATGATCGTTCTTGAAGTTGACTGGCGCATAGATATCATCCACATCCAACCCCACACCTTCATAGATTGACAAAATGATGGTACTAAGCCTGCATGATAGTTCTACGCCTCACTAGGGAGTCTTCTTCCTAAACCGTTGTGATCGCCCTCCGAACTCTTAAACTCCGGGTACTTGGCCGTTCACTACCGAGAAAATACATGATCAAGAATGCACATTCTCTTGCTCCTGAAATGCTAGGGATTTTTTTGGTACCAAAGCCTCAATATATTAAAAAAGCATCCATATGCTGCATATATAACAATACAAGTCAGACCAAATTCGTTTGTAAGTTTTCCCTAGAGAAGACTTAACAGACGACTTACCTGTAAATCGTCTGTAAGTCGTCCCTAGAGAAGACTTAACAGACAACTTACGAGTAAGTCGTCTATAAGTCGTCCCTAGAGAAGAATTACAGAGGACTTACTGGTAATATGATCATTTAAAGATAATGCATAGCAGAAGACTTACAGAGTTGTTGAGCCATGCTAAAGGGTTTCATAGGATGTGATACCACATACTTGGGCATGAAGGTGGTTTTTTGGGCACAAGTGTTCTATAGAAACTGCAAGCAAAAAATGTAGATAAGCAATAATTTTTTGTAGCATAATGCAAGCTATTATTGGACATTCTCTCACTTATGGATCAAGTTTCAGCCAACCAGTGAGCACCTTCGACATCTTCTTCTCAGCAGGTGCAAAAGGAGTTAAGTCGTCTTGAAGACTTACTTATAGTTAAGTCGTCTAGAAGACTTACTTATAGTTAGGTCGTCTGGAAGTCTTCAGACGACTTAACTATAAGTAAGTCTTCCAGACCACTTAACTATAAGTAAGTCTTCCAGGCGACTTAACTATAAGTAAGTCTTCCAGACGACTTAACTCTAAATCTTCTATGAAGTATTTTCTCGAAGACTCTCCAGACGACTTAACTATAAGTCTTCTACAAAGTCTTAGGGAGTGAAGTTTAAATACATGTATGCAAATAGCCGCTTTAAAAAATATGCGTCCTTTTCCATTATTGTAACGCAGTAACAGTGGAGACGGCCTTCTTGGTATTGGTTTCCCATAAGTAGCACCTAATTCTGGCAGAGCATAATACGCCCACACCTCAAGAACTTGTATAAACTCATCAACAATGTAAGATCCAATCACATATTTTCCCTTTAGAGAGTCCATCAGTACCTTAAACGCCCCTCTCTCCTATGGATAATTCTCAAATTGTTCTAAATCCATCACTAGCCTTGCAAAACTAGCTCTTGTAGCAGTTGAATATTTTTTCCCTTCTATGAATCCAGTGAATATGGCAAGGCATCCAAGACGCATGCGATCATCCCGAGATCACTTTTGGCATCTCTGACATGCTGCTATTATCTGTTCAGTAGTTGGTCCAGCATCGAGATCAACATCCATCAACTCCCATAAAACAGTCATATCCTTCGTAACCTCACACCTTGGATTTTCCAGGTCCTGGATGTGATCGCAGTTCAGACCAGTTAGGTGTTCAAACTCTATCAGTGAAAACCTCACCGGTTGTGGAACAATAAGACACCAAAGCTCAAACTTCTTCTTGATGTCAAGTTGGAAACATAGCGTGAAATGAACCAGCCTTGATGCCCATTCAAACACAAGCTCCTTGAACTTAATGAACACTCCCAACCTTGACTTCTTGAGCTCCTCCCATTCATCATCATGAAGAGCATATTTTATAGCAGCAATCAACTTCGAGTCATCAGTATGATACAAAATGCTTCTTGTTGGATGTGGCTCCTCCCCTAAAGTAAACTTTCTCTTCGGAAGTTCTGGCAAATCCATTTTCCGGTCTGGAAAACAATCAAAATAAACATGTAAATTTTGGTGAGAACAGTACTCAGACGCGACCACTTACAGACATATTTCAAAATTGTATGCTAGAAGACTTGTGTTTAGTCTTATTGTCCGGTAAATGATCCGGTTAGGCTTAAAAGTACATTGGTAAAATTAAAACTCGGTCCGGTATGGACGACTTCTGGTATGGACGACTTACATGTAAATCTTCTGGTGTAAATTATTCACCAGAAGACTTACATGTAAGTCGTCTAGACCCTAAGCATAACCCCTAAACTTAATTAACTAACTAAACACTTCATAAAATCAAAATAAACTTAAAAAGTGTTTACTATACACATAAATAAACACATATATGTAAATAATTTAATTTAAAAAAAAACATACAAGCTTTCTAAAATCTAACCCTAAGAATACATACAATACTACAATATATGTTTTCAAACCCTAAAACCAAAGAATACCATGATTAGCGACTTTCACTCATCTATGTTGAAAACTAATTGTTTTTAGTTACATGATTTTAATTTTTCATTTGTCAAATTATATTCTTAAAAAAAATTAAAAATTATTTTTAAGATCAACTACTTCAGACGACTAACATGTAAGTCGTCTAGACGACTTCCAGCATCTTAGACGACTTAGACGACTTACTGGGACTATATTCGTAAAAATGATTTCTATTTTTGTTTGGTCACAAGAGACTAGCTGTAATTTCACAAGGCTTTTAGGTTAGTTTTGCATTTGATTCATGTTTGGATATAGATTTGCAATTAAAATCATGTTTTGAGCCTTATTTGGCAAATCCCCCTAGTTTTAAACATTTGAATTGTGATATGTAATTGATTTCCATCTTCATGTTTAATTAATAAACTAATATCGCCATTTTCAATTTTTTTTAAATATCCAACCCATATTAAAAATATAATATGTATTTTTATAATTAATTTGGTTATTTATTTTAATATATAATTAAATATTCTAAATTAAAAAATACATAATTTATTAACATCAATTATGAAGTACTTAATTGTTTTAAGAAATCTATTTTTATGAAACAAAAATAAATCTAGAAAGATTATATTTTAGAAACATGAAATATTCGTTTTAGTTTAGCATTTTCACATTACGCTAAAAATATTATTAAGTAATTTTCCGCTAAATAAGAAAACACTGACTTGATATTGAATGCTAGGTCAGTGTGTCATGTCCCCGATCCTAGACAGGATCGTTGGGACGGACCATGGTACAAGAAGACGTACCAGCAAGGACTTAGGGTCTAACCATGAGGTATCATGGTGCGGGAAGTAGGTTAAGTGCATCAGGAAGTTGAGACTTAACCAGGAAAGGATGGAAATGAATTTAATGTAGCTGGGAGGTGTAAGGATGAGCTCAAAACAGTTCAGGACAGCTTGAGGCAGCTCAACCAGGCTTTGGGTAAGCTCTGGGTAGTTCCGGGAAGCTTAGGGGAGCTGGACAAGAGTATAGGCAGCTGGACGATGCGCGGATAAAGCTCAGACCAGCTGAAAGAAGCTCGACCATATAGGAGTAGCTCATGAGTAGCTCACTCCAGGAAGGTCATCTAGCTGGAGCTGATGGACTAGCTCACTCAGCTGGAGCAGCTAGTGGTCAGCTCATCTCAGCTCGGTGGAGTGTTATGGTCCGGGCCGGTGTGGACGGGTCATGGGCGGTTACGGGTCCGATTGGGTCTTGCCTGATCCAGCAAGGGCCCGTGGGTCTTGGCAATTGAACAAGGGATCCAAGAGGACATATGGGCCTATTTCCAGACAGTCCATATGCCTAAGAGAGCAGTTGGGCGGTTTTGGGCAGAAAGGGTGGGAATGGGTAGTTGGGCGGTTTTGGGTAGTTGGGCGGTTTTGGGCAGTTTTATGCCCCCATTCGTGCCTGTTCGCCCATAGGCAGTTATCCACATCCTTATCTATAAATATAAGACCCTCTGGACGAAATTAATCAGTCAGAAACACTAGGCAAACCTGATGCGACTTGGACCAGCATCATGGACGAAGGTATGAAAATCAGGTACGAACCAGCTAGGCAACTGATCATAGCTTGGCTTAATGGGCTGTTTATGGGCCTTATCGGTTTGATCTATGAAGTTCTAGACCAAGAGAAGCTAATGGGGTTGATACAAAACATGGTTGCCTTGTTCTAATTAAGAAATCAATGTTTGATATTATTCAAGAAAGGCCCAATAAGAATATACAACACATGGTCGTATAATATATCAATATGACGGCAATTCGGAGACCGTCGACCAGGTGAAAGGACACAATCATCCGAAGAGTTTTCTGACCACAACTTTCAAAATTCGTTCAAGTCTTTGGTCTTTGGTCAAGTCCAACATATTTATCTAGTTTGTATTTCCTATAATAAGTTTAGACCTTTGGTCTAACCCACAACCTATTATATAAAGGTTTGCTATTGTATTATTTTATTCATTCAACTTTTTAATAAAAACTTTTCCTTTTAACTTGTTGAATCATTTGTTCTTCATTGAACATCTTATCTTTTGAGTCGTCGGAGTGTGTCATATCTTCGGGCTTAGAAGTCTGGTAGTATCAAGAGACTTTCCGCACCTCTTGTGTCACCTTTCGATCCACATCCCTTGATTGTTTGTGCTTTCTAGCTCATTCGGTGCAAGGCTTATCCAATCCACCAACCTTAGATTGATCCTTCAAATCTAGGGCGTATCATTTGGTATCAGAGCCACTCAATCGGTATCAACTATCCATTCTTCTCATCTTCCATTTAAATTTCTTTAAACACTTCTTCTTCTTTCTATCTTGAATCTAAGACCCTCATTACCATCCACTATATAAAAAAAAAGAAAGATCAAAAGAAAAGAAAAAAAAGTCAAAAAAAAAATATTCGAAAAGTTTGATTTGTGGATTGGTGGTGGAAGAGAAAGCCTGCTGGCCGAGGAGAAATCCGGCCTTTGAGGTGGTTAAAGTGGATTCCAAAAACCAAATTTCTTATCTTCCTATCTCATTGTTTGTTTGCTTGGAAAACCCATTGGGAAACTTGGTTTGTCTTTCTTAGAATTTTGAGAAGAAACTCTTGAGTGACCATCCAAATTCCGAGTGAAACACTTGAGTGAGTGAGATTAAACACTTGAGAGAGTGAAGATTTTTATCTGCTAACCTTTTGTGTTGAGTAATTTTTAGGATAGAGATGTTTGGTCTTCACAAGAAAAGTGGCAAAGAAACATCCAAACGACAAGCTATTTCTCAAACTTCATCTCAAAATTTGTTGAATATTTTTGATGAGTTTGTTTCTGTCCAGGAAAGCCCAATCCTAAGAAAACCACATAAGATGCCAAACAGGAGGTGCAAGGAGCAGTTCAAAACGTCTAGAGATGAAGATGATCAAAGGAGGCTTTTTCGTCGGTTTGATGTCCAAGATATCTGTGAAAACTTTAAGAACGAGATGATGAAAGCACTTAAGGACGTCGGCAAGATCCACACGAAGAGCACAACCACACATGCACCTGTAGCTGAACCATCAATATTCATCAGTGAAGAAACTAAAGGTAAATCTGAAAACAACTTTGAAGAGCTAAAAGATTTTTCAGATTCTTTACCCATTTTTGATGAATATGATGAAGAGCCTTTGGAAAGTTTGATCATTTGTGAGCATGAATGTGATCTTCCTTCTCCAAAATCTGATCTTATGTTTGATGATGAAGAGACTAATGGACTAACCTGTTTTGAACTGAAGCATCCGAGTAGTCTTGTTCTAGTTTACAGGATTTTGAGGAAGAGCCATTCGACTACCCACATCCAGGACCGCTTCTTGGCACTATGATACATTTGAACAATGATCTAGGTCCCATATTTTATGAGGAAGACGAACTTGGTCCAAACTTTGATGAGGAAGCATCAAGCATAACATCCAACAACATAGAGAATCGTCTTTCCTTTGATCCCAGCACAGCTCCTACTCCTTTGTTCACAAAGCACTGTGAGGAATCTGATTTGATTAATTTTCTTCCTGAATTGTTTGTTAAGATCAGTTCTCATGATGTGAAATGTTTTGGTTTTGACAAAGTAAAAGAATTTTGTGTTTCAGATTCTGTTTTCGAAAACATGTTTAATTCTTTTAAAGTGTTTGAACCTAATGAACTTTTTGATCAAAAACATTTTCAACTTGGCAATGACATCAATTCTGGTTTTGTTTTGTGTTTTGATCAGTTTTTGAAACATAGAAAAGGTTTTGATCATCTTGAAAAGTCATTTGAGCTTGTTTTGCAACAACCAGATTTCTGTTTTCGAAAACCTTGTGATTCCTTTGTTTGTTTTAAGGATAATGGTTTTGATCTGAGTTTTTCTAGTCATGAACTGATCACTAATGATTTTTTTTCTCACACACGTGCCTGGAAAGAGCTTATGGTTAGTAATTTTCAGAAAACAAAATCACTTAGAGCTGAAACGGGTTTTTGTTGTGATGTTGTTTTGAAACCTGCCCATTCTTATTCTAAATCTGATCTTGATCTTTTGTGTTCAAAAGTTGAGAAACTTGTACATGTTTTGAAATGGTTCTTTAGGAACTATTCAATCACGTGCCTGGAAACTATTCTTGTCATTAATTCTTATTTTGATGTGAATTTTGAAAGGTTGAAACTTGTGCTATATGTTCTTCAGAAAGACACTTTGATTTCTGATTTGAACAAGTATATGTCTTGCACATATGGTCCTGGTATTTTAATGTTTGTTTTGAGTGTCCAGGATAAACAGGTTCAGCCTCAGAAAAGTGAAAGCATTTACCGTGCTCATCAGCCTGAGATTTGGAGATGCATGTACTTGAGGGATGGAGCAGAGCATGGATGTAGACGTGATAATCACAGAAATTTTCAACGGCCTAGAGAGCTTGATGATCAGTTCAGTAGTAACCGATGATGTGATGAATGCGAGAGAAGGTTGTTACCATCACTTCAGGCCATGGAGGAGAGATACATCAAGAGCATACACACGTCCCCATTCTCAAGATCTGAAGCAGTGAGCCAAAAGACAATTTATTCTAAGGAGAAATCGGCTGGACCAAAGACGGAACATCTTTCATCACTTAGCCAAGAAACCAGAGGTAATTCTAAAACTTTTAGTTTTATTTGTGCTGATGAATCTGTTAAGTGTCATGGCAGGAATCAAATCACCAAGGAAGTGCTCATGGAGCTAAAGTGTTTTCGTCATTCTTCTCATTCTGATGAATTGAAAGAAATTCAAACAGAAAAGGCACCAAAGAGTTCAGCATCAGAGAAAATCTTGGAGCAATCGGTCAGCACTGAACCAAAGGCGATTTCTCAGCCAGTTCCTTGTGAAAGCCAAAAGCACTGTAAGGTCATGAGTTGATTGTCTCTGCTCATCATAAAAACGTTGTTAACACAAGGATTTCTATTCAAGAACAGACCTTTACTTGGTACAAAAACGTTTTGCATAAATCTTTTCATGATTTGTTTTCATGGAGCTGTGCATTGAAAGAAACTTGGATTTGGAAAAAGCATGAACCGAAACTGTTTAGACCAGAAAATCAATTTGATTTCGTTCATGTTGAGAAGCTTTCGAAATTAGCACTTTCTCATTATTTTCCTATCGGTTTCAAAGCTTTGTTTAATTTTAAAACAAGTAAACCAATGATTTTCACTCAGTTTACTTTCTTAATGTTTACCCACGTGCTTGATGATTTTCCTAAGAGCTTGGATCTTGTTTTCGATATCTTAAGGATAGAGAAACCCTTTGATTATTTCTTTCGCAGATTTGATGTGGTTTCTCTAGTTGTTTTGAAAGAACAGGTTAGTTATGATCAATCCCCAAGGAGAGCAAGAACAGGAGAACGACAAAGGTCTTATGAGACAGAAACTTGCAACTGGAAGTACTTGAGGAAAACAAGTTCGAAACTCCAAGGAAGTTTCTGTCCAAAATTTTCCTTCATTGAATTTTACATGATTTTAAAATTCGTTTTGTCTGAGTCATTTTATTTTGATACAGGTAAAATGGATTTGAGTTCAAATCCTTTTCAAGAGGGAGGGAATGATGCGCCCTTGGATTAGACACCGGGCAAAACAGACATGCATGGCTTGATCATGGGAAGCAGTAAAGGTATATGCTCATTGTTTGACTCATATCTTTCAAACCACGAGGCTTTTACGCATGAAATCACTTGTAGAATGTTCTAAACTCAATTATTGAGCTCATTGAAGAAGAATCAGATCAAAAGGAGTTCATATGTAGGAGTTATGTTATTTACAAACCAGGTGATCTTCAGTTTTCGGGAATTCAGACATGTGCGCATTCAGGTGAGCTGGACCGACATTGCCTTGGAGCTGGATGAGATAATTGACACTATCTTAGATGAGCTTAATACTCAAGTGAGCTGGACTTACACTTTCCTAGATGATCGGAGCTGGATTGACACTCATTTGGATGAGCTGAGCGAGCTAGTTCGATGTTCCGAGCTATTACGATCACCCGAGAAACTGAAAATGGCTAACCTTATTTCTGATGGACCAACAACCAATTCAATCATGCCAAAGGAGATTATTCATGATTCAAATGTCCAAGAAAGCATTGGGCTTGATGGTTTTCGAAAATATTCAAAAACGGACTTGTTTGGGCCAAATGGAGAAACCGATAAAATATTGGCTAAGGGAAAAGATGGATTTCGACCAGGCCTCAAAGGGACATGTCTTGGACCATATCAGGAGCATATTCTTCACTTTTGAAAGTCCTGGTCGTGGCTATATCAAGAGGTAGTCAAAGTTTCAGTCAAAACAATAATTTAGTCAAGTCTTTGTTTGCATTTTTCTATGCATGTTTTTCCACAAAATTCTTAGTCTTTTCATATGCCTTTGCTACTATAAATATGTAATATTTCTAAAGAAATAAATCAATCAATTTTCTTCTTTTATTTGAGTTTATCTCTTTGTTCTTTTTTTAGAACATTTATGTTTCTTGGTGAGGTTATCTCCGAGTAAACAAACCTTCGTTCGTTGGACTTGTGCGTCACATCAAGCAACGACGAAGCTCTGGTAGTATCATCCGGCCATCCGCAACCCTTTGTGTCACCATTCAACCCATCAGTTCTCCCTTGTTGGCGAGTTCATATCCTTCGAACCATTTGAGTGATCCTTTCCGAATCTAGGATGTATCAAGTGGTATCAGAGCTGCGTTCCTTTGGTTTCTTAACCGAAGACGATTCTGGATGACGTGGTGAGTATTAGCATTTATCATATCTTGGTCGAAAGTCCTTTTGTTGAGAGAGAAGTGAACTATGAGATCTATCGAGAGATCTATGGAGATCCCATCTATGACGAGTATGAAGATGTGGTTAATAATGGACCAGAAGCTGATCATGAAAAAGATTTCACAACCGCTTATGCTTCAGGTGATATTCTCGATTCTTTATCATGTGATGAACTGGTTCAGCCATTTGTTTGCACGGAGAACGACCCAGTGGAGATACTAAGGCCTGAAGAGAGTCTACAACACTTTATCTTTGAGCCTGGAATAGGGGCTTGTGTGCACAAGAACAAGAGACACACCTTAGCTGAGCAAAACCATGTCGGTTCGTTTATCCTAGAAGGTCCGGATTTGAGGACAAATTCTTTTAAAGGAGGAGGGCATGATGCGACCTGGACCAGCATCATGGACCAAGGTATGAAAATCAGGTACAAACCAGCTAGGCAACTGATCATAGCTTGGCTTAATGGGCTGTTTATGGGCCTTATCGGTTAGATCCATGAAGTTCTAGACCAAGAGAAGCTAATGGGCTTGATACACAACATGGAGGCCTTGTTATAATTAAGAAATCAGTGTTTCATATTATTCAAGAAAGGCCCAACAAGAATATACAACACATGGTTGTATAATATATCAATCTGATGGCAATTCGGAGACCGTCGACCAGGTGAAAGGACACAACCATCCGAAGAGTTTTCTGACCACAACTTTCAAAATTCGGTCAAGTCTTTGGTCTTTGGTCAAGTCCAACATATTTATCTAGTTTGTATTTCCTATAATAAGTTTAGACCTTTGGTCTAACCCACAACCTATTATATAAAGGTTTGCTATTGTATTATTTTATTCATTCAACTTTTTAATAAAAACTTTTCCTTTTAACTTGTTGAATCATTTGTTCTTCATTGAACATCTTATCTTTTGAGTCGTCGGAGTGTGTCATATCTTCGGGCTTAGAAGTCTGGTAGTATCAAGAGACTTTCCGCACCTCTTGTGTCACCTTTCGATCCACATCCCTTGATCGTTTGTGCTTTCTAGCTCATTCGATGCAAGGCTTATCCAATCCACCAACCTTAGAGTGATCCTTCAAATCTAGGGCGTATCAAAACCTCTGCCAAAATCCAGAGAGAAAAGAAAGAGAGAAGAACCGAGTTTGAAGGCTAGATCCGAGTGAGTGTTAAGGCGTGTGATCTCTCCAACCGTGTGGGTTATGTGAAGATCAAGGCTCAGACATGGATACCAGACAGAGGGGTCGTGGTAATGAGAAGGAGAAGGAGAAGGATTGTGGCCAGAAGGATCGATCCTCTAAGGTCAGTGGTGTGGATCATGTAAACCAAAGGCATGGACCATTGTGTGAAAACATGTGGTTTATGATCTCTGGAACTCTGATCACGCCCATTTCTGTTTGTCTACTTTTTATATCTTCCTCTCCTGATAAGCCTATGAGAGTTTGGTGATCATAAAGGCCTTCCAATGGACCAAGCATAAGGCTGGTTCCATTGGACAGTTTTTCGGCCAGAAATGAGTTCCATGATCCCAAACTACTTTATATGTGTTCGATTGGCTTGAAAACTTGTGGATAGATGTTTTTGGATTTATAAGAATTATTGGAAAAGACTATACACGATTTGGACTGATTTTCTCAAAAACCATATTTTGGTCTTAGGGCTGTTTTGGTCGGATCCCAGGGTTAGGGACGGTTTCTGGTTATTACGACCATGGATTCCTTCTAGTGAGGATTTATCACGAATTTTCATGAATTTTATTTAGTTTTTGGACCACTTTTGAAAAAGGGTCAGAGTTGGTCCAAGATAGTCCTTAGGCGCAGAACCATGCAATTGCTTAGGTTTGTGGTTAGGTTATCGGACATATTATCATGCTGTTGTGCTTGTGTAGTTTCAGGTAAAGACATGAACCGTGGCAAGGCCAAGGAGCCGTGAGGACTCAGGCTGGAATGGATGTATGTGTGGGTTAAGGGGTAGAAATGTTTAAGTTATGAACTTATGATAGCCTATTGTGCAACTTGAATCACATGAATACTTTGTATCACTCTGATTTATATTTATACAATCTGTTTGCCACTTATTTGATATTGATTCTGACTCTGAAATGAATGAACATCAGTTTTGTTAAAAGGACTTAGAAATTATTTGACTTAAAACCGGAATCAACCTTAGAATTATTTAGGCTAAGACTTGGATCTGGTTGGGGTTCAATGGACCAGGATCGAGTCTTACAAGTTGGTATCAGAGCATGCTTGATTCTAGGATTTGGGGGTTATTGATTGGTTCACACACATCCGGCTGGGTCTCACGGTTTGGTCCTAGTTTTTTCGTAACTTAGACTATTTGTTTTGAGGTTCTGGAAGTTTGGTACACTCTGGAACTTAATGTTTTGTGTTTGGAATGTCTAAGGTTACCAAGAATTCAAGGACAAAGAAGGGAAAGGATGTGGCTGAGTCATCCAGAACATCAAGTGAGGATGGTGCTAGTCCATCCCAAGTGTTACCAGATCGGGTGGAGTTGGGTAACCAGGAACCTGGAGCTCAGCAGGAACCCTTGGCCTCTTTGGAAGTCCCTGTGGACGATGTGGAGCTGCAACAGAAGCAGGAGCAGGAGGATGGAGCTGAACCATCCAATGTGGGAGCTAGGAACCTAGCTGGTTTAGGCATGGGAGCCGGCCAGGCTGAGGTGAACAAGGTTCCTGAGGTAGCTGAGCCGGCTATGAAGGAAGTCCTTGATGCTGTGAAGCTGATCCGGGTGTTCACTCCACTCGTGAACTCACCAGCTGGTTCGGTGAATCCAGCTAGACCAGCTGATGGGTCAGCTGAGGTACGAGCTGGATGACCAGTTGATGTGAGAGCTGGAGCTGAGGTCCGAGCTGGAGCTTATGGGAGACTCGGAGCTGGACCAGCTAGTGAGGTTCGGGTACTACCACGAGCTGAAGTGGTTGAGCTGGACTCACCAGCTGGAGGAGCTAAGAAGGTGAGCTACCTGAGTGTGCTGGAGCACATTTCAACGTTAAAAACAAAGCACTTTGCTGGAAGTGTGGATCCTATTGAGGCTGACGAGTGGAGGAGCCGCTTGGTCAGGAACTTCAAGTCGACCAGATGTCCTGAGGAGTATCAGAAGGATATAGCAGTCCACTTCCTAGAAGGAGATTCACACAATTGGTGGTTAGCTGTGGACAAGAGATTCAATGGGTTAATCACAAGGTTCTCAGACTTTGAGACGGAGTTCAACCGCAAGTAGTTTCCAGCTGAAGCATGGGACCGGCTGGAGTCTAGGTTCTTGGAGATGACCCAGGGCCATAGATCAGTGCGGGAGTATGAGGAGGAGTTCAACAGGCTCAGGCGCTATGTTGGACAAGAGCTGGAGGACGAGGAGGTGCAGGTGCGCCGGTTCATAAGAGGCCTTAGGGTCGAGCTTAGCACCTATGCCTCAGTTCGTGTGTTCTATTCAGTTTCTGAGCTGGTAGAGCGCATGGCTTTGTTGGAGACTAACCTAGCTGAGGAAGCTAAGGTGAAGTCTAGATCGAACTCAAGCTCAATGAGCTTAGGTGGTGACCGGAAGAGGAAGAGGGACCAGGCTGAGGGTAAACCCTCATGTGATAAGCCTGAGTGCTCTCACTGTGGAAGGCGCCATCCAGGGGAGTGCTGGAAAGTCAAGGGAGCTTGCACCAGTTGTGGCAAGATGGATCATGCAGCTAGGGACTGTCCAGGACAGCATCAGGGCCGTGGACATGGACCAGGAGGTAATTCCGTGGGTTGCCACTACTGTGGAAAGAGCGGCCATTGGAAGAATGAGTGTGCTAAGCTGCAGGGCAACCAGAATAAGAGTCGTGGTGAGGCTAGCAAACCAAACCAGACCCGTGGGCAGACTTCGACACCTAGAGTGTACGAGCTGTCTAAGGATGCTGATAAGGCTGGACCATTTCATGCGATCACTGGTAAATGATCTGACTTCTATTTTCGTTTTGTTTTAATTTAAGTAGAATTGCATGGTCTGGAACTTAGAATGGTTAGATACTTAGTAGTACGGTCTATGTAGGGACCCTAAGTATTGGTGGTGTGAATACACACGTACTTTTCGACACTGGAGCTACGCATAGTTTTGTGAGTCCAGATATGATCGGAAATGGTTTTTCCAGATTGGGGTTGGGGATGAGTCCTACATTGTTAATGCAGCTGGAGGCCAGAGGATGGAATCCCTAGGTCTTGTTAAGGACATCCATGTAGTGATCTTAGCCAGGATAATGCCTACGGATCTAATTTGTGTCCACCTCAAGAGTCATGAAGTGATCTTGGGAATGGATTGGCTTGGAAAGAATCGAGCCACCTTAGATTGTCACCGAGGTCGAGTGCAATTTGAGGATGGGTGTAGACCCCCGATCAGGTTCCAAGGAATAAAACATGCCTCCAGTGTTTTAGTGGTTTCAGCAGTCCGGGCGGAACGGATGTTAGAGAAGGGTTATGAGGCTTATATAGCCACAATCGCCACTAAGGAGATGGTGAAGGGTGGTAACCTAGACGGGATGCTGCTGGTCTAAAAGTCCATACCGCATGGCTCCTGCCGAAATGGCCGAGTATAAGAAGCAACTAGAAGAGTTGTTGGAAAAGGGTTTCATACGCCCAAGCATATCACCCTGAGGGGGGGCACCAGTCCTATTTGTTAAAAAGAAGGATGGTAGCTTTAGACTTTGTATTGACTACCGATGGTTGAATAGGGTCATTGTCAAGAACAAGTACCCATTACCTCGGATAGATGAGTTGTTGGATCAGCTAAGAGAAGCTAAGTGGTTTTCAAAAATTGACTTAGCATCAGAGTATCACCATATTCCAATTGAACCAAGTGATATCAAGAAGACTTCATTCAGAACCAGGTATGGCCACTATGAGTTTGTGGTTATGCTATTTGGCCTGACCAACGCACCAGCAGCCTTCATGAAGATGATGAATGGTATCTTCCGAGATTTTCTGGATGAATTTGTAATCATCTTTATTGATGACATACTAATATACTCCAGAAGTAAGGAGGACCATGAGAAGCATCTCAGGTTGGTGTTGGGACGGTTGACGGAGCAGCAGTTGTTTGCCAAGCTTAGCAAATGTAGCTTCTGACAAAGGAGTATTGGGTTCCTTGGGCACATAATCTCTGATGAGGGTGTGTCTGTGGATCCAGAGAAGATCAAATGCATCAAGGAATGGCCACAACCCAAGAATGCTACGGAATTTAGAAGTTTCCTGGGTTTGGCTGGGTACTACCGAAAGTTTGTCAAAGGATTAGCAAGCGTAGCTCAACCTATGACAAGACTGGCTGGTAAGGATGTGAAGTTCATGTGGTCCGAGGAGTGTGGGAAGAGTTTCTCAGCCCTTAAGGACATGTTGACCAGTGCCCCAGTTCTGGTATTACCAGAGGCCGATCAGCCTTATGTGGTATACACAGATGCTTCCATTACGGGACTGGGATGTGTTTTAACCCAGCATGGGAAGGTGATAGCTTATGCTTCTAGGCAACTAAAGAAGCATGAAGGTAATTACCCAACCCATGACCTGGAAATAGCAGCTGTGGTGTTTGCCCTGAAGATTTGGAGGTCTTATCTTTATGGAGCAAAGGTACAGATCCTTACCGACCACAAGAGTCTTAAGTACATTTTCACTCAGCCCGGGCTGAACTTAAGACATAGGAGATGGATAGCAGATTATGATCTGGACATAATCTACTATCCGGGCAAGACTAATCTGATCGCAGATGCTCTTAGCCGGAGGAGAGCTGAAGTATCAGCTGAGAAGGAAGTTGTTGAACTGGAAGGGATGGTACGGTCCTTGCACCTCAACACATTGGCCAGCAGTGATGAGCCTTTGGGGTTGGAGGCAGTGGACCAGGCTGATCTACTTACCAGGATTCAGCAAGCACAACTACTGGATGAGAACCTACAAAAGGTTACAAGGAATGACCAGACCGAGTACCAAATGGCGAGTAATGGTACCATCTTGGTCCATGGAAGGATCAGTGTTCACCCATGGTTGAACAAGATGTATAGAGATCTGAAGAGGTACTACCACTGGATTCGTATGAAAACTGATGTAGCTGAGTGGGTGGCAAAGTTTCCCACATCCCAGCTCGTGAAAGCTGAACATCAAGTTCCCAGTGGGTTGCTACAAAGTCTACCCATTCCAGAATGGAAGTGGGATCACATTTCCGTGGACTTTGTAACCAATTTTCCTACAACTAGGAACAAGAAGGATGCAGTATGGATAGTGGTCGATCGTTTGACCAAGTCAGCCCATTTCCTGGCAATCAAAAAGGGCGATGGAGTAGATGAGATTGTGAAGGTGTACTTGGACGAGATAGTACGACTACATGGAGTACCAGCTAGTATTGTCTCTGATAGAGACCCAAGGTTTACCTCGTACTTCTGGAAAGCTTACCAAAAATCTTTGGGGATGAGGGTAAACATGAGTACATCCTATCACCCACAGACGGATGAGCAGTAGGAGAGGACAATCCAGACATTAGAAGACATGATATGGGCTTGTGTTTTGGAATGGGGGAGTTCCTGGGAAAGACATTTTCCTTTGGTGGAATTTGCCTACAACAATAGCTTTCATACCAGTATCGGGATGTCACCGTATGAGGCATTGTATGGGAGGCCTTGCAGGACACCACTATGTTGGACCCAAGTGGGGGAGCGTAGTATGTTGGGTCCTAAGATTGTTGAAGAGACCACGCAAAAGATCAAGCTGGTCCAAGAGCAGATGAAGGATGCGCAGGACCGCCAGAAGAGTTATGCAGATCGGAGGAGGAAACATCTTGAGTTTGAAAGTGGTGATTAGGTTTATCTCAAGATGATCACCTTCAATGGCAGGACCAGGGTTTTGTGGGCGAAGGAAACTGGATCCTAGATACTTAGGTCCATACCGGATTATTGAGAGAGTTGGAGCAGTGGCCTACAAGTTGAACTTGCCATCAGAAATGGATGCATTCCACAATGTGTTCTATGTGTCGCAACTCAGGAAATGTTTGAGCAACCAAGACATTGTGTTGCCAGAGATCCCTGCTGATCTTGGTAGGAATCTTACCTTGGAAACAAGGCCGGTACGAATCATAGATCGAGCAGAGAAGGAAACAAGGAAGAAAACAGTACTCATGATCAAGGTTGTGTGGGAATACAATGGCAAGGACGTCATTACTTGGGAAACAGAATCGAGGATGAAGGATGAGTACCCAGAGTGGTATAACCAGTTCGTCCCAGGAGAAAACATGCAGCAAGGATTCAAGGACGAATCCATTCCAAGTGGGGGAGAGTTGTCATGTCCCTGATCCTAGACAAGATCGCTGGGACGGACCATGGTACAAGAAGACGTACCAGCAAGGTCTTAGGGTCTAACCATCTGTTTGCCCCTTATTTGATATTGATTCTAACTCTGAAATGAATGAACCTCAGTTTTGTTAAAAGGACTTAGAAATTATTTGACTTAAAAGCGGAATCAACCTAAGAATTATTTAGGATAAGACTTGGATCTGGTTGGTGTTCAATGGACCAGGATTGGGTCTTACATAGGGATTGCTTGTTGAACGTGGTCGGATAAAACAACATTTTCTTGTCATCGTCAATGAACTTAAAGTATTAGAAAATGTTAAATTCAAGCCAAGTGAAGATAAGATTTGCAATTGTTTTTTTTTTTATATCTAAATTTCATTACATTAGGGAAACCATACAACCTGTAATGGTTCTTTCATCGTGAATACACATATCAATTCCAATCCTACTAATAACTGTTTCAAAACCTCTCTGACCCAGTTACCAATGGAGAACAAATGGAAATCTGGGATTGGTCTTTCAGGCCTGAATCTGTTGTCGTCTGCTGCTCGTGGTCGACCCCCTCCTTTCCCGGCGGACCCTCCAGACCCAACCCTCTCGATGGTTAACTTTCCACCTCTTTCTCCTACTGCTTAGAAGAAGGTTCAAAATCTACTCTTTCCTCTGATCCTCAAGCTACTGAGTCAGTCATGACTGATCAAATTGACGAGCCTATTCAAGGTTCTGTTGATATTACTACTGGCTCTCCCATTCCAGGAACTACTAATCTGGTATTTGGAACCACAAACATTGTCTTGAAATCTTCATCTACTTGTCAGCATAAGGTTTCCATTGTTCAAAATAAGGGTTTTACTGTTCACGCTCCAAAGAATACTTTTCCTCTTCGAACAAATCCAGCTGTTAATGGAATCTCAAGGCCTTCTCCTTCACATGTGTTATCATTGAGTAAAAATACGGTCAGCAACTCAGATATTACCTCGAAAATGCTGAGGCCTTTAAGGTCTACTTCTCGGCTAGGACGCCGTCCAAATCAAAGTCGTTCCCCTTCTGTTACTCGTATTGTACAAACAGAGGTTACTGCTGCTTCCCATGAAAGGAGTGTGGGTCAAAATGCTGATGCAGCTAATGGACATCCAACAGTAGCTTCTCAGACCCATGTGCTGAAGGATCCATCTTCTTCTAATGCTCAGCGAACAAACCATCATTCATCTCTTGTTGAAAGGATTAGAAGCAAAGTTGACAGATCGCTTAAGAGGCAAGGACCTGCAGTTCAAAGTACCTCTCTAACTCCATCGGTTCACATTCCTGAAGATGTTTACTTGAGAGGTGCTGAACTCCATAAAGAATTTCTTTCATGCTTCTTCTGTGGTAAAGCTCCTCCCTACAAGCAAATTCAAAGTGTCATTAACCATATGTGGGGAAAAGGAAAACACATTGACATTCATACTAATCATCTAGCTAACTCTTTGATAGTTAGACTTCCTAATGATTTCATAAGACAGAAGATTCTTGAAAAGAAAGTTTGGTGCATTGGAGACTCCATGTTCTATGTCCTTCCTTGGGACTCCAATCAATCTACTAGTCCTCCTTTAAAGGCGATTCCACTGTGGGCTCATCTCAGGAATGTTCCTCTTGATCTTCGCTCTTTGGAAGGTTTAGGTTGGGTTGCTGGTGCCTTGGGTGAACCCAAAGAGACAGATGACTTCACTATAAATCTTGTCAGCATAGTGATTTCTCATGTTAAGGTTGAGATAACTTAACAAAGCCTCTTCCTAGATGAATTGAATTACCTAGAGTAAATGGCGAGTTGGTTATTGTGAAGGTAGATTATCCTTGGGTTCCACCAACTTGTGCTAATTGCTAGGAAATGGGCCATATATCTAGAAACTGTCTTCTGCCCCTTATCTCAGCTTCGCAAGATACCTTGCCCACTGGAACTCACTTGGAATCAGTCGTAAATAAACCACTCTCTACTGACTTAGTCTCTCCAATTGTATCTCAACGTCAGCCTCTGGTGGTATCTGAATTTGTATCCGTTGCCGATTCAGTTTCTGGAGTTAACCCAGGAACTGACCAGGTGCAATATGTTACACCAGGCTGTTCTACGACAATGGAGACCATCACTGTAGCAATTAGTTCAGAAAATCAGTCTTTATCGCTTGAAAATTCAGAAACTCCTATGGAAGCTAGTTTCTTGGAGAATCAGATGGAATTCATTGAAAGAAGCAATTCAGATTTGGCTACTAAGGATGTAAATATTCTAGCTGAAGGCAATAGTAATATGGCTTCTATGGAGGTTACTCCAGTGGAATGCTCATCTTTACAAATTGGTTGCTTGAATCTTCTGTCATCGTCAGCTTTAACTGAAAGCCCACCACCAAAGGATGGTCTTTTAATTCCTCTGTCAATGTCAGATGAGTTGAATCTTGCGGTTTCTGGTTCTCCTTCGACTAAAGGTATGAACCACTCGGGAATCATTCTTTCAGATAGTTCAGATATTGTCTCATCTTTCCGGCCTGATATGTTTCGGGTCTCACTGGAATGTGATGAATCCCACTCTTTCTTGTCTGACTCGCCAACGTTACTCCCTGGATTTTATGTAATTGGTTCACCGTTTTCTGTATCAGAACCAACTGCTAAGCTCAGAAGGTTTAATTCTCATCTGCCTATGCCAGCAAATCCACCTTCAGCTCCTACGCTTCAGAAATCAGTAGAGTTTTTGACCATTGCTGGTTCTTCGGAAGTTTCAACTATCCAATTGGACTCTTCTTTTGATGGAATTCTCTCCTCCTTATGGGAGTCTGTTCATTCCCTATGAGTCTAAAATCCTTTTTTGGAATGTCAGAGGACTAAATGACCCTGACAAGCACTTACCTTTTTGTAATTGGCTATCTTGTAATCAGCCTAGTTTTGGTGCTATTTTGGAATTTCATATTAAAGAGAGTAACTTGAACCAAATAATGTTGAAGCTTTGTAATGGTTGGGACTTCATCTCTAACCACTCTTCCGATCCAGATGGTAGAATTATTTTCATTTGGCGATTTCCAATCAAATGTAGGCTTTTACCAGACTCGTCAGGCTTTAACATGTGAGTTGACAATTGCAACTGATATTATCATAATTTTCACAGAAGTCTATGCTGCCAACACCTCGTCTTGGAGAGCTAGTCTTTGGAATGACCTCTTGAACACTCATTCGACTTTAAGCTTGGATTCTAGACCTTGGCTTATTGGAGGAGATCTAAATCAAATTCTTCACCCTGCAGAGCACTCCTCTAATGATATTAATTGCCATGATTCTCACATGTCAGATCTTGGAGACTGTCTCCTCCAACTAGGAGTTTTTTTATCTACGTTTTCAGGGATCCTTTCTCACTTGGACAAATAAGCAGCCGACCTCTCCAATCGGTAAGAAACATGATCGTGCTCTGGTCAATTACAATTGGGTCTCTAAATTTCCCAACAATGTTGCCACTTTTATAGCGCCAGAGTTCTCGGATCATTGTCCGTGTCTTTTAGACCTCTCATATCAGTTACCAAGAGCCGGCACAAAACCTTTCAAGTTTTTCAATTACTTGACAAATCATCCAAGCTTTTCAACAACTGTGGAGGATGCTTGGATGCAAATTGGTGATACTGCCTCAGACCTTACAACTTTTTGTTGGAAGCTGAAATAGATAAAGCATGACCTGAGAGCTCTTAATTAAAATAACTTCTCCAAAATTCAGGAACGTGTCAATTTGGCCCTGGTTTTTTTTTTGCAACAAGCTCAACTTCATGCCCTTCATTCTCCTTCGGTGGCTTCGTTTGAGGAAGAAAAACAGAGGCATGATGAGTGGACCTTCCTTAGGACAATAGAAGAATCCTATTTTCGCCAGAAGTCACGAATTAATTGGCTAAGGGAAGGGTATTTAAATACTTCTTACTTATTTCGAGTTGCCTTGGTCAGAGTAGGCTATAACTCCATTCGTTCGTTTATGATGGCGTCAAGAATATTATGTCTCCATCCTCAACAAATGAGTATTCTTGTTGTTGACCATTTCAAAGGACTTCTTGCACCTTTTGTTTTGATGAGATCCCAAGCGACTCCTGCTTGGTTTGGCTCTGTAATCTCGTATAGATGCCCTCAAGTAGTTTCACTTGTAATGAATTTGATCCCTTCGCCAGACGAGATAACAAAAGTGCTCTTCAAACTAAATCCCAATAAGCCACCGGGTCCGGATGGTCTGACTTCGGGATTCTTCAAAGCAGCTTGGGGTACTTTGGGACAAGAATTTATCACATGTATTACTCAGTTTTTTATCTCATGTTTTCTTCCGGCTGCTGCAAATTCCACTATTCTCACTCTGGTGCCTAAATACCCTGGGGCTTCTGCAATTGGAGATTATAGGCCAATTTCTTGTCTCAATACCACCTATAAAGTTATTTCTAAGCTGCTGGTTATGAAATTAAAGCCTATCCTCTTTGAGTTCATTCTTCCAAACCAAACAGCCTTCGTTAGAGACAGACTTTTACTTGAGAACACAGTTCTTGCTTCAGAGATTGTCAATGGGTATCATAAGAGTGGGGGTCTGAAGAGAATCACCCTTAAGATTGATATTGTGAAGGCTTTGACACTGTTAAATGGGATTCCTCTTATCTTGCCTAAGGAGTATGGATATACCTCCAAAGTTCATTTGATGGATAGAGGTTTGTGTATGCACGCCCTCGTTCACAGTAGCTTATAATGGGCTGGTTCATGGGTTTTTCAAAGGCAAAAGGGGACTTAGGCAAGGAGATCCCTTATCTCCTTACCTCTTCGTCATCGTCATGAACTGTCTGTCTTCTCTCTTAAATAAGGCAGCTTCTGAGGGATTAATTGGTTTCCATGACAAGTGTGCTAGTACTCATCTCACACACTTATGTTTTGCTGATGACCTTCTAATTTTCATAGATGGAAAAAATTCTTCTGTCCAAGGTGTTCTCCAAGTGCTGCGTGAATTTGAAACCATGTCGGGCCTTGCAATCAGCATCAACAAGACCTCCTTCTTCGCAGCAGGCCTCACTGCCCATGAAACTGATGCCATTTCTGCCTCAACAGGTTTATCGAAGGGGATGTTGCCTATTCGTTATTTAGGGGTTCCGTTGTGCACTAAAAAGATTTCATTAGCTAAATGCGAACCTATAATTCATCAAGTTAAGGCGAAATCACGTCATGGAGTGCTAGATCCCTATCTTTTGCAGGACGTCTCCTGTTAATTAACACGGTTGTTGTAGGAATATCAAACTTCTGGTCTTCTGCTTTTATTCTGCCTAAGGCTTGCATCAGTAAAATTAAGTCTCTTTGTGCGGCTTACCTTTGGAAAGGTTCTCTAGATGGTCATTACACAGCAAGAGTGTCATGGGAAGCAATTTCTAAGCCTAAGTCAGAAGGGGGGTTAGGCATCCGAAACCTTGGTTTGGGTAGCTTGGTTTCGGCGTGAAGTTCTACAAGGATCTCTAACCAATTAGTGGTTATTTGAAAGAAAAAAATAATTTCTCATGGCTCGCAAACAAGCTTCTGCACCTAAAATCAGCAGTGTTTTCTATGCTAAAAATGAGAATTGGTAATGGCCTTACCTGTTTGTTTTGGCACCATAATTGGTCTCCTTTGGGGGATTTGAATAGCTGCTTTCGCAATGGCGTCAACAGACTAGGCATTTCACCAAGGTCCACTCTTCGGGATCTCTATTCTAATGGCTGCTGGCTACTTCGCCCTGCTCGCTCAGAAGATCAAGTTACTCTGCACGCTTTCCTCTCTACTATCTGTTTCACAGATGAGCAAGACTATTATGAATGGGAACTGAAAGGGAAAATCAAAAATAAATACTCAACTGTCCAGGTTTAGCAAGAGTTATGCCAACCGGTGGAGGCAGTTTTTTGGTCACGGATTGTATGGCCGTCCGGTGGGATCCCAAAACACAGTTTCCTTTGCTGGCCCTTCACTTTGGACAGATGCCCAACGAAGGACATGATGCGGCAATGGGGGCTTCAAACAGACCCTTCTTGTCTCCTCTGTAACTCAGCAGCTGAAAGTCGTGATCATCTGTTTTACACTTGCTTTTATACGAAAGCGGCTTGGGATCAAACTGCAACTAGATATCAATTTCCACCTTCTTCATCATGGAGCCAAACATTGTTAGACTTGAGTTGTTTCACTGCCCCAATTGCTCGCAGGAAAGTTCTTTTACTAGCTTGGCAATGCCTCATATATAACATTTGGTCATAGCGAAACAACCGTCTTCATCGGCTTCAGTTCAGGCCCGTCGATTCAATCTTGGCTTCAATTGATTCTACTGTCAGAAACAAAATCTCTGTTGTAAGGGAATCAAATCCTTCGCTGGCCAGAAGGATGTTGGGGGAATGGTTTTCAAACTCGGGTTAATGGAGTAGCTCTTGCCTCTTGTCTTCTGTCAATCAATATTGTACCTGTGGCTTGATATCATTCCGGCTACAGCTTTCTCTGACTTTGCATGTTGGTTTAGTTCACTTTGTGATGACTGCTTAGTTCCTGATCTGATCTTGAGGAATCTTCATCTGCTACCTTTATCTGAAAGTTACTGTTTTGGGGCCAAGTCTCTTGCTAAAGCCTCTACTAGCTCTATCCTTGCAATCATCGTCTCCGATCATTATCGATCGTCTACTTCCACAATGGTTTTTTATATCTTTGTCACATTGGTCTCACCGCTTTCTCTACCATAACTCGGTGTTGAAATCTTCTACCTACTTCCTTGGGCCAGGGCACAACCTCCTCTACGTGAACAATTGGGCCCCCATAATTCAGTCACCTGGATCATTTCTAAATACTTTTAATTCACAAAGCTTTTAATTATCTGGTTCTGTCTAGAAACAACTCTGCCTTCAATAGGTTGTACCATTTTATTTTCTTTTATTTTAATAGAAAGTCAGCCTTCCAAAAAAAAAATCCCAATCCTACTAAACCACTCCCCAACAGAGGCGAAACAAAAAACAACAAGGACAAACACAAAGTATATTACAATCCAAAAACATGAGTCCTCCTTCCTTCAACGAGGACAGTTAGAGGTAACGACTTTCCTTCAAAAAGAATTCAAAAGCCAAGTTGGATAATCAGTCGCGAATATGACTGAGTCAATCCTTGTCTCATTAGGCTTTGAACTATGAAAGATACCCATCTATTCGCCTCTTTTTCACCATTAATAACTGCCACTCCTCCACCGCCTGAAAACTCAGCTTGATTTCACTCCCTTGGTACTAGAAGGACGAGTAAGCTTGAGGTCGGTAAACGACACCAAAAAGCTCCTCAAACTCAGCTTCAAAAACCATTTTTATAAACTTCATACTTTCCATACTCTCAACCGCCCAAAACATCGTTGTTAGCTTTGCCTCATCTCGACTCTAAATATGAGAAAAGGATCGTCTACTATAAGACACCACCACTTCTCTATCATTCATGACTGCCCAAGGCCTCCTAAATGTATGCTAATTCGATCCCACTCAAGGACCATACTGCACATAAAGCAATCTAATTAAGGAGGAATCCATCTTGTTTTTTTCTGGCATACCACTAGCTTCTTGCGAAAGTGAGAGTTCCTTCTCCAACACCTGAGCTATAGACCATTCTTCTTAATCTCCTTTTCCCTTTCGATGATATATAGGGGAGACCATCTCTTACCTTCAAAAATCAGACCATTCCTACTTTTCCAAAGGGCTCAAATGACTCTACGCTCTTCAAAACTCCCATGCATGTGGAACTTTAGATTCAGGAGGTAACTGAAGTTAACAAATATCAAGAGAGGATGAAACCCATTTTCAGGGTGACGTATTCCAGAGAGAGCCACACTTGTCGAGCTACCGTACAATCAAAGAGGAAGTAATTTATTGGTTCTTCACTTGGAATCTGTCATCACCTTCCATTCCTCTAGCATTAATCAAGTCCACAACAAACTGGGAATCACTGAGTAATTTCCATAAAAAATTTCTGATCTTAGAGACTCTTAACATCCGTAAGCAGACAAACTGTCAATCTTTCACTCCTGATATGTTTCCAAGCATAGAAATCAACTTTGGACACAAAAGGTTGTTTGTCCAGATGAGCTTAATGTCACCAAGAACAAAATTCTCAAGTAAGCGTTGAGTGTTCCACTTCTGGAAACATAGTCTATTAGTTCCCTCACCACCAACTTGATATCGAACGTATAGTTCTTAATCCACAGAGCTCTCATACCTTCAACTGGATCATCCACCCATTATAAATCCAGACCCTTGTCTTTCTCCAATTCTCCACTTGGTGTTTCAGATCCCGTTGGAGAAATTCCCTTCAAAAAGGAGACTTCTCCATTCGAATGAAGGTATATCTCCGATAGAGGCCAAGAGAACTTCACTAGGAGGATATTATCTGCTGTTTAGAAATTTTGGTTGGTTCAACGCTTTCATCCTTGTTTAGCCAATAACGTGTGATTAAAGCTCTCTCTATGTCCCTGAAATCCATGCCCCTTACAAGTTTAGGCAGGCATATTCTCTCCCATGCGACTCAGTGGGTTTTCCTTGAGTGCGAGTCAGAGCTCCACCAAAAAATTTCATAATGCTTGAGAGCTTAGAGATGATTGTTTTGGCCTCAGATCGGTCATATATTCAGGGTTCGAGGTTTTGGGCATCAGACATAAGAAGGTGAAGTTCCACTCAACTGGTAAAATACCCAATTCACTAACCTCTTGTATTTATTTGGTTGCCGTATCCCCAATAGTATTCCAAAACTTTTGGAAAAAAGACCGGTCATTCCGTCAGGTCCTGGTGCACTCTCTAGCTTTATCGAGAGATCAACTCTCTAACTTCTTCTTTTGCTATCCTTATGGTGAGGGAATTATTAATTGCATCAGAGACCTTTGGATTAATACTATGGAATACAAGTTTGTAAGATCAACGGTCCAATGCATGGAACCACTAGATTAATAATTGCAACCTCTGCCTTTGCTGCATGGAACCACTAGTATCTTCATGTCCTTCATCTTATAGAAATGATTCCTGGAACGATTTGTCTTAACTGCTACATGAAAGATGCCTTCCCACGTAAAGTTGCCCCTCTCCTTACTCGTGAGTTCTTCTATTCTACACTTACTGAGTATAGACGTGTATTGTTGGAAAGAAGAAACTAGTCTCCTTGGACTAAAGTTTTCTAACCAATATTCAAAATCTCATTGAAGTCCCCAACTAAACTTAAGGGTTCCTTACTGTTGGGTCAAAATCGGTCACGACGGAATTAATGTCTAGAAATGACCGCGGAAATGGTTCTTCTCTTTAAAGTAAAAAAACATGCGAGAACTAAAACCTCGTAAGATTTGAAGAATCAAAGTAACAAAATCTTGCTTGATGTCTCGCAAAACAACCTCCATCGAAAAGACGAGAAAACAACGTGTTAGAACATCTCACAAGGCAACCACATTCCCTCCAAGTCTCATCGCCTGTGGGCGATGAGACATGCTCTACGTCTCGTCGCCTAACCGGCTCAAAGTCTCCAAGTCTCGTCTCCCACGAGCGACGAGAGCGTCTCTAAGTCTCGTCACCAGCGGCAAACGAGACCACCACCTCCTCGTCATCCCCTAATTCGAATCTTGATCGAACTGATCTTTATTTCGTCTCGATCGGAGTTTCCGTTGAAGTTTTGCGATAAAAACAACAAAGACTTGTTTTCTCGTAAAACTTCAAATCAATCGTATAAAACGCTAACGGTTAACTCAAAACCACTGTTATCTTAACTACACGGTTGATTTTACGACTTTGTGGAACCAACATTACAGAAACCAGCATCGTGTGCTACGCGATTTCTCTGAGAGAAATCGTAAAAACGTTAAGTCAAAAGATGGCCCAAAAGGGTCTAAACGTGGTAAAATCCCCTTACAATTTTAGACGAGAATGACCCCAAGCTATAACAACAGTATACTTGATTTCCAAAGATGATAAATAGGAAATGAAGATAAATTTCAAGTTTCAAAGATAAACATGAAAGATCGAGAAGATAAGGAAAACTTCCGCAAAGGGATAACCTAGAATCAGAGGCAAAAAAAGAAAGATGACCAAACTTAGACACATATATAAGAGAAGCAAGGCAAGAGACGCAAACATACATAATTTTGAGAAAACTTAGCACTTAGAGAAATTTAGGCAACTTTCGTGTTTGTTATTGAGATGGGACTCAACTAGGTCTTAAAGTCTTAGGTAGTTAGAACTAAGGAACACACCGACAGTTCTCACGGCTGAGGCTTTTACTTGTTGTAAATGCTATTGAGATTCGGAATAAGATCTCCATCACTCCACTCTTTACTTCGATTTATTTTTATCTTGTCTGTTTGCATGTTTTGATCACTTCACGTTTTGCTTAGTAGAAATCTGGGACCTCAGGGAAAGTTAGGGTTTCTGGACTTTGCTCTGATTACGGAAAGCGAGGGTGTCTATTTCGGTTCCCACAGTTTGGCGCTAGAAGGAGGGAAGAGGTCGAATAAATATGACTCGCAGCCGCAAAAGCCCTTGGTCAAATTTGACAACATACGCTCAAAAAAATCAACCAGGTCGTGACAACAATATCTCCAACAACAATGATGAAAGCACCCCAACAGGAAACATCTTTGCGGTCAACACTGATTCTAACACTGCGGCTTTCCAGGAGATTAAGAAGATGCTCTCGACTCTCGAAAACAAATCAGAAGACCAGAACTATTTTCACTCGCTAAACAGGTTGAAACCCTAACAGCAAGGACCACAACTATTTTTCTGTGCGGGACTACGATAGTCTGCAGCGGAATAAGCCTTGATTACGCGACTCTATTGGATAAGATCACAACCGCTCAGGGAAATTCGTCGGAACAAAATCTCGATGAGATAACTCCTCAAGCAACGCTGAAGAACACTGAAAATCTTTTACCTAGCGATCAAGAGGCAGAAGAACGAAGTCAAGCGAGTCAACTTGGATCCTACCGACTAATCCGATCATTCGGATGAGGAAGCTAACATACATCTGACAAGGACAAAAACCGAAAAAACTCTTCGTACGATAAACCCATGACAGAAGAAGAAGAAAATATCTTCTGGGTAGAACAAGAGAAACTAGCCGAAGAGCAGGCTCAGATCACTTGCAGTAAATGGCGACAAAAACAGTTGGCGATGATCTTGACAAGATTCGCGATCTCTGTGACTATATTAAAAAACGGCCACGAGAGTAAAAGCGGTGAAATCTCAAATCCACCACGCTACCAGCACCGCACCCAAGATCGATAGACTTCTCGAAAAAGCTCGGTAAACCCCCTTTACAGCTCGTATCACTGAGACAAAAATCTTGGATCCTAGAAAGATCAAGATCTATGTGTACAACGACACCACCGATCCCAAAGGGCATATGCAAACCTTCCAGATCGCGATGGGTAGGGACAAACTTAGGGAGAACGAATGAGAGGCCAGCTACTGCTGCCTCTTCGTCGAAAATCTCTAGGGAGCGGCACTTATATGGTTTTCTCGCTTGAAGCAAAATTCCATCAAAAGCTTCTGCCAACTCGCTTCAGAGATTCTCAGGCAGTATTCCATGTTCATGGATAGGGAAACCTCCAATGTTGACCTTTGGAGTCTGTCCCAAAAGGAAGACGAACCTCTCTGTGACTTCATGAACAGATTCAAAATTGTCATGTCAAGATTCGGTGGGATCAACGATAAGGTGGCTATAGACCTGCTCAGAAAGACGCTCTGGTACAAGTCAAAGTTCAAGAAGTAGATCTCTCATAAAACCACGCACGGTCCAAGACGCTCTCCATAAAGCCATGGACTACACCATTATTGAAGAAGAGATGAAAGTTTTGTCGCAGAAACACAAACCAATGAAAATGTCTTCGAAGGACCTTGCATTGGAGCAAAAGTCGCAAAAGAAAACCTCTCGCAACGACAAGTACTTCCATCACGAGGGGGAATACGTTCAAGGAGCACACAACTATGCCATCAACTCTGCATTGGAACAAGGAAGAACGTCGGGAAACACATGGACCCAAAACAAGTCGTACGACGAAAATACCTTATGCGAGTTTCATTAGACCATAGGTCACTCCACTACAAATTGCAAAGTTCTTGGCACGAGCCTAACGAAAAAACTACTCGCAGGGGAAATTTCGAAGGTGACCAGCATAAAGGATGTCGTTCTACATACCGACCGTCCGCCAAAAAACCGAACAAACCCTACCAGCAGAAAATTCCCATCAAGAGAATCGATCGGGTGAAAACAGAAAACAAGAAAGAAGGCCAGACGACAGAGGCAACGACAACAATCATCACAGGATAAACATGATCATTTGAGGATCACAATACTGCCATAACACCCTATCATCCATAAAGGCTTATCAATAGAATGTCGAGTCGAGCACAAACTGGTCTCCACCCCCCCCGTCATCTCTAATGACACAATCACTTTCAAGGAATGTGAAACCGTCATCATCGACAAACCTCACAGTGACCCACTTGTGATCGATCTTGTGATAAAATATCTCGAAGTTGCCAGGGTCGTAGTAGACAAGGGAAGCAGCATCACGTTATCTTCTACCGACACCCTTAAAATTATGAATGGCGATTTGTCTGAAGTGACACCAATGCCGAGACCACTGACTATTTTCTCTGGCATAATATCGATGACTCTCGGATCGATTAAACTCCCGGTCATGGCCAAAGAAATAACAAAAGTCATCAACTTCGCAGTCGTCGATCATCCGGCCATCTACAACGTGATCATGGGAACGCCTTGGATAAACTCTATGAAGGCAGTCTCATCGACCTATCACCTGGGAAAAAGTTCCCAACTCCAAACAGAACCGCATCAATCTGGGATGCCAAAAACATCCGCGACTCTTCTTCCTTGCGGAACACATGAAAAAGATAGAGCTAGGGTTTCAGACAAGTGAATTATAGTGGATAGGATGCAGAAAATTATTAATATGCAAGGACCTTATTCAACGAATCTGACCCCCTCTCGTTCCAATCTCGTATGCGAACAGAGGAGTCGATCGTCGATCGACAGCTAGGGCCGAGTATCGATCGACGGTTATCAGACAGAGAGTTCGTCCGCTATGTTAATTAACCAGATCTCGCATGTATCTAACAACCTAGCTCAATGGAATCAATTATGGCACAAAACCTACTCTCGTAGTTGTCCATGTCCTAAGTTCAGGTTTCTAGTTAGCTACTCTAGAACGCAAGCATTAAACACAATTCTTAAGACTGATATCTCTTCATCCTAGCAATCTTATTTTGGGGCTAATTCATCAGTGCCATTATAATCCCTAAATATAACAAGAGAATTACTCAAACATAAACATAGAAGCATGATTGACTGAATAATATAATGCATAGAATAAATAATGGGGTTCTAATAGAAATCTCTGAAGAAGTTCTGATCTTCTCCCCTAAACTACTAAGGAAACTAAAAATCTGTAAATAATACTATGTGTAATATGAAACCTATGTCTCTCTGCCTAAACAATGGCAGAACCTTTATAAACTAGGTCAAAACTCGTTCAAGGGCATTCTCATAATTTATCTTGACTTGGGTTTGAAGTCGGCCAATACTTTTGCGAGTAGGCTGTCGATCGATAGCAAGGATGCTCTGTCGATCGATGAACATGCTTGAGTTTGACTATGCCTTAGCTGAACGTGAACAACTACTGTATATCTTTTATGAATGCTCTAAACAAGCTCCATTTTCTCCATAATGCTCTAAAACGTACATTGACCTGAAAAGACTCTAAAATACAGTCTAAACATACATAGTAGACTACAAATGGGGTCCAAAGATGGTCTAAACTGGTAAATAAAAAAGGTATATCACCAAGCAGAGCCGGATCTAATCTACCTCATCATCCTCACCCGTAGAAGCAGTTCCGGCTTCTTCCGAATCAGGAGAGACAGGAATCAGGGCTTTAATGCTCCCATATCCTTTCTTTGATCTCGGACATCCTCGACTCTGCATTTGCACAAATATCCATGTTCCTTGACATTTTTACCATTTGCAAAAATATCCATATACAATGGTTTTGGAGTATGTTTTAGAGTGTTTTCAAGTTCAAGTACGTTCTGGAGAACTTTGGTGATTCTGGAGCTTTTTGAGATGTAGAACTGCGCATACGCATCAGATTTTTATCTATGGATGGAGACATTCTCACCATTAAATTGAGCTCATATTCGGAAAAAGATATAGGTTTGAGTTATGTTTTCAATGCCACCAGTTTGAGGCCAATCAGCATCATGTAGCAGATGTTATGCTTGTTTTACTCAAGAGTGGTCAGTCTACCTCGCAAAAGGAAATTGTTGAGAAGATGAATGAGTATCGATCGACGGCGCAGCCCAAGCATCGATCAACGGTGATGCCAGAACTCGGGCCGAGTATATTTCAAGATCGACGTAAGCCCATAAGCTACCAAAAATTAACAGAATACCATTGGACGACCTAAAACCCTATTTATATGTTTTCTAAGCCATTGTTGATGGCAACACTTTCTAAGTTTTAACTATATTTATTGTTCTTAGTTAGGAAATAAAAGAGGATTTTATATCTATTCTATTGGTATTTCATATCTATTCATCTATGATTTATGTGAAAATATCATGTTTGAGTAGATCTACCTGCTAGGTTGAGGTTTTTTGGGGTATTGATGAATTAGTCCCAAAATAGGATTGATAGGATGAAGAAATATCAATATTTGGAATTGTGTATTTAATGCTTGCGTTCTAGAGTAGCTAACTAGAAATCTGAACTTAGGACATGGAAAACTACGAGAGTAGGTTCTGTGCCAGAATTGATTTCATTGAGCTAGGTTGTTAGATACATGCGAGAGCGGGTTTAATTAACCTAGCAGACAAACCTCCTCTCTGATTAGCTTCGATTGAAACTCGGCCTTAGCCGCATATCGACGGTCTACTCCTTTGTCCGCAAAAGAGAGATGGGACAAGAAGGGGTCATACTAGTTAAATAATGTCCTCGCATATTAATAAGGGAAAATCTCTCAAATAGA
Source organism: Moricandia arvensis (assembly GCA_905132765.1). NCBI lineage: Eukaryota > Viridiplantae > Streptophyta > Magnoliopsida > Brassicales > Brassicaceae > Moricandia > Moricandia arvensis. Next base: position 159,323 of record CAJHQP010000034.1, on the reverse strand, counting down.
CCTTTTGAAGTTTTATTCACAAATATAGATCTCAAAGAAAAAAAATGACCAAAATAACCTTTTCTATTTTTCAAAAATCAATACTTTTAAATTTTTTTTTTTTAATTTTAAGCATCATCTCCAAAACCTCACCCCATAACTCTAAGCCCTAAGTCTAGATTAGTTAGCCCAAGGGTATAAATGTATATTTACACCCTTTAATAAATAGGAATTATTTTGGTCATTTTTTTCTTAAAGATTACTTTGATGACAAAAACTTTTTTAGGTCTATCTTAGGGTATTTTAATTTTATGCATCCTATCCACTATAATTCACTTGCATGAGACCCTAAGTCTAGCACTCATCCTTCCATCAACAATAAACTCCTTGATTTACTTGCTACTTTATATATTATCTGACTTAGTGTAGTCTGAAACTCAAGTCTATTGTGTGAGATATCGAGTCTTATCCTAACCAAACGAGGACGGGATAACACTAGGGACAGTGTTATTTAAGTCTAGGGAGGTTTGTTGATGCTATTTATTGTTTTGAGATTTTATTTGCTATATCTATATAAGTTTTTCAAAAATTTTATTGAATCAAGAAGGGGATTATGATCATTTTTATATTTTTACTTATTCACTAATCACTCTATAGCACCATTCTTAGATTTGTTGCCTGTAGAGAATACTAGAGATACCAAATTGGATCATCCTGCCAATATATCTCACTTGCTTAGAAAGTTTGAAGGAACCGATGCTAACTTCCAACTTAATACTGACTTATTTGCTTGCTTTGGAGTTTGGCATACATTGGATCGGATTCCTCTTGCAGGTCTGGAAGGTAAAAGTCTGTGTGCGTCTGATTCCCTTATCTCGCTCTCTTCGGCATCTATAAAAAGAAAGAAAGAAAAGATTGAGATGATTTCCTGAGATGCAGAGGGGTAGGTACATTACCGATGACCCCACTATTATAATTCAAATGAATGATCACACATCGTTGGAAGCGAGGGGTAGGTACATTACCATTGACCCCACTATTCGCGTACACTTTGTCAAGAAAAGGAAAAACAAAGAGAAAAAAAAAAGAGAAAAAAAAGAAAAGAAGAAATCGAAAATAAGATGGCAAGATGGACTACATGAGAATCATTGTCCATTGCGTTTGAGATTTAAAAAGATTCAGAGAAAGGAGAAAAAAGGGAAGAAAAGGATCAGAGAAGACTACTACCTATGTGTTCAAAATACTTGCAGGGGTAAGAGTCCATGTGTTCTTTGATCGATACTCCTAAGGTAAAGCCTGTACTTTTATTTTATACAAAAAAGGAGGTTAATAGAGGGGTCAGTATGACTAGTATTTGCTAAGTTACTGGTATAATGGATTTGGTTGCTATACAAGGATAAGGTATATAAAGTTTCTCTAAGATAAACACTTATTTGATGTGGTTGCAATATAGTAGAGGTGATAAAGATAAGTTAGAGATATTGTGAGTCCTTGTGTTTTCAAATCTTTTTCAGATTGTGATATTTTTTTTTCTTAAGGACAAGCAAAAGGATAAGTCTGTGGGTGTTGATTACCATGTATTTTACCACCTTTAGGCCATGTTATATGTTCTTTTTAGAATCCATAATATGGGTTTGGAGTATGTTTTAGAGTGTTTTTAGGTTCATGTACGTTCTGAAGAACTTTGGTGATTTTGGAGCTTTTTGAGATGCAGAACTGTGATCAAGCATCCGATGTTTAGCTAAGTATGGATACCTCCCCAGAGTTAGATTGAGATCATCTTTTGACACAAGATGTATCTTTGTGTTAGCTTTCCAATGCTACCGGTTTGAGGGCAATCAGTATCATGTAGCAGAAGTTATGCCCATTTTACTGAAAAGTGGTCAGTCTGCCTCGTGAGAGGAAGTTGTTGAGAAGATGAATGAGTGTCGATCGACTGTGATTCGAGAAACCAGGCTGAGTATATTTCAAGACCGACTTAAGCCCATATAGTACCACAAATTACCAAAATACCCTTGGACGACTAAAACCCTATTTATGTGTTTTCTAAGCCATTGTTGATAGCAACGCTTTCCCAGTTTTATTTAATTTAGTGTTCTTAGTTAGGAGAGAAGAGATGAACTACTTTAGTCCTCTTGGAACTCCTTTGGTTTTCATATATATATTCTATTGCTATTTCATATATAATCATCTATGATTTTGTGACAAATATCATGTCTGAGTAGATCCACCTGCAAGGTTTAGGTTTTCTAGGGTGTTGATGAATTAACCTCAAAATAGGATTGCTAGGATGAAGAAATATCAATATTTGGAATTGTGTTTAATGCTTGCATTCTAGAGTAGCTAACTAGAAACCTGAACTTAGGACATAGACAACTACCAGAGTAGGTTAGAACTCCAGGGTTAAGCGTGCTTATGCTGGAGTAGTGAAAGGATGGGTGACATATCGGGAAGTGATTCAGGATACCGTGCGAGTGAGGCCAAAACACGGGCAAAGGTCGGGTGGTGATTGCAGGGTCAGTAAACAATGATTTCGAGCCTTGGAAAAATTAATGCACAGCCGTCGGATGGGATGGGGCTCACGGGCCGAGAGAGCGGGCGTGGGCGGCCCATTAGCCGTGGGCGGTCGGGGCGTTACAGATTTGTTCTGTATCAGTGGCGCTATCTATACGAACAAAGAAATAACGTTTTTGTCATCTGTGAAAGTTGGAAGTAAACCCCTTTATCACCGCCATGTGATTCCTTGGCTTAAGGAAATACGTGAGCGACAATCTTGTATCTTTTCAAAACATAAAAGCCTCAAGATAGTCGACACTGAGAGTCAACCCTCGCTCGACTCAAGACTAGGATCCCAATGAGATGAAGCAGACCGGCGAGGGAAAGTTGACTTATTGAAAACTCAAAGCGATCCAAGAACCAAATTATGATCTCCGGGATAGGAAACCACAAACGAAAAAGTAAAAGATGCACCTCGTAGCACATAAAGTAACCCGGAGGGGGGCAGCGACGCTTTGCTCATATCTCGGTATCTGTAACTCCACCTCCTTCGGAACTTGGCAAAAATGTCGGATGGTGGCGAGAAAGAGGTATACGCTTTGACTTGGTCCATCAAAGACTCCTCTAGAGCAAGGTCTCGCTGGACGCTATGACTCAGGTGGGGTGATTCCATAACGCAGGTGGCACGCCAATACGCAACGACCTCTTTAGGTTTGATAAAATAGAGTATGAACTCGACTTTCAAAACGACTTCGTCATCTTGAACACGTAAGATCTTGGGAGCAAAAGAGGAAGGCAAGACGTCCTCATATACTCTTTTACTAGAAGACATCATTAAAAAAAAGAAGAGGAAGAAAGAGAAAGATTTTCTACCTTAAGAAAAATTTCTTGTGGAAGTGAGCAAGTAAAGAATTCGAAAATTTATTCCACATACTTATAGAGAAAGAAATATACTGTTCACCCTTGGACTTCCAGCCATTAATTCCGCGTAGCTTGCCTAACATGCCTAACACCTCGCAAGAACATCGATTCTCCCAAGTGGGGGGGGGGCTAACTGTTGGGGTCAAAATTGGTCACGACATATCTACAAATGACCAACGAAACATTTCCTCTCTTTGAAGTAAAAAAGCGAGCGAGAACTAAAACCTCGTAAGATACAAAGAATTGAAGTACTGAACTCTCGATCTATGTCTCATAAAACAACCTCTAGAGAAAAGACGATGAGACAAGAAACCGATATGTCCAGACGTCTCACAAGGCAACCACATTTCCTCCAAGTCTTCTCGCCCATGGGCGACGAGACATGCTCCACGTCTCGTCTCCCATGGGTGATGAGACCGTCTCCAAGTCTCGTCGCTCGTGGGCGACAAGACCGTCTTAAAGTCTTGTTGCATGTGGGCGACAAGACCATCTCCAAATCATGTCGCCCGTGGGCAACGAGACACTAACCACGTCTCATTTCCAATGGGAAATGAGACCTCCTCCTCCTCGTCCTCTCCTTTGAATCTTGATCGAACCGAGTTTTATTTCATCTTGATCGAAGTTTCCGTTGAAATTTTACAATCAAAACGAAAAAAACTTGTTTTCTCGTAGATTTTCAAATACATCATACAAAATGCTAACGGCTAACTCAACGCCATTGTAATCGTAACTATGCGATCGATTTTATGACTTCGCGGAACCAACCTATATAAACCAGCATCGTATGGTAGGCGATTTCTCCTACAGAAATCTTAAAAACGTTTAAGTTGAAAGATGGTCCAAAATGGTCTAAATTGCGGTAAAAGCCCACTTACGATTTTAGACGAGAATGAGCCAAAACTACAACGACGATTTACTTAATTTCCACAGAAGATAAATGGGAAAGAAGATAAATGTCAAGTGTCCAAGATAATCATGAAAGATCAAAAAAATAAGGAAAACTTCCGCAAAGAGATAAACTCGAATCAGGGGCAGAAAATGAAAGACGACCGACCTTGGACACATATATAAAAAAAGCCAAGTCGAGAGACGCAGACACACAAAAATTTGAGCAAAGTTAGCACTTACAGAAATTTAGGCAACTTTCGTTTTTGTTATCGAGCTGCGATTCAACTAGCTTTTAAAGACTTAGGAAGTTAGAACTAGGGAACACGCTATCATCTCTTACGCCCCAGGATTTTACCTGTTGTAAACGCTCATATTCAGATTCAGAATAAGATCTCATTACTCTACTCTTTACTTCGATTTAGTTTTAACTTATATGTTTGCATGTTTTGATCACTTAACGTTTGGCTTAGAAAAAATCTTGGACCTCAGGAAAAGTTAAGGTAAATCGACTTTCCTCCGATTACGGAAATTGACAGTGTGGATTTTGGTTCCCACACTTATGTTCAACTCCAACACAATTCAGACATTTCCATACAATGTTTCTCCCATAGCTGGGCAGGCTCTCTGTATATACAAGGTAAAAAGAAGGTAAATTCTCCATATTGAACAAGACAATCTATAAGATCCTTATCTGAACTTTTGATGTCATTTTCACATTTTTCTTCCACAAAATAGCAAAACCACAACTACAACATATTGGGTTCACTATATATACATGGTCGTAACCCAACCAAACTTAAAAATTCACTAAGACATTCCAACAATTTTTTGTGTCTATTAAGAATAAAATCTCCGGTAATGACATTAACGCATTTCCCGTAGACATTGAATTGTCAAGCCTTGAGGTCACCCCAAGCCTTGAGACCACCCCAAACCTTGGAAATTGCAGCTTATGATGCTCATTGGAGGTTGGGTACTCCCTCATTTGGGATCACCTTTAGGCATCTAGCATTTTTATTTGACTTGCCTTCCTCTTCTTGAACCACACTCTTCCTTTTCTTACACCCACCACTTCTTTACCTTCTCTCTTATTTCCCCTGGTATGACTATCTTACTACTGATAACAAATTCCTTGGCCTCCTTCTTGATTTTCGCGGTCTCTTTCTAGGTGTAGGCCTCTTCTTGACTACCCCGGAAGAACAAGGCTCAAAGGAACATATTCTAAACACTATTGGGTAATCGGATTGAGCCGAAGAAAAGCTAGAGCCGTTTTCTCCTTCTAAGCCTTGATATTGGTCACTCCAAGCCTTGTTGCGAGTCTGTCCCTTCAAGACCAAGGCCATCAATTTGTCTGGATTGTTTGTGGCAATATGTACGCGACACCCACCGTCTGCGTCTGTGTAGTCATAAATCAGATGTTTCCCTTTATTGAGCTCATTTGTTACTACTTGAGGAGGTTCCAATCTTAAACTCAGTCTCTGAGCAATTTTAAGAGGATCTATCCCCAGTTGATACTCCTCCAAGACCCCCCCCCCCAAACAAATGATATTCTTCTTTGATAAACTTCTTATGATACTCTACCTTCTCAGTTATCTTTCTCTTCTCTCTTTTCCTTCTTCCTATCTTTCTGAACCAACAATGGGTACAAAGTTTGTTATGATTAAGTCTCTAATAGGAGAATCATCTCTTATGTATCTTTTTGTATTTGAAATGTATGACAGTCAACTTTCCACCCGTTAAGTTGATCACTTTAGACATAAACAGGTGATGAGTGACATTGAAGAGAACCTTAACCCAAACAAAGTATTGTGTAATCGGTTTAGTAGGGTCAAATACGACGATTTTCACTTTCCGACAAGAACTCCAGCGCACTTAGAGCTTCAAGAGTGTAGAAGTTCACCAGAATTTTGCTTATATGTACCCATAGTGGGATGTATAGCAAGTAATCTATTGGAGGGTTTTCAACCCGTCTTTTTAGCACAATACGCCACTCATTGAATGAATATACACCTTTCTCAAGAACATCCAACATATCGTGTTTAATTTTGAAAATGAATTGAAACTTCTTTTGGGACGGAGCTATCCCAAAAACTCTTCTTTCTTTCTGTCATTTCCTCGGTATGGGGAGGATAAAACTTGACATCCTCTAACATTCAGGATTTTAAACCCTTCCCATAAGCTTAATTTGTTTTCTTCCACTGAACTGAAGCCCAACAAGTCCATCATCGTGAAAGGAATGTCTTCATCATCTAGAGATAAGGCCATGAAACCTTATCCATGGCTATCAACATGCTTTACAGTCTATGTAACACTGGAATTTAATACTCTCAGCTTCCAACTCCAGCATTGAAGACAACAAAGGTGATAAACATATAAAATTTGTTCAGCAATAAACATTTATACCCAAAATCAAGAAAATGCAAATGCAAAAGAAAACGGGTTTAAGCCAGCTAATATCAACTTCCAAGACACTCAACTTTTCAAACTTTTAAATAATAACTAGAGTCCACAAGGAGTTCTCACTCCTCTCTCTCTTTAGACACCATTAGAACATCATAAGTGGTGAAGTACCATTAAATATCTCTCGTATAATTTTTTACAAAATAAAGAAATTTTGGCCACTGATAAATTGACACCAAAAAAATGAATCTCTTCTCACATGGAGAAAGTCTATTTAAAAAGAAACGTGTTTCTCATTATGTATATATATATATATATATATACTAGGTGGTTGCCCGCAAATTTGCGGGTATAAATATTATATAAAAAATATATTTTTATATTATACTATAATTTTTGAATAATAATTAGAAATATTAAAAAGATAATTTTAACTCCAAATAATTTAAAAATCTAAAATTTCAATAAGAAACATGGGATTTAGTGATAATTTAGTAATACTAATCAAAATCACTAAAAATATTTATTTTACTTAATTTGTTCATATGATTAACAAACTCATTATTAGTGAACATAAAAACTATTTTAAAACACTTTATAATCTCACATTATCTTATCTATCACTTTATTTAATTTTAATGCAAATTAACTCTCAGTTGTGAAGATCTCATAAATTTGTAACTAATAAATATTTATGTATGCAATTATTACATTAACTTTTTCCACATATATTATGCATCAAATTTAACTTTTTCTTATTTTTATTTTAGTATTTATTTTTTTTCATCACATTTTAACATGCATTGCTAATATCTTTCTAATTTTCTTACATATTTTTGGCCAGATATTTATATTACTCTCTAAATATTAATACAAATCACATAATCAATCAAATACTCGTCTTAGAATATCTTTTCAATCATCACATTACCTTATTTGCTATATTATGTTATATTTGACTTAAATTCAAAATATTTTATAATTACAACGCTCTCACATGTTATGTTCAATATAATTCGTCAAATCTTCAAAGTTTATGTATTAAATGACTAATGTATAGTTTTCAGTGTACATTGCAATAATCACACATTTATATAAATATGTAATTATCACATTATTTTTATTTATTTTTGAATTAAAAACAAAACATTTTCTATTGCAAATTTCTCCTTTTTCCAAATTTTCTATTTTTCTCCTATAAATGATTTATATGCTCTTATAAATAATTTTCAAATTCTGATAAAAAGATTTTAGAATCTATAATAAATAATTTATTTTTCTAAGAATAAACTTTATAAATGATTTATAAAAATATATGAACTTTATCAGTCATTAATAGTTAACATATACTTATATATGAATATAATGTAAAATATAAAATTATTACAATAATTTATATATAAATAATTTTGTTCATTATATTATGTAGTTTATAACTATAAAAACAATTAATTTAAAAATTAGTAATCTTTTATCTTGAGAAATAATTACTCTTTCTATAGTTCTAACAATTATTTGCCACAGATCATTATATGTAATATAATTTAGATTATTTGACAACTGTTATTAACTATTTTTTATAATTTTCTTAAGACTTCCTAACAATCGACAAAAATCACCTAAGTAACTTCTCGTTTAATATATACTTTCGATTTTTATTTTATGTGCTCTTATAAACACTTTTAAATTCTGATAAAGTGATTTTGGAAGCAATAACAAATGATTTTTTGAACTTCTTATAAAAATATAAAAATAATTGATATATCATATATGGACATTATAAGACATTAGTAGTTATTATAATACTTTATATAATACTCTATATAAAAATATGAAATTTATATATAATCATTATAAGACATTAATAGTTATTATAATACTCTATATAAAAATATATTTTTTTACACAATATGAAATTATTTATATTTTTTTCTATTAAAAATTATTCATTTTTATATGGTTTAAAAATATAAGAAAGAATGAATCAAACTTTATTATTCTTTCTATAATTTTGACAGTTAGTTACCGTAAATTATTGTTTGTAATATCATTTAGATTTTTGGTAAGTGATATTAATAGAGACTTACCTTATATTTTATATCTAAATAAAACAATTAAAAATTAAAAAGCAACGACCAATCAAATTATAATAATTTTTCAAGACTTCACGAGTGATCGACACGTAATCAAAATCACTAAAGTGACTTCTCAATTAATATATAGGAGGATATATATATATATATATGTATACCTTTTTAATTGTTTAGAAACCGTATGAAAGACTATTGATGCACATACCATTAGTAAAAAGACTTACCAAATCTCTCACACATAAATAATAAAAACAATTAAAAAATAGGAGAGAGACAGAGTAACTGTGAAAACGATTCTAGGCAGAGATACTTTCAACTATTTTGAAGATATCTTTTGCCATTTGTTCTTTTCAGTTGTCTAAGAAACTTTGTTTTAAAAGCTAGTAACAAAAATAAAAATATATTAATAGTATTATATATATATAAGCAAGGATAAATCTCTCAAATGAGATGGATTTATTGAAGTTTTTATCATAAAAATAGATTTAAAAAATGATTAAATTTTTTAGGATAAATCTCTCAAATAGATCTTTTTGAAGTTTTTGTAAAAGACTATTGATGCACATACCATTAGTAAAAGACTCTTACCAAATCTGTCACACATAAATAACAAAAACAATTAAAAAATAAGAATTTGGACAAAAAAAGTATGAACTTTGCATGAATTGCCAAAAGAAACCTGGACACGATCATGGTCAAAAGAAATATGTACTTTTATTGTCTTTGTTAGTTTATTACAAAACTTTCGATTGACTCACCAATTAAACACATCACTAACCCAATTAACAAATAATTTAGACTCTTTTAAGTCGACGTTAATTTTGGACGTTAAGTAATACGACGTCGACGTCGTTTTAGGTAAATTTCTTATTAAAAAATGATGCTTCCGTCGCGACTCGAACTCGAGCAATCATAGTTTATTAGGAGGGGTTTTGCCACTGAGATAGTGGACTTTACATTGTATTGACGAACACAATTCTATTTAACATATAACATTTTTGATTCCCCAGCTTTATTTAAATGAAGGTAAAATTTCATAAAAATACCCCAACTAAATTTCATTAAGCTTTTTAATACTCAATTTTTTCGCTACCTAGTTTAATACCCTAAATAATTATTTTTCTCATTATAATATACACACTTTTAAAAATATACTCATTTTAATACTCAAACTTTGTTTATTTTAGTTAAAATATCAATAAATTTCAAATGAAAGTGAAAAAATCTTTAAAATTTACAAAGAAATTCTCAAAATTCTAATTTTATTGTATGTTTGAAAAATAAAAGTAACTATTTTTTTCAAATCTTAAAATGTGTAATAAATTTTTCAATTTTTAAATATTCAATTTAGTTTTTGTTTTGAAATAGAAAAAAAAATTTTGCATTAAAAATTATTTAAAAAAATTCTTATCACTAATTTATTTACCTTATTTCTTAAATATTAAAATAAAATTAGAATTTTTTCATATTTTCTCTTAGATTTTAGAGATTTTTTATTTTTTGTTTGAAACTTATTGGTATTTTTAATTAAAATAAATAAAATTTGAGTATTAAAATTGACAGACTTTCAAAATTTTGTATATTCTAATGAGCAAAATAATTAGTTGGGGTAATAAACTGGGAAACGAAAAGTTTGAGTATTAAAAAACTTAATGAAATTTAGTTGGGGTATTTTTATGAAAGTTTCCCTTCATTTAAATAAAGTTGGGGAATCAAAAATGTTATATGTTAAATAAATTTGTGTTCGTCAATACAATGTAAAGTCCACTAGCTTAGTAGCAAAACCCCTCCTACTAAACTATGATTGCTCGGGTTCGAATTGCGACGGAAGCACCACTTTTTTAATACGTAATTTACCTAAAACGACGTTGTTTCATTCATTTGTCTTTAACTAGTATGTTGAGGTTTCTTTTGGTAATTCGTGCAAAGTTCATACTTTTTTTGGCTGAATTCTCATTAAAAAAAGGAGAGAGACAGAGTAACTGTGAAAACGATTCTAGGCAGAGATACTTTCAACTATTTTGAAGATATCTTTTACCATTTTTTCTTTTCAATTTTCTAAAAAAAAACTTTGTTTTAAAAGCTAGTAACAAAAATAAAAATATATTAATAGTATTATAGATATATATATAAGCAAGGATAAATCTCTCAAATGAGATGGACTTATTGAAGTTTTTATCATAAAAATAGATCTAAAAAATGATTAAATTCTTTTTAGGATAAATTTCTCAAATAGATATTTTTGAAGACGTTGTCACAAAAGAGATCTTAAGAAAAAAATGACCGAAATATACTTTTTTTTTATTTTGAAAATTTTAATTTTTTAATTTTTTTAATTTTTAAACCTCATTTCCAAATCTCACCTCATAGCTCTAAATACTAAGTTTAAATTATTTAACTCAAGGGGTTTTATGTATATTTACACTTTTTAATAAAGTCTATTTTGGTCATTTTTCTTGAGTACTATTTTAGGAAAAAAAACTTTTTTTTATCTATTTTGGTCATTATCTCTTTTCTTTTATTTTGAAAATTTTAATATTGTTTTTTTAATTTTAAATCTTATCTCAAAAGCCTTATTCTATTACTCTAAGCTCTAAATCTTTATTAATTAACCTAAAATTAGCTCCGGTTACGGAATGAGAGGTAAAATTAGCTCTGTTCGCGATGCAACCCGAGAAATCCCTTGGACCAGATGGAATGACAACACTGTTCTACCATATATTTTGGGATATCGTCAAGGAGGACCTAACCCTTATGGTTAACCAATTCTTTTTTTGAAGGAACAATGGCAAACGAGCTTAATGATACAAATATTTGTCTTATTCCGAAGGTGGAGAAACCAAACGAAATGGCTAAGTTCCGACCTATAAGCCTATGTAACGTCAGTTACAAGATAATCTCTAAGGTCTTATGCCAGAGATTAAAAAAGGTTTTACCAGGCTTAATCTTTGAAACCCAATCAACATTTGTTGCACGAAGACAAATCTCTGATAATATCATGATTGCACAAGAGATGTTTCATGCTCTGCGAACCAGACAAAATGGGCGTACTAAGAGGATGGCCATCAAGACAGACATGAGTAAGACGTATGATCGTATGGAATGGCCCTTTATCCATGTTATAATGCAAAAGATAAGATTTTCAGATATCTGGATTGGGTGGATTATGCGTTGCATAAGTTTGGTTCGGTATAAAGTACTTTTAAATGGAAATCCAAGAGGAAACATTGTACGGGAAGAGGACTACGTCAAGGGGATCCTTTGTCTCCTTTCATTTTTATCTTTTGCATTGAAACGCTCGTTAGCCTTCTTAATCATGCTGAGAATCAAGGGAAGATAATGGAGATGCGAGTAACACGCACATTTCCTTCGGTATCCCACCTTCTCTTTGCTGATGATAGCCTTTTCTTCTGCAAGGCGGAGTCCCGTGAATGTGAGGAAGTAATGAATGATATCAGGAAATTCGGGAATGCGTCTAGTCAGTGCATCAATTTTGAAAAATCTTTTGTGCTCTTTGGTTAGAAGATAAATGCCCATACCAAGCAACAAATTAAGGATACGTTGGGAATCCAAAATGACGGTGGGATGGGATCTTACTTGGGAATTCCCGAAATATTAGTGGTTCCAATTTCAAACCTTTTGTGTTTCTTAGAGACAAGCTGATGCATAGAGTGAATGACTGGACGGGTAGATGGCTATCAAAAAGCGGAAAAGAGGTTTTTATAAAATTCATTCTGTTGGCGCTTCCGCCTTATGTGATGTCTACATTCTTACTACCGTTAGAGATTTGTGAAAGACTTGCTAGTACCATTGCACAGTTCTGGTGAAGTGTAAACCCACCCAAAAGAGGTATCCATTAGGTGAAATGGGAGAAACTTTGTAAATCACCAAGTGAAGGAGGATTGGGATTTCAAATGATTCATGAATTCAACTTGGCCCTACTAGAAAAGCAACTATGGCGGATGGTCCAATTTCCGGACTCACTGGTGTCAACAGTAATGAGAGGGAGATATTATCAGATGAGTTTGCCTTTGCGTACCATTTCGGTTACCAGCCCATCTTATGTCAGGAATAGTATTTCGGCGGCGCAAAGTTTATTATTAATGGGTATTAGATAGAAGATTCATTCTGGACATGAAACTAAGGTCTGGGAGGATCCTTGGATCCCGACAATACCATCCAAGCCGGCTTCCTCGTCTGCTCCAGTGTTGCACCCGAATATGAGAGTTAGTGATCTGATAAATCATGAAACAAAGGAGTGGGATACCGAATTGTTGACAAACTATGTTGCCTCAGAAGACATTCCCCTAATCAGAAGCCTAGCAATAAGTATGGTGAATCACGGAGACTCTTTCTGCTAGAGATACACTAAGAATGACCAATATACGGTCAAATCAAGTTACTGGGTGGCAAGGAAATTTTTGCGGACAAAAGAGGTGAATGAGATGTAGGGACCTAGTATTACTGAACTTCAGGTCTTTGTTTGGAAGATCAATACACCCCCAAAGATGTGCCATCTGATGTGGCAATTGATAACATGACATTTGGCGGTCACAAAGAACTTAAATTACAGAAATTTGAGATGTGACGATTATTGTCCGAGATGTGGGGAGCCGGAGGAATCAGTAACCCGTGCCATATTTGAATGTCTCCATACCTTACAAGTTTGGGCTTTATCTTCGACACCATCAGGCCAAGATATTTTTTCATTATCTAGTATCTTTACTAATATGGATTACCTCTTCTGAAGAAATAATGAGATTGCTGCGTAGGAATCACATGCACATAAAGATCTTTTTCTATGGTTGATCTGGTATATCTGGAAGGCTAAGAATGACAAACTCTTCAGGGGAATTGATCGAGATCCGATGAAGCTAGTACGATATGCAGAAAGTGAATGTCGCATGGTTTAATGCCAATGAGGCGATTAACCAGAACCCACAAGTGCACATTAGTGAGACACCACAGACCTTATGTCTGGAAAATATTTGTATGGTGGATGGTTCTTGGACCGCAATAGATCAGTATAGCGGATGCGGCTGGGTGTGAAAGGGCTGCAACGGGAATAATGAGTTCATGGGGATGCGTAATCTAAGAAAGCGATAAATGACACTTCATTCGGAATTAGAGGCTCTTCGATGGGTAATAGAGTGTACGCTTCAGTACTCGTCCTGCCAACATTTTGGAACTGACTGCAAAGACATTATCGCGATGGTATCAACACAACATGAGTAGCTGAGTTTTGCAACAAAAATGGAGGCGATACAGCGCTACTGATTTACTTCCCAGGATTTGAAATCTACGATACCCCAAGGAATTTAAATGGAACTGTGGACGCACTAGCTAAAAATGCTCGTTTTATTCATAGAAGTATTTGTTTCTTTGGTTGTTCTATCCCAATCTGGCTTCACAGACCACCTCAAGTTTAAGTAATAGAATAAGTTTTTGATAAAAGAAAAATTAAACCTAAAATATATAAATATATTTACACTTTTAATAAAATTTATTTTAACCATTTTTTAACTATTTGGGTGACAAATATTTTTGAATTCTATCTTATCGTATTCCAAACCGTTCATTCTTAAGGTTATGATCGATGCTGGTGGTCTTAAAGTTAACGATAATTCGCAATTGTTAAAGCAGACAAAAACAAATGTCCCATTTATAAACGAGGGTAGAGTTGTAATTACCTTTTAAGATAGGAACATTACGTCGTCTCCGGCGACAATGAAGTGGTTTCTCGTCGGCGTGTTGACCGCTTTCACGATATCCTCCGCCGTAACACAATCCCATATCCTTCGTGGATCTCCGGTCAATTCTCTGTGCGCTGACCTCGTTCATCCGGCCGGTTACTCCTGCACCGAACACACTGTAATCTCATCGTTTTCTAGTCTCAGATGAAGATCTATATTTGGATTTATAGTCTCATAATTTTGTTCTTAGATTCAAACGAAAGATGGGTACATACTAGCTCTTCAACGCGTGGCTTCTCCTGCTCAGAATCTAACACTTCAATATGGTCCACCTGTTCTGCTTCAGCACGGTCTATTTATGGTATCGTCGTTGCTTGCTGGGTTGAAAATTCAACTTAAAGAGGACAAACTGCTCACTGTCTTGTCTTTTTGTGGCAGGCTGGAGATGTGTGGTTCTTGGATTCCCCTAAAGAATCATTAGGCTTCATTCTTGCTGATCATGGGTTCGATGTTTGGGTGGGAAACGTTCGTGGTACACGTTATAGTTATGGGCATGTAACTTTGTCTGTAACTGATAAGGTATGTCCAGAACTTCTCCGTCAGATATAAATGTGTATTGCTCCTCCCTATGTATATGCCATGTCTATTAGAATTTGTATGTGATGTTTATACTTTCATATATACAGGAGTTTTGGGATTGGAGTTGGCAAGATTTGGCTATGTATGACTTGGCAGAAATGGTTCAGTACATGTATTCAGTTGCAAACTCCAAAATTTTCCTTGTTGGACATTCTCAGGTCATTTTCTTCTGGAATTGAGAATATGGGTTCCTTCTTGTTCTGATATAACAAGCTAACTTTTCAGTTTCTTTCGACAGGGGACTATCATGTCTTTCGCTGCTCTTACTCAGCCGCATGTCGCGGAAATGGTTGAAGCAGCTGCGTTGCTTTGTCCAATATCGTATTTGGATCACGTCACAGCTCCACTTGTAGAAAGAATGGTTTTTATGCATCTCGATCAGGTATTCTTGGCTCTTGAATATCATAGAAAGCGATTTCAGGGCATCAAGTTAACACATGGTTGGTTCCTTTTTCCAGATGGTCGTTGCTCTTGGCCTGCATCAAATAAACTTTCGAAGGTTGTGACTTGCATCTCATCTAGCTTCTGTGTGTGGTTGTATAGTGCGACTTTTCTTTACTAACATCTTGTAGCTTGTATTCTGTGATTTCAGTGATGCGTTAGTTAAACTTGTTGACTCGTTATGCGAGGGGCATATGGATTGCACTGATTTTCTCTCATCCATAACAGGTTTTAAATTGTCGTTCCATAGCTATGTTTGTGAGAGGAAAAGAACAGAGAATTACATAGAAAAAAAATGTAAAATAATGGAAAGTGTTTGATAATGTTCTGTGATAATCTGTATGTGTATGATATTTTGAGCGTTTCTAATCTTTCTATTGAATTGATGTCACTAAATGTTAGGGAAGAATTGTTGTTTCAATGCCTCGAGGATAGAATACTATCTAGATTACGAGCCTCACCCATCATCTGTGAAGAACTTGCGACATCTTTTCCAGAGTAAGATCTCTACTCATTTTTCATAGTTTGTATGTTTGTGTTCAATGGCCTTGCCTTTACTTATCCGCACTCCCTTTTGATTTTGATTCTAATGCATTCAAGTGATTCGGAAGGGGAGCTTTGCACAATATGACTACGGCTTTCTGAAAAATCTATTGACCTATGGGACATCAAAACCTCCGGAATTCGAACTTAGCCTCATTCCGGCATCATTACCAATGTGGATGGGGCATGGTGGAAATGACCTTTTAGCAGACGTGACAGATGTGGAACGTACTCTCGCCAAGCTACCTTCGAGACCAGAGTTGCTATATCTTGAGAATTATGGTCACATTGACTTTGTGCTTAGCACAAGTGCCAATGAAGATGTGTATAGTCACATGATTCAATTCTTCAGGGCAAGAAGAAAGTTCAGTAGTTGGTAAACTACTAACTGTAAGGCTGGACACATATTCCATCTGGGATCTGTCTCCTATTTGATTAAGTGTGTATATATGTCAAACTCACTGGACTTCCATAAAACTGAGCAAATAGTTTATTATCCTCGTGCATTGGATAAAGATGTGTATTGGAATATAGAAATGAGAGAAAACCCCAATGTGACTAGTGTTTTTAACTTCGACCAATATATTTGCAGCATTATTTCATTGAACACACTGCTCATAACAGATATTACGAACCCAACTGGCCATTGGCCCATGTTCTTGATCCTATTCTTCTTTTTGGCCAGTGTTCCTTTTAAGCTTCTTGCCTTGGGTTCTTTCTGTTCTTCCTCTCCAATCTCTTCGAAAATTTCTGGCCTTTAGGGCTAAGGTGTTTTGTAATGACCCACAGTCAGAGTATTTTAAAATTCATTGGAAAAGGTGAAAGTTTTTAGTAGAAAAAAATGTACTTTCTCAGTGTTGAAAAACTTTTACTCGTTGAAGAATGAAACAAACTACATGGATTTTTAATTATCAAATGTTTAGTGAGCAACTAGATTCATTGCAGATCAGGCTGAATGACAGTAAAATGGTTATGGAAAGACAAGGACCTAATTAAGGAAAGAACGGAACCGTAAAGTTAACTAAGGAAGGTTTGGCTATCGGGCATGTGAGTTTCAAGTATGGAAAGTTTGGAATAACCATCATTGCGGGATTATGCAAAAGAAAAGTCGGGTCTTCAGGAATCAGTTAAGAAAAGTATCATAGTGAATGAATCAGTCCACTGATGGTGATCTTTGGCTAAACCAAATAAAAAACCAGAATTAAGTGTCTGGCTTGGTAAGTAAGTTTGGGAAATCCTATATCAAGACATCCGGTGCTCTCTTTTCGGAAAACAACTAAAAAAAGAGTCTTAAAGAGAAGCCAAAGTGAAAATGAGTTCTAAAGAGAGAAATTCAAGAAGGCTCGAACGAGGATGAGTAAAAGACTTCTTCACCAGAAAACGCTAGCAAATTAAGAGTTTTCAAATCTCTAAGATTCAGCTAAGGTGAGGACATGATTTGCGGCAGCTCGATAATCATTATTTTGTCATATTTGGTTCATTAGGATCGAGATCATATTGTTAAAGAGATTTTTATCTAAAAAGTTCATCCTTCATTTTTCGAAGTGGTTCACAAGGATCAAAGAACATTATTGTGTTCTTAGGATTTTGGATGTTAGATTTTGTGATGATGGTATGTTTAAAGTGCTACATTTATGTGAAAGAGTATATAATTGATCTTGAATGAATTTGCATTTTAAGTGAAAATGTTATAGGAACAGATTAAAAATAAGTTAAATAAAAAAATACGCGTCAAGTGCATGAATATAAATAAGAAAAATTTGTTTTGGTTTTGGGCAATAAAAGAAATATCATGATCGTATCTTGGTTTTGAGTCATATGTTGGCTTTGGCCATGTGGGACTTTCAGGGTGTGATGGACCTTCAGGAGATGGACCATCAGAGTTGAGACGGACCTTCGGGGTCAAGAGGGATTCAGGGTGGAGATGGACATATAGGTCGTGATGGACCTTTGTGGTCATGACGGACCATCGGGATAGGAATTCCTTCTGGTCAAGTATGATAAAATGACTAAGTAATCAAATTGGCTAAGTAGTAAGAAAGTGATATGAAAAATAATTGTTAGATTGTTAGACTAAATTATATAAACTTGTATGTATTGTTTATGGGATGCATGTGGGTGGTATTGAACCTCTTTACTAATTCAACGGTACAACTAATTCAACTGTACAACTGTACAAACTAATATAAATTTATAATTAGTATAACTAATATAACTAATAATAATATTTTTAAAGATTTTAAAAGTTAAATGAGTTAAAGTCGGTTTCTGGGTATATGGGTTTGGATCAAGCTTTAACTGATTAAGTTGGTAAATAGGTTGACCTTTTTTTTAAGTTTACTAGATATTTTCTTCATTTTTATCTTAAACTTGGGCTTTTCAAGCGGCTGTCTGCGAGTTGGGTGTCGATCGATGGAAAGTTTGCAGCATCGATATACCTTGGTCTTTCATCATCGGTTGACTCCAAGGTTGTGTCGTCGATTAACGACAGTCTTGTACTTCGACTCCTCAAAAAGTCAGCTATGGATTCTTCTCCTCTAAATGCTCCAAAAGCTCCAAGTATCTCCATTTATCTCCAAGACTTTCATGGACCTGTGAATACTCTAAAACATATCCTAGGCACACATAATAGACCCTAAATAGAGCCTAGAACATGGCCTAAAACTGGTAATAAATATGCTATATCAGTTCACATCTGCTTTTTAGGGAGCCTTTCTAAAGACGCTTGCGACAAAAGTCCATATGAGTACATCTTATCACCCGCAGACAAATGGGTAGTCAAAGAGGAATATTTAGACATTGGAGGATATGCTCAGAGCTTGTGTCTTGGATTGAGAAGGAAGTTGGGGAAAGTATTTACCTCTAGCAGAGTTTGCCTACAAAAACATCTATTATTCAAATATTGAGATGATACCATATGAGGCTCTTTATGGTAGGCTTTGTCGTACACCATTTCGTTGGACAAAAGTGGGAGAGAGACGTATCATAGAACCAGCAATGGTTCAAGATGTGGTAGAGATGATTGAATTGTTCAAGACTCGGCTTAAGGAAACCCATGACCGGCAGAAGACTTATGCTGACAAGCGCCGTACGAATTTGCAGTTTCAGGTGGGCGACTTAGCATACCTGAAAATGAGAACATTTCACGAAGATCCAAGTCTCAAATGTTAAAAAGCTATAGCCAAGATATATGGGATCGTACCCAATTGTGGAGCGGATTGGAGCATTGGATCAAATTGTAAAAAATTTACGACGTGTTTCATGTGTCAGTTTTGAAGAAGTTTGTGAGAGAGTCAAAGCTCATTTTGCAGCAGCCACCAAGTGATCTTGGTAAAAAAAATCCAGTACCTTGTCAACCAGTGGAAATTTTAAATTAGCAAGTGAAAGCGGTTGAAGAGATGATGACCATGCTGGTCAAAGCTTGTTGGGAGAGAGATGGGATCCATGAGAAGACCTGGGAGACTGAGACTCATATAAGGATTGATTATCCAGAGCTTTTTCAGGATGGTAGTGGACAGTCGGTTAAAGAGCCGAATTCAAGGGTGAATTCCACATTAGTGGCAGAGAATTGTAACGATCCATTACTCGGCCCGGTTAATTTGGCCCAACAAGACCCATGCCCATTGAAGAAACCGTAGGTATGCTTTTAAATAGTGGTATCTGCAGTTTTATTTTTCTACAGAAATCTCAACGTGTCGAAACTCTGTAGAAACCAAGCCCTCGTTGAGATCAGAGACTGTACTGCCTCAGACATTGCATCCCGAGGAAAGATAGGATATCCCTCCACCGGTAACCACCGAAAGTAACCACTATTAAACCTTCGTGGAGTTGGGTTAAGTTTGGAGTGTTTGATAAATCGATCATAACTTTCTAACAGTGTGGTTTTTGGAAACGGAAGACAAGCTGGAGAGATATTGTCACGCGCCTCCACGTGCGGTAAGAATTCATGTACATAAATCTCACGCACCACCGCATCCCACCAGAGCCAAAGAGCGTATCGTCCACGTGCCATCGTCTCTGACCGCCGTTTTCGGAAGCCACTGTATCCGGCCACTGTTATTCCATCGCCAGAGGGCAGCCGCTGCATCACCACTGTGCCTCCATTGCTACCGGTGATTTTCCAGTAAGCCGTCGGTGCTTTGGTACACCGCCGACGACTGGTCACCGAAGACTAGCTGGTTGACTTGCTGACTCATCGGTGACTCAGACGCTGCTGAGTCGTGTCAAATTGTTGACTAGTCAACCTAGTTCGGTTAGTTCAATTAATTTTTGGTGAAGGATTAAACTGATTGGTTATTGAGTATTTATCTTGATTAGAATTAAACCGGATGGTTATTGAAATTGATTATTGGTTTAGATAAACAGGTTGTTCCAATTTAAATTGATTTTGGTTTAGGAAAACTAGTTCGTCAAATCAATTTCAATCTGGTCAAGGGTTGACCGGCTTGGGTCAGAGTTGACCAGGTTGATTGTTGACCGTTGACCAGTGAGTTGACTTTTCTGTTGGCTTTAATCAGACTGTTGGTTATCTGTTTTTTACCGTTCACATGGCATTACACTACAAGAAAACACGCTTATTTCGAGGGCACATTTTCTTGTTAATTCGTCGTAATAAGGACATTATAACGAATTAACAAGGAATCATGTTTCGTTGTAAAACGTTCATCACGATTCGTCGTAACACCGTTGTAACGTTTACAATGAAATATATTCTTCGAAATAGAGAAGGAAAAGATTTGTTGTACTTGCCTAGTAATGGATCCTCGTAAATGCCTTGTAATATTTCCTAGTAAAGTATTCATTAAATACTTGTATTATTTACGACGAATTTACATGTCATACTTTGTTAAATCCTCGTAATATGTTACGACGATTGCGCAAGTAATTTCATGTAAATTAGTTGTAAACTTTACGAGGACTTTACAAGTTATTCCTTGTAAATTTTTTTTAAACTTTACGAGGATTTTAAATGGAACTTTTAACAAAATGAGAAATATTAATAAAATTATAAAATATAAAGTATATTAAAATACCTTTAAATATGAAAAACTGAATATAAAAAGTTAAAAAATAATATTTAAATTTATAATACAAAATAAAAATATTTAAAACAAAAAAACTAATCTAAGGGAGGTCGACATTGTCGAAGTAGTTGTTGGAGGTCTCACTCCCTCCCGTAGGGTCTCGAGACTCGTCCACTTGATAAGAGAGAGGTGCTTGTCCTCTGAGATTCTGACGTCTATCCTCCAATGCTCTCTGTAAAACCAGGTTTCCAACCGGCATAATGCCGGTAGGATCCTCTAGGGATTGAAAATGAACCTGCTGGTCGTCCACAAGAGTCTTCAGCCGAGCATTTTCTTCATCCCGGCTCGACAAGTAAGACGAAGTAGCATCATTGACGAATCCTATTCCCATCCTCCACCCCCTCTTTCTTGGAGCCACCTTTTAAAAAAAATATTTATAAAATTAAAAATTAATAAAAAGACTTTAATTGAAATTTAAAAATTAAAAATATAAAAATAGTTTAAAATTTTACCTCTTCGAAGATCATGTCCACCTCCTGTGTACACAATTTGACGAGTAATCCATTAGTAGACTCATGGGTTAGCTGCGTCTCGCGCTCCTCAACCTAAGCATCCACGTCACGAAAGAGCTTCTCCGACTGTGGATCTACAAAAGCCCCGCTCGAATTCTGGTGAGTGATCTTGAATAGATCAGACAGAGATGGCATCACTCCGGTCTTCTTAGCCTACAAAAGCATATAGAATGTAAGTTTATTAATTATTTTATATAAGATAATAATAATTAAGAAAAATAAAAATAACATAGAATTAATAAAATTTACAACCCGTAGACGAACTCCAGCGTGGGGGTTTTGCCCAGTTGTATGAATTATGGGCAAGTTACCATCCTCATCCTTCGTCCTATAGGAAGCAGAGCAACTATTGGATTTACGGACCGAGCCAGGTAGCTTCCAGTAGGCGATGAGGCCATCCCATACATCCTTCGTGAGCTCGATGGGTTTCACATCATAGCCGTAGTACTCCCACATGTCCTTCCAATCAGAGGCGGTGTTGCAAAGGCAAGATCTTTGCTCTAGCAAAAAAATCCGCCTTAACACTCTCGTTGATTGCTAAGGATCAGTACCACCTTTGCTGAAACAAAGAAAAATTAAAATAAATAATTAATTATTAAGTAAGAAAATGGAACTCTCTTACCACAAGAAATTGAACCACGTGGTCATAACTTGCTCGGGAGTCATACTCTAGTTCGGATGGGCCTCGATGAAATAAACTTTGATCGTGTCAGAAACGCTTCGTCTGACACAGTTATCGACTCCAAACTTGAAAATAATATGAACTTGTTAGATGAGTATAACAAATATAATGTTAAAAATTAAAAACTTACCAATTAGTACCCTCTGGGGTATCTGGTCTAGAATCTCTAGTCATGCTCGTCCAGGCTGAACAAGAAGATCCTTGATTGTATTTGTACCATATGGTACAAATGGAAGAACAAGCAAATTTGTATGAACTCCGGCTGCTGGGGCAGGATGTGGAGCCGGTGGAGGCGCCTTGTATGGAGGAGGAGTTGCAGGCATCAGATGGTGTATCTTAGGTGCATAAGGACGAGGAGGAGTCCAAGAAACTCCTTATGACTCCGGGACCGCCTCCGGATCTGAAGAAGATGATGGAGATGAACTAGATGTCCCAACACCGGGTGCAAATATATCGGAATAAGTGGGTCTTCTCCTAGGTGCCATCTAAATTTTGAAAAAAAATATCTAATTAGTTTCTAAAAGATATCTAATCAGTTTCTAAAATATATCTAATCAGTTTCTATTAAAGTTATGTTCCTTAATCTAACCACCTAAACTAACCACCTATTAACTAAAACTGCAGAGAGAAGGTTGGGAGGAATACATGAGGCTTGCTTTGTGACTGATCCTCGGGTATATATAGAAATTTGGAGTCCTAGTAAATTTTTCATAATGTTACGATGAATGTACCACACACGTATTTTCAATTACGACAAAGTTACCACACGCGTGTTATCAATTACGACGAATTTACTAGGAACCATTACGATGTTTTCAATTACGACAAATTTAGTAGGAACCATTACGACGAATGTACCACACGCGTGTTTTTAATTACGATGAGTTTACAACGAATATATCTAAAATCAAATCAAATCCCTAAACCCCAAAGTCACTTATCTATAACTTCATATCTTTCTTTCACTCTTCATCCCATTTCTCTTAAACCCTAAACTTCAATATTTTTTGTTTATGATCAAATATAAACCCTAAACCCTTAATTAAATCACTTTAATCCGTAAACTCCAATTATATCATTGATTAAACTCCAATTTAATACTCCAGTTAATTCTTCAAAAACCGAACTAACAAGTTCTATAATCTAACCGAATAACACACACATAAATGAAGTCTTACAGATATTTAAATATTAAAAACAATTGTTTACATTCATTCTGAGTCACTCGAGTCTTCATCAATATCAATGATCATCATAATTTTCTCCAAACTCGTCTTCACCTACTTCATTTGTCATATCGTCGGGAAGATCTTCATATTGACGGTTATCCGGGTCAATGAGAAGAATATCATTGGTTTGTTGATTAGGTACTGCAACCTCGTTGGTACACGATTCTTCTTCCAAAGGTGGTTCTTTTCCAGCAAATATTCGTCCACGAGGAGTAATTTTGATAGCCGCTAACCAAGTTATTCTGGAATCTCTAAGGCGTGGGTATGGAATGAAGCTAACTTGGTCGGCTTGAGAAGCTAAGATGAAAATCTCGAATTTGTTTTATCTTCTTCCAGAATTGACATCAACAACACCAAATTGTTATTCCGAGTACTCTGTTTAGAATGAGGTCGAACCAGTGACATTTGAAGAGAACGTATTTTAGCTTCAGTAACCCCACAAATTTAGCTTCAATAATCTCCTGCAAAATTCCGTAAAAGTCTGTTTCGCCTGTCACACACACTCCGTAGTTACTTGTTGCTTGTTGTCTTCCATACTTGTATGCGTGAAAGGTAAAACCCTCGTGTGAAATACATAGGTGATGTGGTCACCTTTTCTGCAGGACATAGGACCAAATCGTGAAACCATACCGGATAATATGGATCATCATAATCAACGTACAAAAAAAGTAGCACCGTTAGGAATACATATTATACTAAAGTGTTTACCATATAAAGTACATGAGTCTTCAACCACTTGACAAAGTGTTGATCTTTCTGTTTCTCCATCTCAATTGGGGATATTCCTGGTATTGCTTCTTCAACTTGCGTAACAAACAGGCTGCAAAAATACAAAATTTATAAATAACTTAAAAATAATTGCATCAATAAATAACTTAAAAACAATATATATTTACCTTTCGAAACGAATGCGTCACTGCATCCTCGCAGTTGAGCAGGATATAAGTGTGGGCACTATGCTTATCCTCTTCACTAGACCACCAAACTTCTTTCAATTTACCACCAAACCGTCCAATTTCGCAGAAAATGTCAGGAACACTGTCAACTGCATATGTTAGGAACTCTCTTCCTAGTGCGGACTGCTGGTGCGAGGCAGTATGATGTGAAGTGCGATGTTTCTGCTGTCATACTCCCAGCAACTATTGACCCTTCGACCTTTGCGAGATTTTTTGCTTTCCCTTTTAAATGTTTCATGGAGCGCTCATAAGGATGCATCCATCCGTAATGAACAGGTCCACGAAGCAATGCCTCATACGGGAGGTGGACAACTAGATGTTCAATGAAGTCAAAAAATGTAGGAGGAAATATCTTCTCTAGGTTGCATATGAAGATCAAAATGTTCTCATGGAGTTATTGCATGACATCTTGCTTGAACGTACGTGTGCTTAAGTCCCTGAAGAATGTTTCAATGTCTATATATTGCAAAAAAGGACCCCATATATATCATAATTAACATATCATAACATAAATTATTATTTAATCAATATTTTACCTGCAAGTGATTCATGTACATTTGTTGGAAGCAGTTCAAAAAAATGAATGGAAGTAGTTGTTGCATAAACTCATAACAATCATGAATCTTCATTCCTGAGATTTTACCTTGTTCAACACGCCTTGGGAGGTTTGAAAAATAACCATCATGGAATTTCACTTCTAATACCACCCAATTGAAAAAAATCGTCTTTGCTTCTGATGACAAGATGGGAATTAGAACCTTTCCATTGCTCTTGATATGCAACTCCCTTCTCGAGCAAATATCAGGTAAGTCCAATCTTGACTTTTTGCTGTCTTTTGTCTTCCCTTGAACATTTAGTATTGTATTCATGATGTTGTCAAAAAAATCTTCTCTTATGCATCACATCGAGGTTGTGCTGCAAAAGAAGATCCTTCCAGTAAGGCAGCTCCCAAAATATACTCTTCTTGTTCCAATTGTGAGGGACCCCATACCCATCATGCATATTTGTAGGAACATGCCATTTTCCTCCACGAGGAACAGTTTCCAAAGCTCCATGGTGATCAATTTGTTGTTTGATTTGTTTTCCAATTAAATATGGATGATGAGTGTCTCTAACAATTCTTTTGTACATAAACAATGTCTTGTTTCTTTAGTATGGATCAGTAATAGGAAAAAATCAACAATGACATCAAACCAACATGTCTTCCTATCATTCTTCAGTTGAAAATCATATGTCATTCCAAGAAAATATGGATAAGATAATCTTCCATGTATTGTCCATCCAGACAGTATCCCGTAAGCATGAAAGTCACTTATAGTCCATAGCGGAACTTCTCGCATCGTAAAATTGTTTTTCAAGGAACAATTATGCGTTCTCAACTCTCCTGACCATAAATCCTTTAGCTCTTGTATCAATGGTTGAATAAAAACATCTAGTGACCATTTTAGATGCTTCGGACCAGGGAAAAATATGGTCAACAATAGAAATTATTGTTCCATGCACATCTCCGGTGGAAGGTTGTACAGCGTAAGAATGACTGGACACAATGATTATTATCTCCCAGACAATCTAAATGGACTAAATCCATCTGTGCATAACCCAAGATAGACATTTTGAATATTTCTTGCGAAATTTGGATGTACCGTGTTGAAATGTTTCCAAGCTCTTGCATCTGACAGATGAGCGATCTCGCCATCCCTCTGCACATGTTCAGCATGCCATCTCATCGCTCCAGCAGACCTCTCAGATTGATATAATCTTTTCAACCTTTCTGTAATTGTTAGGTACCACATCCTTTGGTATGGTACCATATTCCTCCCACGTCCTTGTGGTTTGAATCGTGACTTCTTGCAGAAGAGACACTCTTTTAACTTCTCATCGTCCCTCCAATAGATCATGCAGTTGTTGATGCACACATCTATCATCTCCAAAGACAACCAAAGACTATAAACCAATTTCTGAATCTCATAATAAGATTCAGCTAACACGTTGTCTTCTCGCAAATACTCTTTAAACAATTCAGCTCATTCATCCATGCAATTCTTAGGTAAATTATGAGATGTTTTAATATTCATCATCCTAGTTGCTAAAGACAATTTAGAGAGGCCTTCTTTACAACCATGGTAGTTTGGTTGATTTGCAGTAGCTAACATCTCATAAAAGATTTTCACATCTAAGTTTGATTCTTCAACATTTTCAGTTTCATCAGCTATTGTGTTAGTGGTTTCAGGTAAAATTGCATCAACAATCATGTCATGAACCCTATCATGATCATCATCTGCTCTTTCTGATGGTAACAATATTCATTATGCAAATTATATGGTTCTTGACTATTACCAGCATCCTAAAAATTACTATTGCTACTACTAGCTTCATTTCCACCATAACCCTCTCCATGTTGAAACCAAATATAGTAATATGGTGTAAGGCATCTATTTAATAAATTCTTCCATACAGTAGTGAGAGTTTCACTACTGACAAATTTTGAATTCTTGCACTTCCGACAAGGACGAAACATCTTACCACTTTCTTGCTTGATCGATGTACTGCCCGCCTGATACATGAATGTATTTAGCCCCCTGAGAAATACATATGTCACTCTACCGTCAGCATCCTTGTGCGTATACATCCAAATCCATAACTCGTAAATATTTCTACCGTCCGACATTTGTTTTAGATTCTTTTCTTTTTTTGTTTGTGTGGTATGTAGTTATGAGAATGAACATATATATAAGAAATTTTTGAATCTGGTAGGTGAAGATATAATAATGAATTTACAAGGAAAATATTTACTAGGCTTTTACAACTCTCTCATGTATGCTTTACAAGGAATTTACAACGAATCTACTTTTGTAAAGTACATTATAAAAACGTTTTCACCAAACATAACATGCATATTTTTCATCATAAAAAAATGTAATCTTACAAGGACTTTACGATGAATATTCTAATTTGTCGTGAATTCCTTGTAAACGTACATGTTGATTACGACGAATAGATTTTGTCATAAATTTACAAGGAATTTACGACAAATTTGAATTTCGTCATAACGTCCCAGTAATAGACTTGTACATTTACGATGAACTAATTTCGTCGTAAATCTTCGTTGTTAAAGGCACATTTTCTTGTAGTGTTATGACTTGATTTCCGCTATGATTTCATATATGAAGTCTGTTTAAGAAGCTGGAGTTCATAGCTACTACTTTTCCCACATTGCTAAGGTAATGGTTTACTCCGTCAGTCTCGTACCAGCGAAGAATTCTTTCTATCGTAGTTTAGATTTTGAAGCATGATGCGGTTGTTTGAATTGTGTCCGTTTTAGTCTTGTTTGGTAGTTAGTTCATTCATTGTAAACTAGAACTATGGGTCTAGAGGATTCAATTGTTGTTTGGATTATTTGATGCTAAGTGATGTTATATATATACATTGTTATGAGTAGGGACTATGTGTGGGGTCGTGAGTTCAGCGATGTTTGAGCTTTGACGCTAAGTATGGGGGCGTGAGTTCAGAGACGTCTGAGCTTCGAAGCTGATTGTGTAAGGTAAGGTGCAGAGATGTTTTCATTTTACGCGGCTTGGTGGGCGGGGGTACAGAGAAAAAATGCATTAGCGACGCCACATATGTATATTCATATGAGGAGAATGCGAGATTGTTGATCAGCTCTAGGTGTCGTATTTGTTCCTGTTAGAGCTAAATTCCCATAGTGAGAGTTCTATTTACTCAAGTCAGTGATTTACGTGTCTAGCATCTCATACCTTACTGAGTGACTCCTCTGTTACTCACCTCTTATTATTTCTCTCTTTCAGGTGAGACTGGCGAGCATAAATGATTCATATCAGATTGGTGCTTTGGGCATTTTATTTATTTCTTTTTTCCAAACTTATGGATTTATGTTTTTATCATCATTTTTGGGAGTTTATTTATTTCTTGGATTTATGGCGTTGAATTTGACTTTGAGAAGTAATAAATGAAGATATCATGCGATTATTATTTATTATTTCTTTTGAAAAATACAGGTGTTACAAATTGGTATCAGAGCGGGGTTTCGTCCCAGTCCCGACCCGTGTTGGCTATTTGTGAGACTCTATTCTAATCAGTTTTTAGACAATTTTCGAAATAATTCTAGGAATTTGGAAATTTTAAAATGAAAACAAATAATACCTTTGTGTGAGTATTATTCCTTTAATAACGTTGGTATATAGTTTAACATCTTTGAGAAAAACTGGTTTCATGACAAATTTCCATCTCCCAGCTAAAAAGGAATCCTTCTGATCATGACCTTTGAATACTTGACCCTCCTGGTTTGTTTTCCGCCAAAGATGTTTCTCGGTGTCTTGAAGCATTATAAAGAAGTGGAGGTTTACTGAGTTCCAAAAAAGGAGCGATTTAGCAGGGGTTCTATTCTTGGGTGTTGTTTCTCCTAGTGTGTAAGTCCTGGGTTCGTCATAGTGATTTTGTTGTTGTTAACGCGAACATAGATTCAGATGAATTGATCTTATAATGAAAAGAAGTCTTTCGCGCTTCTTGCTATCTTGCTTAGTTCAATATAAGAATTACGGCTAGTCAAAGGCAAGTAAAACCAAAATCTATTATATATTTAATGTTGCTTATTGATTAAGATGAAGAGAGTAGTGTTTGGTTTATGTTTGTTTCAGTTGTAGTCCTTTTTGTATGTGTCCCGTTTGTTTGAGTTTCTGACTCTTCTTTTGGTCTTGATCTCTGTAGATTTTATGTATTCCACCAGTTTAAGTATCTCAATCTTATATTTTATCCAATGTGTTGAGAAGTTGATTAAAAACCAAGTTCAATTTTGAGTTGCTGGTATACTAGAGGTTAAATTGATGTATGGTTAACTGAAGCTGATCAAGCTGTGATACTACACGTAAGAAGGAGGGTTTAAGTTGTCATATAAACTCAAACGAGTCTCGAGTCAGCTAAGTAAGTTGTAACGTTTTTCTCGTTGAGATGGGTAGTTATCCTTGTTAAGCTCGAGAGATTGTAAATAAGTGATCATAGTGAATTGCCAGAATCTTCTGGCACCAGAAGTAAGTTGTAGCACATTCCAAGCTCCCGAACTGGTTAAATTGTGTGTGTCTTGTGTGCTATGTTCTTTATTTCTTCATAAACGATAGAGGGAGAGGGAGGGAGAGAGAGAGAGAGAGAGAGAGAGAGAGAGAGAGAAAGAGAGATTGATCAAAGACGATAACATACGATTGAGTTCAAGATTCATATTAATTGATTCGTGGAGTTGAGGATTCAACAATTGGTATCAGACCATCCAGGTTGGGATGTCATATGCGAATCCAAGTCGATCACTTCGACGGATCGGGGGATTTCATGCTGTGGACACCTAGGTTGACTGGGATTGAAGGAGATCTTAAAGGATGATAAACTCCTGAAGGATACGCCGACGATCAAGAAGAAAGAAGATGATGATTCGTCGGTTGCAGATTCCCCAACGGCTAAATCTGTAAGTCAAGATCCGTCAAAGATTGAGAAATCCGAAAAGCTATGAATCTGATTGTATTGAATGTTGGTGATCATGTGCTGAGAAATATCAGTCATTGTACTACTGCTGCTGCGATGTGATTGTTACTTGAGAAGCTGTATATGTCGAAGTCTCTCCCGAGTAGAATCTTCTTGCAGTATTAGTTCTACAATTTCAAGATGGTGGATTATATGTCTATTGATTCAAATATATATGAACTATTGAAGCTTGTATCTGATCTGAAAAGTGTTGGATTCACTGTGATGGATGAAGTGCAGGATATCTTGTTGTTGTGTACTCTTCCATCTCGATACAACCAGTTAAAGGAGACTCTGAATTATGCCAAAGACACTATAACTCTTGAGGCAGTTATTGCTGCAGCTCGTAATAAGGAAAGAGAACTCAAAGATATTGGTTGGAGTGGTAAAGAGGCCAGAGAAGGATTGGTTATGTAGGATTATAATCTAGGGAGAGGCGGGTCTGAGTGGAGAGGTGACTCTAAGAAGAGTGGTCGCAGTAGGTCAAACTCTAAGTCACGGATGGTATGTTGGTACTGTAAGAAGGAAGGAATGTGAAAAAAGGATTGCTTAGCTCGAAAGAAAAAGTTCGACAGAGAAGATCAAGGTGAAGTTGTGGTCATCATGGATAAGTTGCAGTATTCACATGCGTTAGCTGTTTCTGATTTGAACCCAAGGGATAACTGGGTGATTGACTCTAGATTTACATATCACATGACATTCAGAAGAGATTGGTTTGATACATTCAGTTATCTTGATGGAAACCAAATATTACTTGGAGATAATCACACGGTGGGGGTTAAAGGGATCAGTTCTGTGAGGATCAACACTGATGGAGCATAAGTGACTGTGATGCATAACATTTGTTATGTACCAAATCTGAGAAGAAATATTATCTATACTGGAACTCTATATAAGTTGGGGTTCAGACACAATGGTGGAGATGGAAAAGTGACGTTTCACAAGAATGGAAGACTGGGTATGAGAGGTATTCTGAGACAGGGATTGTACATCTTGGATGGAGAAACGGTTGTAGGAGAAGTTCATCAGATAGAGGCAAGCAGTAAAGGTTCTAGCTTGTGGCACAACCGGCTTGGACACATCAGTGAGAAGAATCTAAAGATTCTAATCAGTAAGGGTATTATGGATCAAAAGGAAGTTGGTACTCAGGTATTCTGTGAAAGTTGCGTGATGGGAAAGACTAAGAGGGTCAGTTTCTCTGTTGGTAAGTAGGATACAAAGAAGGTTCTTGGTTATGTTCATGCTGATCTATGGGCTCACCGAAAGTACATCCTTTTATGTCGAAGTGTCAATACTTCTTGTCAATAATAGATGATTGTTCACGCAAGGTTTGGCTCTATTTTCTGAAGACAAAATATGAAGCTTTCGGAAAGTTCTGTGAATGGAAAGTGTTAGTTGAGAATCTTGGAGTTCCAGGTAGAGAGCCTAGGAGGTATAAAGATAGAGTGGTTTCTAAAGGTTATGCTCAGCGTGAAGGGATAGATTACCAAGAGTTATTCTCGCCATTGGTAAGGCATATCTCTATCCGCATCATGTTATCTCTAGTAGTACATGAAGATCTCGAGCTGGAAGAAATGGATGCTAAGACAGCCTTCCTCCATGGGAATTTGGAAGAGGAGATCTTCATGGAGCAGCCAGATGGGTTTAAACAAATAGGAAAGGATAAGGTGTGTCTCTTGAAGAAACCGTTGTATGGTTTAAAAGAGTCTCCACGCCAATGGAATAAACGGTTTGACAAGTTCATGGGGGATCAAAACTTCAAGAGAAATGTTCAAGACCAGTGTGTTTATATAAAAGAGGTTGCAGAGAATCAGTTTGTAACTCTTGCTGTATGTAGATGACATGTTACTTGCAGCTAAGGGAATGAATGAAAATACAGACTTGAAGAATTTGTTGAGCTCTGATTTTGATATGAAGGACTTGGGAAGTGCTATAAGAATCTTGGGTATGGATGTTTTCAGAAACAGAGAAGAGGGGACTCTTAAGTTGTCTTAGTCTGATTATCTGCATAAGGCTCTGAAGAAGTTCAATATGATGGACTGTAAAAGTTCAAGTACGCTGGTTGGAGCTCATTTCAAGCTTGCTGCTATTGAAAATGTATCTGAGATGTTGAATCCAGAAGAGGTTTCGTATTCAGGCGCTGTTGGTAGTGTCATGTACGCAATGGTGAGAAGTAGATCTGGAGAGTTGCACTGGGAAGCTGCGAAATGGCTCCTGCGATATATTAAAGGTGCATCTAAGGTGTGTCTCACGTATACAAAGGGCAAGGAGTTTGCAATAAAAGGGTACAGTAATTCCGACTATTCTGCTGATTTACACTATAAAAGGTCGATATCTTGATACGTGTTTTGGGAGGTGACACTGTGAGTTGGAGGTCATGCTTGCAACCTATAGTTGCTTTATCCACTACTGAGGCGGAATATATTGCTTTGACTGAAGTTTCTAAAGAAGGCATATGGATTAGAGGGTTACTGGAGGAGCTTGGGTACGAACAGAAGAAGTTTGCAGTGTGGTGTGACTCGCAAAGTGAGATATGTTTGTCGAAGAACAAGGTCTATCATGATAGAACCAAGCATGTCGCGTCAAAGTATCATTTCATCAGAGATTGGGTTGAGTCTGGTGAAGTTGAACAGTTCAAGATTCCAAGTTCAAGGAACCCGGCTGACATGTTAACAATGGTGATTCCGGTGACTAAGTTCAACGAGGCCTTGAGGCTGTTGAACGTGACAGAAGCTGGTAGATTACTTCTGTGATGGCCAGCGTAAGGTTTCACAGTGCAATTGCTATGACATGATCTTTGTTGTTGACTCAAGGTGGAGTTTGTTGAGAATTTGATTCAAAACCAAGTTCAGTTTGAGTTGCTGGTATACTAGAGGGTAAACGATTATTGATGTATGGTTAACCGAAGCTGATCAAGCTGTGATACTCCACGTTAGAAGGAGGGTTTGAGTTGTCATATAAACTCAAACGAGTCTCGAGTCAGTTAAGTAAGTTGTAACGTCTTTCTCGTTGAGCTGGGTTGTTACACCTGTTAAGCTCGAGAGATTGCAAACCAGTGATCATAGTGAATTGCCAGAATCTTCTAGCATTAGACGTAGGTTGTAGCTCATTCTGAGATTCCGAACTGGTTAAATCGTGTGTGTCTTGTGGCTTTGGGCTGTGGTTATAAAACCCAAAAACAAGTCAATGAGGTGATTTCGTTTGTCCCACATCAAAATTGAAAGGCAAGTTAGAGTAAAATATATATTATATATATATATATATGTGTGTGTGTGTGTGCGTGTGTGCGTGTTTGTTTGTTCACTCTTACACTTTCTTAAACAGTTCAGAGAGAGAGATGACTCCCCACATGCGCGCACGCCGCCGACGTCCGACAGGCTCGGCGTGGACTTGGGCTTAGGCTTGGGCTTGGGAGAATGTGGCCTCATGACGACTATGAGATTTTTTGTGGGGCCAAGTTAAGCCCAAGGTTTTGGACTATTTTTTTCCAAAAACAACATGTATTTTATTTTAAAACGACAAGCAGTTTGTCTAAAAAAAGTCACAAAATTATTCTCTCATATATTTAAAACGAGCAAAGAAAGTGCCTCGGGAATAAGTTTTTGTAACTTAAACTTCCCTAGATCTTTGCAAAATCTCCATTAACCAGAGCACGTTCTGAAACAGTTACGGGAAGTCGCTACTCATCTCCTCTTTAAATATCAAACTCCCCTCATCTTTTTAACTTTTTCAGTTCGAAAAAAATCCAGCAAACAAAATCCCTAGGCGTAAGTCTTTGAGGTCGAGAGTGTTTCGTAGTATTATAGTTCGTAGGGGCTGCTTTACGAGTGATTCGTGACAGTCTACCCAAAGCTTTATCCTGTGACTCCTTTTCGCAGTGATCCATCGCACTTAGGAAGCGAATATAAAGAGATTAGGAAATAGATATTATATCTCAACTCCATGGTCATGTTTAAGAAAACATTTTTCTATTTCGTCTTTCATTCTTCTTTTTTTTAATATCGCTTTTATTTGATTGTTTGTTTCAATTCGGTTTTTTTCGGCTTCTATAGTCTTAACTCTTTAGCGTTTCAAAGCTTGAATCGGATTAAATCTCCATGCGTCTTTATAAAACAAAATTCAAGGTTTTATGAAACTGAATACAACTGTGACAATTGTTGATGCAACAGCAACAGCCGTTGCAACAATAACACATACCCTTCCAGTGGGTAATGTTGATAATGAAACCCCTATTGTAGCATGTTCGGTGTTGGTCTTTATCAGGTGAGCTCAACTGACGCCACCATAAGTGTTGCTCTGGTTGCAGTTCCATCTCTTTCGATTGTTCATGGTGTTATCTCTCAAGGATTGATGCCAGATAAATTTGATGGCAAAGACTTCAAAACGTGGAAGAAGAAGATGATGTTCTTCCTCACAATGATGAAGATGGAAAAATTTATCTAGGAGGATAAGCCCATTGTCACTCACGGGATTGAGGATGTGAACATTCTCGCAAGTGTTGACATATGGTTGCATTCTGACTTCATTTGTAAAGGATACATTTTGGGTCGCCTCATTGGTCCATTGTACCGAGTCTACTGTGAGATTCCCATGGAAAAGAGCTCTGGAGATCATTGGACAAGAAGTACAAAGGTGACGACGTTGGCTGCCAAAAGTTTGTGGTTGCCATATTCCATGATTTCAAAATGGTGGATCAAAATCTATCATGGATCAGGAATAAGCGTTCCAGCTCATTAGCCATAAAATTGCTGCTGAAGGAATGTCCATCTGCGAGACATTCACAACTCTTAGCTTCATCCAAAAGCTTCATCCAAGCTATGCAGATTTCAAGAACTACCTGAAGCACAAAAACAAGAAAATGGGTATCGAGGAGCTCATCATGAGGCTTCAGATGGAATCCATGAACCAAAATGATAACAAGCTGATCCAAGCTAAAGAGAATAGTGTCAACATGGCTGAGCTTAAAAGCAAAGGAAAGGCACATGTTCACTCTCCTGCCAAGCTTTCAAAACAGTTGTTGTCCTCAAGGCTTCTTGAAAAAAATTCAAGAAGAAAAGCATTGAAATCAATGCGAATGTGACAAAATTCAAGGGAAAATGTCACTACTACCACAAAGTTGGTCACAACACATGACTGCTGAGTGTCGCAGCAAGATCTGAGATGAGAAGGCTCAAGCGCATCTCATTGAGGAGGATCTCGTTGCAGTAGTGATTGAGGTCAACATGGTTGATATAACCAACCCTAAGGAATAGTGGTATGATACATGTGCCACCACCCACATTCGCACTGATAGGGAAATGGTTAACATCTATCAAAAAAGAAAGACTCAGGAGAAGCTGTTCATGGGAAACACTATAGTCTCCAAGATTAAAGGCCGCGACAAGGTGATTCTGAAGATGAAATCTTAACGTGAAGTCACTCTACAGAATATGCAGCTTGTGTCTGACATGAGGAAGAATGTTGTAAGCCCAGAAACGGTACATGAACCAAAGGCCAACCAGAGGCACCTTTCAGACAACCGAAGAACCAAGCAGGATATGTTTTCATTCAAAATGGCATATCTCACCAACCAAGAGAAATTTTGCCATGAAACCAATTTTCATGCATTTTAAACTCAAAAAGAAGTAAACACCAATTAGAATCATCTTCAAAGTTATCCGGACCAGGAAGATATAAAATTTACAAACCGGATGTTCTCCAGCCTGTCCATCTGTGAGTATCCAACTTTAGAAGATGATTAAAGCCCAATGAAGAGGCGTCCTGAACTAAAACCAATCATATAATTCAAGATGGGTTTCTTAATTTCCAAAAATATCAGAATTAGGAGTAATAGCCACGAAAATTAGAAGATATGATCTTTTTTTCCAAATCCGGCCAAACCGAGCAGTTCATAGAAAAATTAGACAATTTTTCGGTATGATCATTTACCAGCTAAAAAATTCTGACCCGAAGACTATCTGATGAAACCAAGACTACCAGAATACCATTCCAAACAATCAAAAGTTCATGCCATCATCTTACCATGCACCAGAGGCCATAGGATCATGAGGATCCTCATTAACTTCAACATGCCTTATTTGGAGTCTTATGCCATTAAACTCCAACATGTCCTTTCCAATTCATTTGTGGACATTATCAGAACCTTAAAAGCAATAAAGAATATTATAAAGAAACTCAAATATCCCTTAAAACCGTCCAGGTTCAAGATTACACAAGTTCTCCTCATCAAGGCAAAATCCCAACAATCTCTCCAACGGCTAGTTTCTCATTTTGTTGCTTTGTTTGATTTCTTTCTTTCTCTACCTTTTAGAACGTTAGAGAGTAATGTAAGGAGATCTATATAAACCTCACTCGTCCATTGTAATAATCACCTTTCAATCTTCAAGAAATAATAATCAGTTTGCTTGTTTTTATCAAAGAGTGTCTTTGAATAAAAATATGTCTTTAGGATACTTCGAGTGATTCTTGTGTTCTAATGATTCATTTAGCACAGGTTGTTTGTGTGAGTCAGAAGCCAGTGGTATCTCATATTGAGAGATTTAATCAACCCACCATATTGAGAGAGTCAACCCTTATCCAACAATCCATCATCCATCCATTGATCTTATCAGAGAGT
Source organism: Moricandia arvensis (assembly GCA_905132765.1). Lineage (NCBI taxonomy): Eukaryota > Viridiplantae > Streptophyta > Magnoliopsida > Brassicales > Brassicaceae > Moricandia > Moricandia arvensis. The sequence goes on along the minus strand of CAJHQP010000034.1, from coordinate 122,625 downwards.
GTTGAACAACCAGCCGGAAAGATCCCATCAACCATTCAAACATCCATCAGCTTCCATCTAACAATATCCATCTTTATCTCTTCATTTCTATGTTTATTATCACTTGTAAACTTCTCACAAATTTACCTTTGTTTTCAGGTTCATTTCATTATCTATCCATCGGGATGAAAGAGAATGTTGAACAACCAACTTTCATTTCTCCACCTTCCGCCAAATCAGTGGGAACCCCCTGGTCTTGAAAAAACGTGTATCAGAGCTTAAAGATCCTAATTAGGTTTTTTATATCCTTATTTCTTGTTTTGTTTCTTATTACTTCATTTCGAAAATCATAGAACCCATAAAAAACAGTTTTGTCATTTGTTTTGTTCTTGTTCATCATAAACTAAAAAAAAAAACAGAAAAAGATAAGTAATTTCGTGATTGATCTTTTACGAAAAATATTTCATTTTCTAGTTTGCATTCATTTCCCCAGATGCCCTTACCATATTAGAATATTTTTCATTCATTACAAAGTCAAAAGATAATAAATATGCAATTAGTTATTTTCCTTTTCTCATGTTGCTAGCATATCAAAATCCTTTTATTTCATTCATACTAGGTGACCGGCCCGCACCCTGTGCGGGCATGAACAAATTTAGTTATGGGCTTAATAGTGGTTAAGTTTTGGAATGCACGGATTTTATATCATAAGACCACCATGTTTGGGGTAAAGCAACGACACATGCAAATGCTGGTACTCTGTATTTTACATGGACGTGATGGAACAAAGTATCTTCAGTATCAGGGTGCAACATATTGTGTGTATGTATAATTGCAACATCATTAAAAATCATAATATGTGTGTTTAAGGTTTAATTTTATTACTCATCACTACCCATCTGAGAAATCGAAAAGATAAATAATTGTAACAGTTTCTATATTTTCTTTAATTTATTGGAAAAATTAAAGGTACAATTAAGTACCTTTTACTATATTTTCATTTCTTTATCTTTATTACTACTAAAGAAATTATGTTTTCTCTTTTAGGCGGTTCTAAAGAGAAAAGGGCGTTTGGTCGGTTTGGGTCGTCGATCCCTGTCGGTTGTTTCTTCTTCATCAGCGCCTTTTGTTGATCCGACACTTATGGTGCAGCTACAGAACAAGGATGACCGCATATCAGCATTGGAGACCCAGAACAACACCATTCTTGCTTAGATGACCGCGCTACAAGCTGAAGTGGAAGCAACGAAGAGGATAAACGCACAAATGATAGATATGATAAAAAGGATGTTCCCGACCGAGTTTTAGTTTGTGTTTTCTTTTTTAATAAAACTTTAAATGTTTTCTTTTAATTTCTTAAACTTTTAATATTATAATCTAATTTCTATTTCAGATTTAATTATTTTTAAAAAAAAATTCAAAATACAAAATATATTAAAAATTAATTATTTTAAAAAAAAATTGGAATATTATGAGGAAAAGAGTCCCTCGAAATATTTCGAGGGAAGGGGGCCTCGGAAACTTCCGAGGGAACTTTTCCTCGGAATGAGGGACAATGTTCCTCGAAATTTCCGAGGGACACTTTTCCTCGGAAACTTCGGAGGGACAACGTTTCTCGGAAATTTCGGAGGGACAACGTTTCTCAGAATCCCTCGGAAATTTCCGAAGGACAAATTTCCTCGGAATATTTCGAGGGACCCTTTTCCTCGGAATATTCTGAGGAAACTGTACTTCGGAAATTTCGGAGAAAATTCCGAGGAAATACTCCTACAAAAGCCTTTCTCAAAATTTCCTCGGAATATTTCGTTCTCGGTATTTCCTCGGAACCTCTGACAAAATTCCGACGAATATGTTTTTCCGACGAAATATTTCCGATGACCCATTTCGTCGGAATACTGTCAGAATATGCATATTCCAACGAAACTCCGACGATATTTGTCGTCGGAATAACACTACTTTCTTGTAGTGCGAAGGTAAAAATATAAATGAAAACCCAAAGCTTTTTGTAATGCAACTAAACACTCCCTCTCATTCAAAATATTTCATTTTTAACATTTTCACACTTATTACAACATTTAAGTTTTAGTTACCGATACATTATTTTACGTAATTATCTATTTCTCATAACTTTTGATCAATGAAATTTCAATAAACGCATTTATGTTATTTGAAATTTTACCATTAGTGAATGTATTGAAAATGTAAAAAAATATATTTTTTGAAATAAATATTTCTTGGAACGGATGGAGTATTAATTATGGGAGTTAGGGAAAGGTACTCTCATACAGTGCCGGTCCGGATATGTTTGATGCCTAAAGCGAACTAAAAAATGTTGCTTTTAATTATAATTTGCTTATTATATGTACTCAAAATAAAAAACTCAAAATAATATAAAATATTTTAAAATTTAGTTTGTTTTAAAAAGGTAAAAAAAAACCGTTAATTATTCATGAAAATAGTCCTTATAATTTGATCAAATTTTGTTATAATACGTAAGTAGAAAACATAGCATTACGTAAATAGCCAAGCATTATAATTTAATCAAATCTTGTTGACGTCGATGATTTCAGTTAGTAAAATCTTCTAAACTTAAAAAAAAGTTCTTCTAAACTTTTCAAGAGTTGCATAAGAATAATTTCTGGTTGTTTGGCTTGTAGAAATTTCAAAAGATGATAAAAATTTACGGAAGAAAAAAAGAATTAGTTAAAGAAGATTTTTATTAAGATTAGGAAATCATTCCAACAGATACGATCAACAATGGAAGCTATTGTTTTTGTGGTAATGGTCAGCAGGGAAGAATTAAAATAGATGCTAAAAGGTGAAAAAAGAAAACTTCGACTATTAGGGTTAGGAAAATAATTAGTTATTGATTTATTTATATATTAGGATTTAGTCAGTAGTCAACGAGCTAATTAACATTAATTTCTTTAGTCAACGAGCTACAAATGTAACGATCGTACGGTTCTCATGAATCAAATCTTCTATAAAAATAAACTAACGGCCAGGATTCATAAAACTGTGGCACGACGGTATCTTCAAATAAAGCAGCGGCGTGTGGGGAACACGATCAGTGGCCATTGTTGGCGACGGAAGTAGGTTCCACCGGCTGCTGCTGCGTAATGAAATGTATGTTTCCTCCAGCTAGAACAATCTCTCTTGCGTTCTCTATTCCCACAACCTTCCCAAACAAACAAACATAAGAAGAAACATCACAACTATTCTTTCTTTATTTGATTTTATTAATGAGATAGTTTGTTACGTACCGAGTGATGAGGATATGTCTCTGAGAGGACACAAACCAGTTCTTCATTGCGTTTTGCGTCACCAAACTGCGGCACGATTATGCCTCCGTTAGCTATGTAGAAGTTCACATTTGATGCTGCGAGTCTTGTCCCTGCATTGAAATGGTTTAGCTTCACCTTTCTGAATGATTTCACAAGCTTCTTCTTCTGTCATATAAAGCGGTCCAGGGATGTGAAGCTTAACGACGTGAATCTTCCTGCCACGAGCATCGACGGAGTTTGAGAAAACCGAAAGAGCTTCCAGGGACCTTTCGTATTGAGGATCGGTTTCGTCCGTCTGTCCAAGACAGTAACACAACTCCCGGTTTAGCAAAGCAGCACATGTTATCAATGTGGCCGTTTGTGTCATCATCACCTGCAAAAATTCGAATTTAGAATAAGATGGCCTTATTCCATAGAGTGAAGTTGAGTTTACTTACCGTAAAGACCACGAGGAAGCCAGATAAATGTTTGAACTCCCAGATATCTTTTCAGTTCTTCCTCTATTTGCTCTTTACTCATGTGAGGGTTACGGTTTTTGTTCAAGAGACACTCTTCCGTTGCAAGGCAGGTTCCTGAAAGAGCAGAACAATAAACCCAGATGATCTGTCAAGTTTTTGAGGTCCAAGATTGCTATGAGATGCATACAAACCTTCTACGTCGACATGGATGCTGCCTCCTTCAAGAATCATAGAGTGTTGAAACCTTGGAATGCGCTCAACAGAGAGAATCTAATGGATATAGGAAGAAAAGAGTAAATCAGTATTTGAAACATATGCTAGTGAGAGTAAGATATACAGCTACCAACTGTGAATCGTTTTTGAAACTAAAAGGTCATGAGTCCAATCATTGTAACAACCATCCTCAGCTCCTGCCATTGTCAAAGTCCGAAAGTTTGTCAAGCAGTTACTAAAAATAATTAATAATGGATCATATGTATCTTTGTGTGGATGTTTCTCTGGTAATACATGAATAGCTTTTGCTTCGACTCTTGGCTGCATCAACAGTAACAAATTATGAGGAAACAAAACCATTAAACATAAACATGAACCCAGGTGTGAAATTTCCTTACTTCTGAATATCTCGGTTCACCAATAGAAGAACTATGGCCAGACACCTTCTTCTCAATAACAATTATGGTTCACCACATCTTGCTCGCTCTCCTCCACACTTTCTACTGAAGAGTCATGTTCTTCACTTCTATCATCCCCATCCTCACCCTCCTGTTCTTCTTCCATTTCAAGTTCATTCAACTTGGACATGATTCGAGCAAATTCATCGTCTTCAACTTCAGCTTCTCCCGCCTCTCCTCCCGGAAGATCAGAAGTCTCTTTCTTAACGCCTGGCTGAAGCACAGTTGCAGAAGAATCTTCTTCTTCTTCGTACTCTTCTCTTATCTCAAGAATTCCTTCCTGTTAAGAGTGACAACACCACTTAAGATGCATATGTAGAATTAAAAAAGGATAAAGCACCAGAAATAACTAAACACATTTTAAGAAACATACCGCTACTTCTGAAGCAGTATTAGCAAAGAATGAAGCCTCCGTTTGAAAATCATCAATCTCAGCTTTAAGAGAATGAATCTGAGACTGTAAAGTCTTGTCTCTTCTCCTCAAAACATCAATCGTCTGCTTCGATGTTCTGTCCGTATAATAATTCTCTCCCAAAAACACCTATCTCAAACAACCACACAAACAAACAAAAAAAACAAATCCTTACTTAATTTTAACCAATGTTAACTTCACACTAAGCTTCTAGAAGCATCATAAAACTTACCAAACACTCGTTGGTGTGAATCAATCGACCTGGAAAAAAATGCTTTTTTACCGAAGGGAACCTGTGTACAAAGCATCAGATTCATCAAAAGGAGTTCCAGAATTAGAATATAAAGGAGTGTGTTGAATCAGTGAAAAACTCGCCATGATGTTGTGATGGAGTTGATCGGGGTGCTTCTTGACGAGAAAAAAAGTAAAAAAAAAGTAAGAATGATATGATTTATTCTTTCGACATTGACCTATATATATGAAGTGAATCATATAGGTTTGTAACGACCCCAAGAAAATATTGCAAGAATAAATTATGGAACCGTTTAAGTAAAAATAATTAATTTTTTTGGAAGAAAATTAAATGCATATGATATTATTCTAATTTGTGAAAGTAATCAATATGATTTACCGTATTAACTAATATTCTTGCGCAAGTAATCAATATGATTTACCGTATTAATTAATATTTTTGCGCAAGTAATCAATATGATTTACCGTATTGTTAGTAAGGGATAGTAGTAAATACGTGTATTAATTAATATTCTTGCGCAAGTAATATTAATCACATTTTCCTACTCTAAAATACTAACTAATATTTTTGCGCAAGTAATCAATATGATTTACCGTATTAATTAATATTCTTGCGCAAGTAATCAATATGATTTACCGTATTGTTAGTAAGGGATAGTAGTAAATACGTGTATTAATTAATATTCTTGCGCAAGTAATAATAATCACACTTTCCTACTCTAAAATACTAACCTTATTTTTTTAGTAAGCATTCAATGCATTAAACATAAAAATATTCTTCCGCAAGTAATATTAATTACTTTCCTGCTCCTTCAATCTGTCTTTTTTTTTTAGTAAGTATTCAATGCATTAAACAAAATAAGGTTAGTATTTATAGGGCTTCCCTTTTTTGTTATGTCGATTAGAAAAATAAATCAAAAATAAATTTCCAAAAAATCAACCAATAAAATCGCGTTATTTCGGCTGAGAAGGGCTCTGTGAGCGCCACGTGTCAAATGTACTTCTCATTTAATAGTAAGGAGGATTGCATCCTAAAATAAAAGTGTTATTTCTTGCATGCATCAAAACAAAATCAAAGATTAAGAGCATAGTTTATAGTTTATATCATTTGCATACTTTTTGTTTATTTGCATACCTTAATCTAAAAAAAAATCAGTGTTGTTTTGCATTCCATATTTCTTTCCATTTGTATTTATTGTCATATCATATAGTCTTCTATCTATATTGCTTCCAGAAAACCAAATAAAAATCATTTTATCTTAGATTGTAGCATTTCGGTTCATACTTGCATATTTATCGGTTTAGTTTAACTAGTTTGCAATCTTTTTCATTTGGTTTGACTAGCACTTTTCATATCTTCACTTGATCTTTAAGATTGATTTGAGGGATAAATGAGAGAGGCAGCACACGGAAAATCTCTAATGGCTTCTCAAAACCAACTACTGGTTGCTATGCGAGAACTAGATGATCAAATGGCCCTTGTTAAGAAAGAAGCAATTTGTCTAGGAGAAAGACGCAAAGACGATGATCACCACATGGAGAAAGAAGATTTGGATATGTACATGAAGCTGATAATGTCAAGCCCAAAATACCATACCCTTCATGGAGAGCCACACCACAAAAGCAAAGGTATCCACAAAATTATTCAGATTCTTATGCTAACCAAGTTCCTTCTATCTATATTTTTTCAGGAAGTACTTGGAAAGATAAATACCTTGATTGGGAAAGAACCATGGATGATTGGTTTTCATACCATGGCGTGCCAATTAAAGAGAGACTAGCCAATGCCATCAAGCAACTCTCCGGAAAAACCTACTCATGGTGGACAAGAGTACATTGCTAACATGGGAAGAGTAAAGAAGAGGCCATCACCAACTGGGAAGATCTTAAATGGGTCATGATCAGGAAGTATGTGACTATATCTTCCATGCCAGAAACCAGAAGAAAATACCCAAAGATTTTTTCTAAAGGTGAATCTAAAGAGGCAAAGAGAATTGTGCCACAAGAAAGCCATAGACGCATGATCCAACAAGACCAGATTCGGCCAAACCAAAGGCACAAGGTCATCTATGATCAATACCAACAGGATGAGGTACCAAAGGCCATGGAGAGTAAGAAATTTTCCAGCCTAGGCACGTTGGACAGATCCAAAGAAACACTAGAACAAGTTATTGTTTTGGCAAAGGCTAAAGAGACTTCAAACCCAAAGGAAAAAGAAAGCCAAAAGCCAAGGTAAGTCTTCTAACTCTATGAATTTAAGAGATCAGACATGTGTTATAGATTTCATAAGAGAGGACAATTGTTTTTTCCAACTAAGCCTGCATGGATAGAAATATCACAGGAAGAGAAAACCGAAATATCTACTCATTGTGATAATTTTATTCAACTGATCTATTGGTTCCAAATTCTTGTGTAATTCACTTGTCTTTTTCAAATGGTATTGCAACAGGCATAAAGGAGCATGAATTCAAAGGATAGGAACCACAAGGCGTCACTTCTGAGAAGGACCAAAAGATGGTTCAAGACACAATGCAATCCATGTTGCTTAAAGAAGCAAAACTAGTCATAAAAGTATCCCACGAAGGCAAGTGTTTAACACCACCTTAGATACTAGTACTGACGTGTGTGTTCTTGATATAGGAAGCATGAATGAAAGTTATATGCTTACTGAAGTTCTAAGGAAGGAACCAGACCACAAGCTTAGTCATGAACCACCTTACAAGTGTGAGCCAAAAAATTGAACAATGTGTTGTTCAGATGCGAGGACTTAAGGTATGTTTCAGATTACACAAGAATTTTCTTACTAACTCCATGACAACATTAATGCACTTGTCTTGTCCAAGAGTATTTGAAATAAGTTTAGGAACCAAGGAGGAGTACACTGCTGATAAGAAAGAGACACCAACCATGCTGTTATCAGATGCTGTCCAGAAACTAGGCCAAAGAGATGTTGAACCCTTGTCATTCAAATGCAGCCTAAACAAAGTAAGTTTATCTAATCTTAAAACTTCCATATCAATTTATAAATCAGACATCATGTACTTGTCTTTTTCCAGAAGTTTTAACCCAGGTATAAGAAAAAGAGAAGGGCATCCAAACCGATATCAAGAGTCGCAAAAAAGGCAACTAACAAAAACAAGTTGTCCAAAGGAGAAAATAATTCTTCAACTTGTGGAATATTAAAGTAAGTCCGGAAATTTCACCTTATGTTTATCAGTGTCCAAACACAGATATAATGCATTTGCTTTTTGTCGAGGATGTTGAGATTATTTCAGGTTGCAAAGAAGAAAGCTTCAAAGAAATCTCACCAGATAATCTTATGTTGCTAGGAGAATCAACTCCAAGGAAGATCATAAACGTGGCCACCAAAAGTTTGAAGCACCATCCACTCCAGAAGAGATACAATGGCCATAAACATAGTAGAGGCGTGATCCTTTCACATTTTCTCAAAGAAGAGCCACCAGATGCACCATGCATCACCAAACCGAAATTATACTAAGGTAAGACTCTAAACTCTCAAAAGAGAATGAAATTTGACTTGTTTTATCTTGGTTCAGATTATATAGTTTTGAGGTCGAAACTTCTTGAAGGGAGAGGGAATGTTGTAAGTCTAGAAAAGGTACCTGAACCAGAGGCCAACCAGATGCACCTTTCAGGCAACCGAAGAACCGACCAGGATATGTGTTCAGTCAGAACGGTGTATCTCACCAACCATGAGGATTTTTCTATGAAACCAATTTTCATGAATTCTACACTCAAAAACGTTTCAACCCCAATTGGAAACATCTTTAAAGCTATCTAGACCAGGAAGCTATGAATTTTACAAACCGGACGTTCCCCAACCCATCCATCTGCGAGTACCCGATTTTAGAAGAAGATTCAAGCCCAACGAATAAGCGGCATGAACCAAAATCAATCATAGAATTCAATATGGATTTCTTATCTTTCCAAAAATCCCAGAATGAGAAGGAATGGCCACATAAATAAGAAGATATGATCATTTTTCCAAACCCGGCTAAACCAAGCAATTTATGGAAAGGTTGGATAATCTTTCACTTTGATCATTTACCAGACAAACAACTCCGACCAGAAGACTATCTGATCAAACCAAGATTACCAGAAGACCATTCCAACAAATCAAGACTTCATGCGATCATCTTACCATGCACCAGAGGCCATAGGACCAGGAGGATCCTCATTAACTTCAACCTGCCTTATTTGGAGTCATATGCCATTAAACTCCAACACCTCCTTTGCAATTCATTTGTGGACGTGATCAGCACCTTACAAGAATTAAAGAAGGTTCCCCGGAATCTCAGCTATCCCTTAAAACTGTCAGGGTTCAAGATTACACAAGTTCTCCTCATCAAGGCAAAATCCCAACAATCTCTCCAACGGCTAGTTTCCAATTTTGTTGCTTTATTTGATTTCTTTCTTTCTCTACCTTTTAGAACGTTAGGGAGCCATGTAAGGAGCTCAATATAAAGCTCATTCGTCCATTGTAATAATCACTTTTCAATCTTCAAGAAATAATAATCAGTTTGCTTCTTTTTATCAAAGAGTGTCTTTGAATAGAAATATGTCTTTGGAATACTTTGAGTGATTCTCGTGTTCTATTGATTCGCTTAGAATAGGTTGTATGTGTGAGTAAGTATCCAGTGTTATCCCAGATTGAGAGAGTCAATCAACCCACCAGATTGAGAGAATCAATCCTTATCCAACAATCCATCATCCATCTATTGATCTTATCAGAGAGTGTTGAACAACCAGCCGGAAAGATCCCATCAACCATTCAACTATCCATCAGCTTTGATCCGACGATATCCATCTTTATCTCTTCATTTCTATGTTTATTATCACTGGTAAACTTCTCAAGTATTTACCTTTGTTTTCAGGTTCATTTCATCATCCATCCACCAGGATTGAAAGAGAGTGTTGAACAACCAGCTTTCATTTCTCCACCTTCCGTCAAATCAGTGGGCGCCTCCTTGATCTTTCAACAAAGAAATTGGTCTCGGAAACCTTTCTCAGCAAGAATAGATCGCCACAAATTTCGAAGCGTACAAGCTCGTGACTAAGAAGAATAAAGTTTATTTGGAGAAAGGGTATTAAGGATGTACTGGTCAAAATGAATGTAATGACAGTCCCTTAGAAAATTGTAGCTTCAAAATATTCAAAAAATAAAAAAGAGCCAAGTGCTTATTTGGTAGAATCTTGTAACATATGGCATAAAAGATTAGGACATGTAAACTAGAAATCTATACAAAATATTAATGAATTTAAATCTAATCCCAAAATGCAAAACAAGTTAAGAATAATGTGAAGTATGCTTACATGCTATGCTCACAAAAACGCTCTCACCTCATGTTGAAAGAACTAATAAACTTCCAGATTTAATTCACTCAAATTTATGTGATTTAAAATACATACAAACTAGAGGTGGGAAAATATACTTTGTGACCTTCATCGTTGACTGCATAAAATATTGTTATGTATATTTATTACATAGCAAAAATGAAACCTTAGAAAAATTTAAAGAATTTAAGTTCGAGGTCGAAAATCAGCTTAAAATAACTATTAAGATAGTTGTAAGCGACAGAGGAGACGAGTATAGTGGTCCATTTAATGCATTTTTATAGAACATGGAATAATCCATCAAACTACACCTCGTTATTCACCAGAATTTAATGGAGTTTCTTAATGCAAAATAAAATTCTAAAAGAGATGATGAATGCAATGTTGTAGGAATCTGGGTTACTCCAAGACATGTGGGGGAATTGTTGCTTACCACTAATTATATTTTCAACAAAATTCAACATAAAGTAACTGGAAAAACACCATATGAATTAAGGAAATGTAATTTATCTTCGTATAAATTCCTCAAAGTGTGGGGGTGCTGCAAATTTTTTGGTACCGCCACCAAAGAAAGTCACTATTGGATCTAAAAAAGTGGATTACATCTTCATAAGATATGTACATAATAGTAGTGTATATCGATTTCTTGTACATAAATCTGAAGTATCAGATATTCATGAAAATACAGTAATGGAATCAAGAAATGCATCTTTCTTTGAAAATATTTTTCTTGCAAAAAAACAAAGTTTTAAACGAACTTGAGAAGAAAGAGACGACGACAATGTTCATAAATTGAGACAAATGTTAAAATTTCTATAAATGATATTTCAGAAAATGAAAAAGATAAACCTAGAATGAGCAAAAGAGCTTGAAAGGAAAATCCTTTGGTGACAATATTTTAATGGCATTTATTAAAAATGATCCAAAACTTTGGCAGAAGCCATGTCTTCACCAGACGCTCCATTTTTTGAAACGAAACCGTCAAAAGTGAATTTGATTATATCATGCAAAATTATACATGGTATATAACAGATTTACCATCAGGCTCCACAATATTAGGGAGTAGATGAATCTTAAAACATAAACTAAACCGTGATGGAACACCTGGTGGCAAACACAAAACTAGGCTTGTAGTTCAAGGATTCCGACAAAAAAAGGCTTTGACTATTTTGATACTTATTCTCAAGTTACGAGAATAACATCAATAAGGCTAAATGATTGCAACCACAGCTTTAAGAGACCTAATCAATCAAATGGATGTAAAAATCGCATTTCTAAATGGTAATTTAGAAGAAGAAATTCACATGAAACAACCTAAGAGTTTTGTTATTTCTGGACAACAAAACATATTATTCCGACTTGTAAAGTCAATTTATGGACTCAAACAAGCTCCTTACCAATGACATTAAAAATTTGTCAATGCAATGATGTCAAATGGTTTAAAATTAATGAATGTGATCAATGCATATACTACAGAAATACCAAAAATGTGTATGTTTTGCTATGTCTATATGTAGATGATATGCTCATTGTTGGAAGCAATAAAGACATCATCAATCACACAAAATACATGCTCAAAAGGAAATTTGAGATAGATATGAGATTAGTAGATGTTGTGCTCGGGGTTAAAGTCACAAGAAATTCAAATAGAATTATCTTAACTCAATCTCATTATACTCAAACAATATTAGAGCGATTTAAAAATTACTCTAATAGTACGTCAAAAACTCTGTTAGATCCCCAAATGCACTTGACAAAGAATAGGTGAAGCAGTTTCACAAAACGAGTATGCACGTGTGATCGAAAATCTCATGTACTTGACCAATTGCATTAGACCAGATTTAGCACATGCAGTAAACGTACTTAGTCGATATACAAGTAATCCATGTCATACACACTGGAAATGTATAACGAGAGTACTCAATTACTTGCGTTACACCAAAGATTTTGGGCTTCACTCTGGTAACCAACCAATAGTTTTTGAGGGATAAAGTGACGCTAACTGGATATCAGATTCTAAAAATTCAAAATCCACAAGTGGATATGTCTTTACAGTAGGAAGAGCAGCAATATCATGGAAATCTACCAAATAAACGGTGCTAACCAGATCTACCATGGAATCTGAATTCATAGCCATAGACAAAGCAATAGAAGAATCTGAATGGCTTAAAAATTAGAAGATATTCCCATGTGGGAGAAACCTGTGTCAGCTATACGAATACATTGCGATAGTTAATCAGCTATAGCTTGGCTTAGAATAATCTCTACAATGTTAAATCTCGTCACAACAGAAGACGGTATAAACCCATTAGACACTTATCTCAAATGGTGTAACCACAATAGACTACATCAAATCGGCTCACAACCTAGCGGATCCATTCACTAAAGGTTTGCCACGAGATATTGTTGCTAAATCATCAAAAGGAATGGGTTTAAAACCTATAACGAATGAGGATGTTTGATTGCAACCCTACCTATCCTGATTGGAGATTCCAAGACGTAGGTTCAAAGGAAAAAAATCAAACAAAATCTACCAAAAGCATTTTGAGACTATGGTCCCTACCGAGCTCCTAAGATGATAAAGGGCTAACGAATGTAAGAAGCATATGCATTAGCTTTTAATGATTCCATAACTTCTAAAGCAGAGTATTAATCAATACTTTTCATGGTCAATCACCTAATGAGTGTGAAATGGAGACGTTTCTAGGAGAATGAATGCAAAGCTATATTCTCCAAGTTCACTCATGAAAACCAGAAATAGTTCAAGGCCACAATGAACACAATAGAGAACTAGGTTCTACGTGAAAATGAAGTTGTGATATGCATGTTGTCTTGGTTTACATAAAACACCGATTGATTCAAGACATCATATTCACCTTTTGGTAAAGTAAACCCGACATATATTAACTATGAGTGGTTCAAGGCTTAAAAATGCCACCAACTCAAACAGAGTGATTTTTTTTGCAAACACTCTCGATGAGTTGTCTGTCTAGTCAATATTAGTATAAATATTATAACTAGAGTCTATCGAGTATGCATATGATTAGAATCATTTATATTCATGTGGGGGATTGTTGGATCAATATTAAAAGCCCATGGCTTTGATTGAAGTTTGAAAGTAATATGACTTTGGGCTGTGGTTATAAAGCCCAAAAACAAGTCAATGAAGTGATTTCGTTTGTCCCACATTGGAAACGAAAGGCAAGTTAGAGTAATATATATATATATTCAATCTTTACACTTGCTTAAAGGTTTCAAAAAGAGGTGGCTTCCCACGCGAGCGCCGACGCTGTCCGGCCGGTTCGGCTTTGCGTGGACTTGTGCATGAGTTTGGGTTTGGTCTTAGACTAGGGCTTGGGAGAATGTGGCCCCATGGCCACTACAAGATGTCATTTTTGGTCTAAGCTAAGCCTAATGTTTTAGAGTATTTTCTTCTCAAAAACAACATATATTTCGTTTTAAACAACAAACAGTTTATCTAAAAATAAAAACGTCACGCAATATTCTCGTAGATATAATAAACGAACAAAAAGAGAGTTTTGAGGGATAAATTTTCGTAACTTAAATTTCCCGAGATCTTTGCAAAATTTCCACTAACTAAAGCACGTTCTGCAACAATTACATGAAGTCGCTTTTCGTCTCTTCTTTAAATATCAAACTCTCCTCACTTTACTTTTTACTTCTTTTCTCAAATTCAAAAAATCTAGCAAACAAAATCCTTAAGTGTAAGTTTATTAATCGAAAGTGTTTTGTAGTATTATAGTTCGTAGGGACTGTTTCATGAGTACCACGTGACATTCTACACATGGCTTTATCCTAAAACTCCTTTTGGCAATGACTCGCGCACTTATAGAACAAATATAAAGAATTAAGAAAAGAGATATCATTTCTCGGTCCCATGGTCATTTTATAAAAACATTTTTCTATTTCCTCTATCGTTCGTCTTTTCCTTAATATAAATTTTATTTTGATCGTTTGTTTTAATTTACCGAGTTATCAATTTTTACAGTATTTTTTTTTGAGTTCTCCTCCTTTTCTAGGTTTAGTTAGCAACTACTTTAGTATGTGTCTAAGTTTGAAACCCCAATGAGTGTTTAACATCAAGAAAGAAGCCACAGGCCAAAGAAAAGGGATAATAGAAATGATAAAAAGAGATTAGTACGCTAATAATCAAATATAATGACAAGGGATGCCACAAGAATCCAGTCCATCTCAACTCTCAATAATATCCTCTCCGAAAGATATAATAATCCCAAAAGAATTAAGTCCCCAAAGTAATAACAATGGAAAAAACAAACATCGACATAAAAATAAATGCAAGGAACACCGTGTGGAAGAGTCGCGCTTATATCATAAACCATACGAGAGAAGATCCGAGTACCAAGCTAGAAACCATCTTGCTTGCTCCATTCTGCAAATACATAAGAGTTTTGGATCAGCATTTCATTTGTAGTGGATACAGAAGCATCTTTGTATACGACGTTACTTTAATTTCATCATACACTTGATTTCAAATGGGACTTTCAGCGAATATATTAATACGAGTTACCTCTAGAAAGATTCTCAACTCTAGGGGTCCTAACATAAAGTAGTCTTCCACATTGTGGAGAATTCCGTCACTCATGCTTTTGTACTTATTTTAATTACTAGAAACTCTCTATTTTATGACTTAAGTAAACTAGATCTACTTTGTCCCAAAAAAAAGTAAACTAGATCTACTTTGTCCCAAAAAAAAAAGTAAACTAAATCTACTTTGTCCCAAAAAAAAAAAAGTAAACTAGATCTACTTTTTGTCAATCATCAGATCTATTTACAAAATCAAATATTATTGGTTCGGACATATAGACACGTGGAAGTTACTTATTGCTCGTTCATACTGACAAACTCACGTGACTCCTGCACCCCGACGCGTCACGTCTCGATTTCGAAAATCGGCAAACACGCTTGCTAAATTGCGCTATTACTGGTTACTTTAGCGTAGACTAGAGTTCTCATCCTAAACTGCGCTAGTTTCTAGTCAAGACCTGATTAGATCTAATGGTACTTAGTGAACGAGTTTAAATGTCAAAACATGTCAGATCTATACTCCAAAGAAGATTTTACGGACCTGGTCATTTGAGTCGGTGGAAGGTCCTGGCGAGAGCGAATCGGTGCTCGGTCCGGGAGCATCAGTAGCTGGGGAAGGTGGGCTAGACAAGGGCGATGAAGAAGGAGCGTCTGGCTTCGTAGTTGGAGCTGCAGCTGGAACCTGAACGGGAGGAGATGCAAGAGGAGCTGGAGGAGGAGTTGCTGGAGGAGGAGAAGCGACGGGAGGAGGAGTTGCTGGAGGAGGTGAAGCGACGGGAGGTGGAGTTGCCGGAGGAGGAGAAGCGACTGGAGGGGGAGTTGCTGGAGGAGGAGAAGCGACTGGGGGAGGTGTAGAGACTGGAGGAGGAGCGGTGGTAGCTGGAGGAGGAGAAGTTGTGACTGGTGGAGGAGCTGAGACAGGAGGAGGGGTGGCTGCTGGTGGCGGAGTGGTTGTGGTTGGTGGTGCTGGTGTGGTAGTTGGTGGTGAAGACGGAGCTTGACCTCCGACGCTGGCTATGAGGATGATACAGATCGCAACGAAAGCAAATTGTCGAGCCATTTTTTGTGTGAGTTGTTCAGTGTAAGGAAATGTAAGTGGAGGAAAGCGTAGGATTTATATAAATAGAGAAAGGTGGAATCACATAAAACGCAGATACATTGCGTCGTATTAAAGTTGTTTTAGTGTAGTATAATACAACCCACGAGGCCACGATGCCATGTGAGAGTTGGCGGTGCTAGATCTGTCGACACGTTGGCGAATGTTATCGAATTATGTTGATGGGATGTCTATGAGTTGTACTTATTGGCATAAAGCTTCCAAGTTACTCTAATTTCCAAGCATATGTATACCCACCGAATACATAATTATGGAAAACATCGAACACATTATGAAAAATGATACTGTAAGTTAAAACTAATTAGCAACGAGTGGATTGGCCCAAACCCAATGTCCCTTACATATCCATCGTACCCTTTTCAAAATAATGCTTTATTTTTTTAACAATCTCAAAGTAACTGAACCTTTCTTTAGGCCATCAATTCGTGGGATGATCGGATCACTGTCCAGGCCAAATTAATAGGTCATGATGTTGGGCCTGCTCCGATACCATTATAAATTTTTTGGGCTTCTAACTTAAAACTAATTGGCGATAAGTGGATTAGCCTAAATAAATTTTCTTTTTACTTGCTTTTTTAATAATTTTAGGAAAATTACAAATACAAATTCATGCAATTTTTTCACATAAACTTAAAAAGTTGAAAAAAATCAGTTTTTATCCTTGGTATATTCATATAATTACATATTTGTATATATTTTTGGCATATGCTTTTGTCAACTGGTACATATATTTTTTTTTTGTTCTTCATTTGTCTCTATTAAGCCATCCTCATCAGCTGCCTCTGGTGGCTGTAGTGTACGACGATCAGATCACATGTCCCCAAATAAATTTTCATTTTTAAAAATAATTATCTTATAAAATTGTTTTTAAAAAAAAATTATTAGCTCGAATTTTATGAAAATGCCTCTGAATAATCAAAATTTATGATAGTACCTCTAGTTAGAAAAATTATAGATCCTTCATTAGTCTGCTCTCACAGACCAGTGTTGATATCCTTAGTATGTACTCGACTGGAAATTTTGAAAGCTTTTAAGACAGAAGCAAGACAGTCTCCGAGATTGATCCACCAACTTAGTAGAGAATCATGATTAAGTTTTTTTTATCACGCTTAAACACTCATCAGTCAGTTGTACACACATAACATGATGAGTATTTTTGGCATTACCGTAATTTATGGTGACACCTTCAAAACATATCCTAATATACTTATGGTGAATATTTTTGGCATTACCGTAACTTATGGTAACATATTCAAAACATATCCTAACATGAAATGCTATTAACTAGACCCGAGTGGATAACCAAAAATAATTTTAAAACTGATGGCCAGTATAAAACATACACAAATACATAAGTAATTCAAATACTCAGTTCAATTTATTTTGATATAATATATATAAATAATTTTTAAATTGTAAATAAATACTTTTAATACACAATTACCTATAAATGAGTATTTCATAATTTACTCGTTGAAATAACAAGTCTACTTTATCTATAAAGTAACGTATATTGTTTACAAATGATGTTTATTTCATGTTTGGGTTAATACTTTATTATTTTATAAATTAGATGTGTGTTGGATTAATTTTTTTTAATTTAAGTGTTTTCTTTATGTTTTACTTTAAAATTTTGCTTTTATTTCGGATATATAGTTTCTCAATGAATTTTAGGGTGTATTAAAAATTAAAACTGTATCCGATAGTATTATTATCCGATTCCAACCCATAATTATAAAAATATTAGAATGGAATTTAAAATGATGAACCCAAAAATTAAAAAATCTAGAATATCTAATCCGGATCCGAACGGATATCGGAACGTCCATGCTTACCTTCAGCTGCTCTTATACAGTTACAAGAAAAAGCTGCTCGTATGTATACATACGTTGCTTTAGTATGACTCCCTAGGCTTAGATTCATTGCTTTTGTAGTTAGATTGTGGCTTTTACATTCACCAGATATATTTTTCCACATCTTTTATTCTAACTACCATTTGTCTAGTACATATTTTCTGTATTTCATTTTAAAATACATTCAATTTTTAGGCTATCAATGTAGTATAATTGGTTCTAAACGTTTTGTATTTAAATATTTATTAATGAAGTGGAAGTAGCATTGTCTGACTAAAAGAGCACATGAATATTTGATCAAAAAAAAAAGAGCACATGAATAATAGCACCAACACAAATAAGAACTAAAACTCATCAAATAATTGAAATTAGTAATATTCGATCTGTTCAAAAGCATCCATCGAAATGCACAGGAAACCCAACTTGGCCCCACTTTCGTTATACTATCATCCAGATTATTCAATCACTCTACCTTTTACTGATTTCATAAGGAACAAACATTTTTTTAATCAAATTTCAGAACGTAACAGATTTTGTGTTACCCTTTGACCTTTTATGGCTAAAGAACTTTCTACATTCTCTCTTTCAATTGGTGGATCACATTTTGTATAATGGTCAATGTGTTAATTTTTCCTAAACTCAGAAAAACATTTCTATTGACCTTCAGTCATCACATAACCTTTTCACGTGTCTTGATCTCACTCTCACGATATTGTGAATCGTTTTATGATAGACCACCCATCATTTAGCTATTCCATCTCAAACACACTTAACTCTGGAGTTTTTTTCTGGACGTGTGCCTGAAATGGTAAGAGCATTTTCTAGCCACATCAATTCCTTTCAGCCATCATATACCAGAAATCAAGATGTTACAATTTACCTCCACGCACAAAGGACAACGTCCTCGTTGTACACCACATCATGTCTCAAGACGCCTCTCGGGTCAGAACCGAGATGGTTAACCAACCTTGTTACCATTTTTAACGTCTCTATTATCCACGGCTAATGGACTTCCCACGCCCGCTCTCTCGGTCCGTGGGCTCGATTCCGTATGACAGGTGGTGCGTTAATTCTTTCAAGTCTTTTTCTACTGACCGTGCAATCAAGACATGAACTTTCCACATGTTTTGGCCTCACTCACACAATATCGCGAATAACTTCTCGATAGATTAACAATTTATTGACTACTCTAACTCAAACACGCTTAATTCTTGTATTTTCTTTTAATGTGTGTCAGGAAAGATAAACGTACTTTAATAACATAGTTAGCCAAATCAAATCTGTTAAATCCTTAGTCATATAACATAAATGTTATACTTTGTTTCTAACATAATCTTTCATAATCGTTAACACATTTGTAATCCATTATACATTAACTTTTATATGAAAATCTTGGGTTGTCGTCGATTAGCACCCTAAACTATACGCACCAAAAAACGATCCACCCCAACTTTTTAACTCATCAGTTGTCCCCATTAATTAGTAATTTTATCGATTATCCATAATTATAGTCAATTTAACTTAATCACATTTAGTCACTTAAATCGAGTTTTAACAAAATGATTGCCCAATACCTTAACCCGATTAATAATAAACCAGACCCTAACCCAATATATTACTAACCCGATGCATCTAACCTAATTCAGTAGGATAAAATAGAATAGGGGTTTAAGGTTTTTCAAGGGAAATCGCAAAGAGAGAAAAGTTAGATAAGTCCCAGATTCTTCGTGAAGGATTATCAAAAATTTAGGGTTCGTGAAGGATTATGAAAGACGATGAAGGAAATGGAGATGATTTGGTACCGGTTCATGTGACATCGACAATGGAGACCGACAACGCAAAAGGAGAAAAATGGGTCCTTGTTCCTGTAACGACGGCGACCACTGCTGAAGACGAGGCATCTCAAGAGAGTAGCATTCTTGTTACTCAAGTTAATGAAGAAGAAGCAACTCGTGTGGATATGATTCTTTTGTCAAAGGAAAATGATGAAGATGAAGAATACTAGGAGTATGAACTTCGGCAAAACTGAGAAAAGACAACAAGGAAAAGAAAGAAAAAGAGAATGAAGCAATTGGTAATGGTGAAGAAAAAGAAGATGAAGAAGAGCTTGAGGATCAGTATGAGCATGAAATCGAACAATCAGTGGCTGATTTTGAGGACGAGGAGTGCATTGGGAGGAAAAGTATACCAGATAGCTCAGAAGAAGAGGAAGACAACTTCGAAGTCAGATATAGGAAGGGCACAAAATCAGAAGATAAGCTAGAAATAGGAACAATTTTCTGGTCTAGGTATGAGTTCAAAGAAGCGGTCTTAGATTATGCTCTAAGCAAAGGCTGAGACATTGAGCAAAGTAGGTGAGATAAGATGAAGCTTAGCTTCAAGTGTGGGATTTGAGGCAAATGCAAATGGAGAATTTATTGTGGGTTTGATTTCCCTACTCATAAGTGGTTGGTGAAAACAAGGTACAAATATCATAGTTGTACTCCTAGTGGGAAGTGTAAGCTTTTGATAAGCCATGTTATAGCGAGGTTATTCCTGGACAAACTGAGAATAAGAAGGAAAGCAATGATGAGAATTGCAAAGAGGAAAAGGAAATCCAAGATGAGGCATGAGAGATTTACAAAACATGTGGTCAAAATCCTTGAAGCACAGAAAGAAGATGTTGACAAATGTATAAAAATTCCTTGTACCCATGGTGTGTTTGATGTGTGTCTCTCTTCAAACACATATGATGTTAACACCACAAAGAGAACTTTTTCTTGTGGGAAGTGGCAGATCACAACAATGCCGTGTGAATAGGCTATGATCGATGTCGGGTTAGATGTGGAAGATTATATTTCTGAATTTTAATTCACTTCTATATGGAAATTAACTTATAGTCAGTCCATCAACACAGCTAGAGGGCCTCGTTTTTGGATGAAAAAGGGTAAATATAGGTTAGTAGTTGAATCACCAGAGCTTGCACAACCTGGGAGGAAGAAAAATAAGAAGAAAAAGTACCCAAGATTCAAAGGAAAACATGAATCTCCAAAGAAAAAGAAAACATAAGTAGCATACAATCTTGGATGAAAATGATGCATTATGCATTGCTCCAAATGTGGGGAAGCTGACCATAATGCAGCTAGATGGAAAATACACCCGAAGAAGAAGATAAAAACTGAACCAAAGGTATGTTGGTCTTTATTTCACACAGTTGCATGATTTGGTCTTTTATTTGGCATTGTGGTTGGCCTTTTGCAGGATGTTGTAAGCTCTTTTGGACCTGAAGTCGTTTCACTGACACACCCATCTCAAACAAGCATCTAGCTGCATTTTCTATTTTCTGTTGAACGTTTTTATGAAGTAGTTGTGTTTAAATACTGGATTTGTATCAGACTTATGTTTTGTGTTTCCAAACGGCTTTAGTGAATTTATGTTTTGTGTTTCCAAACGGCTTTAGTGCACTTTTTCATTGATGTAAGAAATGAATGTTATGGTATGGTTTATAAAACATATGTTCTTCTTCTTGTTTGTTTTTGTTGTTGATTTTTGTGGCACAAGATATAAAATCAAGCTGTGAAGTCAAAGGCATATAAAAAGTGTTCTGAAACATGAACTGAAATGATATAAAAGGTGTTCTTGAACATGACATAAATCCTTGTTACAAGGACATTCTACTAACACTGACAACTACCAAAATTTACAACACAACCATGTTATGGCAGTCAGACATCCATTGTTCTCTAAAACCAACTTCTTCACTTTTCTTTGTCTTAGCCAAAGCTTCTAAATCTTCTTCAACAGTTCTCTATCTTGCTTCAACCAAAGAAACCTCCTCAACCAAATCTTCGCCAACCCACTTGAAGAGATGAGCTTCACCATTTCTCTGCAACAAGCATTATTTAGTTAAGCAACCCATTCACGGACCTGCATAGCTACTTCATAACGATAGAATCTCTTAAAAGGATTTTTTCTTTGTCTTCGAAACATATGTAATGCCATTTCCCCACCAGAAGCGTGTGGGAACACCATGAAATGACTCTATGTTTCGCATTGAACAAGAACCTTCGGTTTTCAAGTTTCCACACCATCTTTGATTTTTCCCAGAAACTTAGACAACAAAAAATAAGAACACTTAAAAATAAAATAAATTGAGAAATGATTCAAAGACTTGAAGACTTACCTAGACTTCGCTTGCTCCATGGTTGCGATCAGTTTTCCCTAAATCAAATGATGAATCCTAATTTAAGAAGAAGAAAATTTTCACGACAAACCACATTTAAATGGGAAATCAGGTTATGGTTGTGGGGTTGGATTTATTATTAATCGGGTTATGCAATCAATTTTTAAACGTGATTTAAAAAACTAAATGTGACTAAGTCAGATTAACAAAAATTGTGGAGGATCGATGAAAGTTTTTGTTTATGGGGACGATTGATGAGGTAGAAGGTTGGGGGGCTGATTTTGGGTGCCAATAGTTTAGGGTGCTAATCGACGACAACCCGAATTTTTTTTATTAATATCTTGATATAATTTTACATGCAAAATCAGATCAATCTAAAGGCTATAAATAGCTTAATATCTTTAAATTTAAGGGGAACAATTAATAACCTCGTCAAATTGACGTTATAGGTGATTTTGATTATTATTTTAATCAGTGATTTTCATAGTAGACTTTACTGTCCAAAATCAGTACTAATTTCAAATTTGTAAAATTGAAATTCCTATTATTTGTAAAAATTCATAAACTTATATTTTATGGCTAATCTTAGGGTTTAAATTTTTGAAAAAAAAATTATTTATTCTCATAAAATATAAATTAGATGACAAAAATTATATATTTAAGAATTTTTAGCTTAAATAAATATAAATTAGGTGTTTTATACGAGCGTGTGGACTTAATAAATTTTACAAATAGTTATATAAAGATGCATTATCAATTCAAAGACCATTCATGAATTCAAATATAATATATAAACAACAGATTATTTATTTATAACAAATTTTCGCAATATAAATATTTCATGTGTTTATGCATTTGAAATATTTAGTAAATTCCAGTATCAATTCTTCATATTAGATACATTTTTGGTTATTAGAAATTATCGTTTATTGCTTAAAATATATTGAAAACAGTCATGTAGACATAAAAGTATATAAAAATAAATTTATCTTTCTTTTTTAATTTTTAAAAACTATGCTGTAAGATAATTTTTGGATGACATAATATAAACTATTTGTAGATATTTATAATTATCAAATCAATGAATTTCTTTTTCTTTTTAATTTATGATTAATTACTTAGTAACAAATCCAATTATTTATTAAGAGTAGTAAATATTTTGGCCGATTCAACTTTTAATGTGTGAGATCTAAAGCAAAAATAAATTTCCAAATAATAGTACAGATAAATACTCCCTCCGTTCCTGAAAGTAGGATTTTCTAGAATTTGCACGTTTATTAAGAACATAATTAATGTTTATGATTAACTATATTATTTATTTCTATTATGCAGTTTCCAATAACTATTGACCAATAAGATTTAAACAGTTTAAGTATTTTTAATTAATGTTTCTTGAAAGTATACAATTCATTAACACTAATTAATAAAAGTACCTTAAAATTCTAGAAAATCTTATTTTGTGGAACAAAAAAAACTCCCACAAAATCTTACTTTCGGGAACGGAGGGAGTATTAAATATGGTAACTAATACGATACTACTCCTTGTATTTATAATATTTAATGTTTTGACTCTATGCACATATTAAGAAATTTACTTTTTTAAAGTAATCATTGAAAATATAATTTAAAACTAATTTATTTATTTAAAAATAAAAATAGTAAAACGACAATTTGCTACAAAGTTTTTTATAAAGTTCAGTTTACCTAGATAATTGAAAATATATATATTATAAGATAATAAAAATCTCTTAAAGCATCGTATATATTGAAACATATGGAGTATTTAACAACATATTTAGAACTTTTTATTTTGAAATTTACATATTTAGAACTTTCAAAATCTTTTTATATCCTCAATAAGCTCCCGGCTCCACGCTATACTAAAACGATAAATTACACGCTTAGGGGTGTCCAAATGGGTAAAGCAACTCAAACCAAACCGTGTCCAAATGGTTCAAAGCTTATATTGGTTGTGGGTTAATCCAATCCATTTGACAAATGGATTGGGTTAACCCATAACTCGTTTAAGTTAATGGATTAATGGTTTACCCATGAATAATAATACTATAGTTTAAATGGTTATTAACTAAAAGTATTATTGTAAGGACTAAAAATAAAATATTGTTTAGACTTTGGAAAAACTTGGTTTTGTGGTACAAATGGAAAAACTATTTTTTTCTATTTCATGGAAAAGCCGAATTTTACATTTTTGATGGAAAATCACAATTTAAAAGTTTGGCGGGAAAACACAATTTAAGGTTTCGGGTGGAAAAAAACAATTTTGCAGTTTTGGCCGTAAAACACAATTTTGCGGTTTTGACAAAATGTGAGTTTGCGGTTGTAGCGAGAAAACATAATTTTGTGTTTTTTTTTTGTGGGAAAACTCAATTTTATGGTGTTGGTGGGAAAATTCAATTTTACGGTATTGACGGAAAAACTCGATTTTCCGGTTTTGACAGAAAGCCTTAATTTTGCAGTTTTGGAGAAAACTCAAATTTTCAGTATTGGTGGGAAAACTTCATCTTGCAATTTGGGCGGGAAAATTTGGTTTCGCGATTTTGGTGGGAAACTCGTTTTGGAATTTTAGTGGAAAACACGATTTTGCGATGTTGGCGGGAAAGCATGATTTTTTTTCAGTTTCGGCGGGAAATTTGGTTTTGTGGTTTTGACGGGAAAACTTGTTTTGTGGTTTTGGTGGAGAAACTCGATTTTGCAATTTTGGTGGGAAAGCTCCATTTTGTAGTTTTAGAGGGAAAGCTTGGTTTTGCAGTTTTGGCAGGAAAACTTGATTTTGCGGTTTTGGCAGGAAAATTCGATTTTGCAGTTTTGGCGGGAAAAAAACCAATTTTGCGGTTTTAGCGGAAAAATTATATTTAACGATTTTGGTGGGAATTTTGGTTTTGCGGTTTTGGCGGTATACTCGATTTTAGGGTTTTGTCGGGAAAACTCGATTTTAGGGTTTTGATGGGAAAAATCAATTTTGTGGTTTTTGCGGAAAACTCGACTTTGCGGTTTTAGTGGAAAAACACGATTATTCGGTTTTAGTGGAAAAGACGATTTTGTAGTTTTGGCGGAAAAACACGATTTTACGGTTTTGGCGGAAAAAACTAGATTCTGTGATTTGGCAGAAAAATTCAATTTTACAATTTTGATGAGAAAATTTGATTTTATGGTTATTGCAAAAATATGATTAAATTTTAATTGAAAACAACATCTAATATTTATATATTTAAGAATTATATGTTGACAAAAAAATGAGAAATTAGATTATATTTAGTTTATTGAAATTGATGTAGATAAATAAGAAAATAAATAAAAACTTGGTTACTAAAATTAGTTTAAAGTTTTAGTTTGGTGTATTTTATTTTTAGATATGATTTGACTTTATGTTGGTTATAAATACTTATTGGTTGTGGGCGATTCATAGATCTCAGTGATATCTCCGGCGTTCTCTTCTCCAACGGCGATCTCTACTCCAAAAGCTCACTTTTCGGGTTCATCGACACCACGCGGACCATCATACGGAGCGCCATCGAGCTTCGTCTCTTTATCATCTATGTTCTTCGGTTTGCGTATAGATCAAGGATTACGACGAACCTCGGCTTGCACGACTGAGGAATGTACGATCTTTGTTGACACGCCTTATCGCTATTCCAATCTCTGCTTTGTTTCATCGAATAGGAAAATAATCAATCTTTGGCCTTTGTCAAAACGATCAGGCCGGATCTCTTCGCCCCTGCTCAGTACGACTCCTATGATCTCTGGTTCTCCATTGATATAAGTGTGTGGCAGCTTTTGTACCAACAGAAAGCAAGTAATCATCCTCATTGTGCCTTACTATTTACAAAACCTGCTCCTTGGTACCGATCGTTTGTCTGATTTCTCGAAGCAGAGCACCATGTGGTTTGTTTAGTTGCTGTGTCGTGTAGCAATACGGGAAGTAAGGGCAAAGGAATCTTATATGAAGATGACGATGAGCCGATCCAGTTACCTGACGAAGCTGATGAGAATCTCATTTGTGAGTATAACCTGTCACTGATAGGGAAGGTTTTGATGCCTAAAAACAGAGTGTTGAGAAGCTTTTGGAAAAGATGCCTTCACAGTGGGGGATGGACGACAAGATCTCATCATGTGACCTTGGGAATGGATGTTTCCTCTTAAACTTTGAGTCTAAAGATGATCTTAATCATGTGTTAAGTCAGGCCCCTTTCAAATTTAATTTTGCGATGTTTGTTTTGGTGAGGTGGGAACCGATCATTGATGATGAGTACCATTCATTGATTCCCTTTTGTATCCAGTTGCAAGGTATCTTGCTGCACCTTTCCACAGAGAAGAATCTCCGTAGTATTGGCGATAGGTTTGGACGTGTAGGGCTGGTGGATGCTACTGAGGGAAAGTTGCATGTATACGTACGTAGACTACTCCGGAAAGCCTCTAAAGTTCACCAGGAATCTGGTAGCAAGGGGTGAGGAGGAGATAATAGTTAAACTACATTACGAACGACTATTTAAACACTGCAAAACATGTGGCCTTATGTAACATGATGATGGAGAGTGTCTTTAAAGGTCGGTTGCTGGCCCTGTTGGGGCTAGAGTTGGTGCTTCGATGAATGGTAGCAGACCGCTGGCAGGGAAGTTATATGAAAAACGTTTCTAGGATGAGGTTGGGAGTTCTCGGGCAATTGATAACATGGAGAGGAGTGCTCCTGGTAGAACTAGCAGAACAAATGAACGAGCAGGGACAATACGTAGCAGGCCTCTGGATTCCCGAAAGCAAGTCTATACGTGGGGACAAGAGTTGGAGAGGCACTCTCATAGGTATAAGCCTTATTCCCATTCAAGGAAGAAGGCCTTTAATGTGCCTCCACAACATTCTTGGAAGGAGAAACACAAACTTACTATTGAAGGTGGCAGTGACACGAGAAACAAGTTGGGATCAGCTCATATGGCTACTCGAAAAACAGAGCACGTCCCTTTTAGTAATCAAGTGGAGCCGTAGGTGGTATCACAGATTGTGGATAACCATGTCACTTTCCGTTCGTATGAACAGGTTCATAATTGTGATGAAGTGGATGATTTGTCTATGGGTGCCTCTGATCACAATGGGGATGTCGAGAACAATGTCGAAGTTAGGCCAGAAAGTGTTAAGCTGACGTCACATGACATGGACGAGGTGATAGGGGAGGAGAAGCATGAATCTGTTTCTGCACTAGAGCTAACGATTATGGAAGATGATGATTTGCTTGGAGAAGAGATGGAAGGGATGGAGATTGTGGAGTATCACAGCATGACAATGACGGTTGTGGAGGATGCAAGTGTTGCTGAAAAAATCGATGTGTCCGGTGTCTCCACCGTTGTGGAAGATATGAATGTGAAACCGGTGACAAGGAGTGCTGCATGCTCTCTCTTTGAATCGAAAATGGAGTCTCTTAGAGCTTCTCCACGAATACGTGCGTCTACATTGGAGGTGACTGGAGGTAATACACGAGTTATGCCTCATCGATAAGGCAAAAGTGTTACCAAGAAACTCGCTTTGGACTCGAGAGACATCAAAGAGGTAAGGTGGATCCAAAAAATCCACCAAAATCTTATCAATGAAGGTAATAAATTGGAACTGTAGAGGGATTGAGAACAACCTCACAGTTCGACGCCTTAAGGAGATGTTTCAGAAGCATCGCCCAAGACTCTTGTTCCGTTCTGAGACTAAGAATAATAAGCTGTTGTTGCAAAACATACAAGCTGGCCTTGGTCATGAGAAGTTGGTTACCGTTGAGCCACGTGGCCAGAGCGGTGGTTTAGCTTCTTTTTTTATGGATTATTTGCAAGTTGTTGTTTCATTTTCTAATAATCGAATGATTGATTTATCTACGATCATTGATGAAATAAAAGTCTATATGACATTCGTTTATGGTGACCCTTTTTTAGAACATATGGACCTAGTCTGGGAGCGTCTTACGCGCTTCTTAATAATAAAAGATGGACCTTGGTTCATGATTGGTGACTTTAGTGAAATTACTTATTACGAGGAGAAAGAGAGTGGAAGGATATGATCGGATAGCTCTTTCCTTTCATTCAAACAAATGATAAGTGATTGTGGAATGCTGGAGTTTCCATGCTCAGGCAACCAACTTTCTTGGGTTGGGAAACGAGGAGCTAACACTGTCAGATGTCGTTTGGACTGTGCATTAGGAAATGAAACATGGCATGATAATTTCCGCATTCATTTGTTAGCTATTTGCGCCTATGGGGATCAGACCATCACCCAATCCTAGCAAACATTCTATCTAAACCCTTTAAAGCGAAGAAAAAGTTTAAATTTGATAGGAGATGGTTAGATAGTGAGGAGATTAGGAATGCTGTCCTAGAGGGATGGAACTCACCTGAGTTACCATTGGATGCAAATATTATGACACATATGCTAGTTGTCAAAAAGCTTTTAGTCAGTGGAGAAAGCAAAATGATACAAATTTTGAGCAGCATGTGGAGGAGTTGAAAGAAAAGGTGGAAGCAATGTGCAATGATGATAATGTAGAGGCTGAAGAATTATCTGCAGCACTGAAAGAGATACCGGAGGCCCTTAAGGCTGAGGAGTTGTTTGAAAACAAAAAAAAGTAGAGTGCTATGGTTACAAGTGGGGGATCATAACTCGATTTTTTCCACAATTTAACAAAACAAAGAAGGGCAAGGAATAAGATCACGAGCTTGATGAATGCTCAAGGAAATTTAGTAGAGGATGAAGAGGGGTTAGTGGCCATTGCGTCTAGCTACTTTCGATCCTTATTTGAATCTTCTGATCTTTCTGAGCTTGATGAAGCAATGTCTAATATTTCGACGACAATCATTGAGGCGATGAATCAAGATCTTACTACACCCGTCACAGAATAGGAGGTTAAATTAGCTTTATTTGCTATGCACCCGGAGATGGCTCCTAGACCAGATGGAATGAGTGCTCTGTTTTACCAGAAATTTTGGGATATTGTGAAGGGAGATCTCACCCATATGGTCAATGAATTCATGTTTGATCAAATTGTTTTCCCAAGGCTGAACGATACGAATATTGTCTCATACCATAAAAACAAACCGAAAGAGATGTCTCATTTTTGTCCAATAAGCTTATGCAATGTGAACTATAGGATTGTCTCTAAGGTCCTATGCCAAAGACTGAAGAAAATCCTTCTAGATCCGATATCAGATATTCAATCTGCTTTTGTTGCAGGGCGACATATCACTGATAATATAATGATTGCCCAGGAGATGTTTCACATGCTGAGAACGAAACATGGAGGTCGACATAAGTGGATGACAATAAAGACTTACATGAGTAAAACCTATGATAGGATGAAATGGATTTTCATTGAGAAGATACTCAAGAAGATGGGATTTTCAGATTTATGGATCAATTGGATTATTCGGTGTGTATCAACGGTCAGATATCAGGTTCTGATGAATGGACAACTCAGGGGAAACATCTTTCCCTATAGAGGGTTATACCAAGGAGATCCTTTATCTTACTTAATTTTCATCTTATGCATGGAAACGCTCGTTAGCCTTCTTAATCATGCAGAGAGCCATGGAAAGATAATGGGTATGCGAGTCACTCGAGCATGCCCTTCTATATTCACATGTTATTTGCGAATGATAGCTTGTTCTTCTGTAAGGCGGAGCCCCTGAATGCAATGAAGTTATGAAAGTGATAAAGATATACAAAAAGGCGCCTGGCCAATGAATAAACACTGATAAGTCGTCAATTCTTTTTGGTAAGGGGGTACCCGTGAAGGTAAAACAAAAGATAAAGGCTGTTTTGGCTATTGACATGGAAGGTGGAATGGGGAAATAATTGGGGATCCCTGAGGATATCAGTGGATCAAAATGTAAGCTCTTTGCTCTAAAAGGACCGTCTTGAGCATATGATAAATGGCTGGTCAGGGAGATGGCCATCGAAAGGTGTAAAAGAAGTATTCATAAAAGCCATTGCACTAGCACTCCCAACATTCGTTATGTCTAGCTTCTTACTGCCTTCAGAGATTTTTGAAAAATTAGCAAGTGCAATTGCTAAATTCTGGTGGAGTTCTAATCCCCCGAAAAGAGGAATACATTGGGTTAAATGGGAGAGGTTATGCTGTCTAAAGGAGGAAGGAGGGTTGGGATTCATAATGATTCACGAGTTTAATCTAGCTTTACTTACAAAGCAGTTATGGAGGCTCAATCAATACTTGAACTCATTGCTATCAAGGGTAATAAGAGGTAGATATTATCGCAAAAGCACGCCACTACAGGTATCTGACGCCTCGTCCCCATCGTATGTGTGGACAAGTCTGATGGCAGCCAGGCCGATCTTGTGTCTGGGGATAAATCAGAAATTACATTCAGGCCATCAAATTTTGGTCTGGGAGGACCTTTGGCTCTCTTCCATGCCAGCTAGACCTGCACGACCTCTTCATTTTGGGATATATTTGAGGATGACAATGAATGAACTAATTACTGGAGACCCGAAAGAGTGAAACCAAGAACTATTGGAGACCCTCATCATACCAGAAGATGTACAACTTATACGGAGGTTTGCCATTAGCCAATCGAATAGGGAGGACACATTCAGGTGGACTATACATGACATGAGTTGTATATAGTGAAATCCGGTTACTGGGTTGCGCGGAACATCCTTCGATAGAGGGGTCACTCTGAGGTCTTAGAACCAAGTGTTACGAAACTCAAAGCTTAGGCATGGAAAGTATGTGCCCCACCCTAAGATTAAGCATTTGATCTGGCAAATGACGACAAGATTTATAGCAGTAATAGGAAATTTGGCAAGACATCATATGCGTTGTGATAACCATTGCCCGAGATGTAGGGAACCGAATGAAACAGTCAACCATTCTATATTTGAATGTCCACGCTACAAACTTGGGCTCTTGGCTTGACACCTTCGTGTCTAGGTGTCTTTCCTACCTCAAGTACATTTGTAAACCTGGATTATCTGTTCAGGAGAAAACATTATATTGAAGATTCGAACCTAGATAGGGATCCCTATCCCTGGATTATCTTGTATCTCTGGAAAGCCCGCAATGACAAGCTCTTCAAAGAGATATATCGAAACCCAATTGAACTTATCATATATGCTGAAAGTGAATGAAAATCTTGGTTTGAGGCTAATTCACTTGTGGTAAATACAATGATTCATCAAGCGAATGTACAAATCC
Source organism: Moricandia arvensis (assembly GCA_905132765.1). Lineage (NCBI taxonomy): Eukaryota > Viridiplantae > Streptophyta > Magnoliopsida > Brassicales > Brassicaceae > Moricandia > Moricandia arvensis. The sequence continues at coordinate 91,320 of CAJHQP010000034.1, read as the reverse complement.
CAAGTTTGTGTAACATTTGTTTGGTCGATGGATCGTGGATTTTTGAAGATCAATTTAGTGGGTTTTCTTGGGTATGGAAGGATGATACATGGAATGAACAACTCTTAGGGTTGCGAAATAAAGAGAACTGTTTATCTTCGCTACATTCATAGATTGAAGCATTAACATGGGCGATGGAAACAATGCTGCAACATACTGCATGCCAAAATTTGGGAACATATTGTAAGGATGCCATAGAGATGATCCAAGCTCCACAAGACTGGCCGAATTTTTCAATAGAGATTGGATAAGTCATTACACTACAAAGAGAATTCCAAGATTTAAAGATCTTCCACATATCGAGACTTTCCAATTGGACAGCAGATGATTTAGCTAAGATTGCTCGTTCATTCTATCGTAACTTGTTGTTTATTGGTTGTTCTATTCCGGTTTGGATTCCCAGATCAACTCATGTGTTTGAGTAATAAAAAAGCATTTTGCTGTAAAAAAAATCATTATTGGTTTGATTATGGATAACTCATTATCCATTACAATCTAAACCATTTTAAATCAAACCAATAAGTCCATCAACCCACTTTATCCATTAATTGTTGTAAAACTTAGAGAAAACAATAGAGAATTTGTATATTGTTTTTATTGTGTTATTCATAAAGTACAAGGGGTTCTCTTTATATAGGGATTACAATAGAACGTCATATAGGTAAATGAAAATAGGAAATAGAAAATATCAAAAACTAATATGGAAAAGGTTTTCCTAGCCGCCTAACCCTAAACCTATATGGTTTAGGTTTAGTAAATCTCTATTCAGTAGGTTTATGGTCGGTCCGGTTATGGATCATCCACAATCTGATTCATAACATTAATCTATTTGTACCCAATTTTTCTATCCTTTAATATTTATGGTTTAGATTAAGTTAGATTGACTCATTAAATTTTACCTATTTTGACATTCTTAGACACGCTTTGGTTTTATTAATTGCCAACTTTGTCATCCTTTTCGTGCCAATCTATTGACAGTTTCTGATAAGTTTCTTGGGCTTCCAACTTAAAACCAATTGCGATAAGTGGATTGACCCAAATCTCTAATATATTACTCATGTCCCTTACATATTTTCAATGTGGGATTTTCTCTCCAACACCCTCCCTCAAGATAATGGTGGGTATAACCATTAATCTCGCAGAATCCATCATACCCCCTTCGAAACAATGCTTTATTTCTCTAGCAATCTCGAAGTAATTGAGCCTTACTTTGGGCCATCAATTCGTGGGATGATCGGGCCACTGTCCGGGCTGGATTAATGGGTCAGGGTGTTGGGCCTGCTCTGATACCATGATAAGTTTCTTGGACTTCCAACTTAAAACCAATTGGCGATAAGTGGATTGACCCAAGTCCCTTATATATTACTCATGTCCCTTACATATTTCCAATGTGGGATCTTCTCTCCAAAAAATCCCCCACTCCCCTTATTCAAGCATGTTAAAAACACCTATAACAACTCTTCATGGCAAAAGTTTCAGAAAGCTTCAACAGACAGCTCTACACAATAATTTCTATCACTCTATTACTTCCTCTTTTGCAATCCGTTGGTCTTGATCGCACCAGCACACGTCAAAAACCATTGATAGACAAAAGACATAATTTTTCTTCATGTAAGGACTGTCAAGGATACACCTCATCATCAAGATGATTTGATTGATCCTCGTATCAGTCAGACAATATCCTGCAGTATTAGTTTATAGAAACCATAGTTATTACATTTAACCTAGAGTCTCTAACTCATCTCGTGTATATAAGATGCTGTAACACATCTCTTGAATAATAAGAAACCTTCTACACTTACATGGTATCAGAGCAGGCCTTCCTCTAAATTTTTTTTCTCTGTCGTCCTGTCTCTCTCTTCAGAATGTCCACCACCTCAGCTGAAACTGTTGATACATCAGATCAAACTCTCCTAAATGTGAACATGTCTAATGTCACCAAATTCTCAGCCTCTAACTACATGATGTGGAGCCTTCAAGTTCGTGCACTCCTTGATGGCTACGAACTCAGCAGTCATCTCGACATATCTGCTACACCACCACCAGCCACAACAACCACCGATGGTGTAAAAACCGCTAATCCAGCGTACACGTTATGGAAACGTCAGGATTGTCTTATTTTCAGTGGCTTATTTGGAGCCATCTCTGTCTCTGTTCAGCCCATCGTCTCCACCTCCCAGACAGCTGCTGACATCTGGAGAACCTTGGCTAACACATATGCCAAACCAAGTCGTGGGAACATCCAACAACTGCGCCTGCAAATAAAACAATGGACAAAAGGTACTAAAACAATCGATGAGTACATTCAAGGCTATACTACATGTTTCGATCAGTTGGCATTACTTGGGAAACCAATTGAACCTGAAGATCAAATTGAGTATATCATTGCTGGTTTGTCTGACGATTACAAGTCCGTTATTGAACAACTAGAAGGTAAGATATACAAACCCCTCTGTCACAGAAGTTCATGAAAAACTTCTCAACAGGGAAGCTAAGCTTCTCACAGTTTCTTCATCACTAGTCACTTCCCCTATCACTGCCAATTCTGCCTTCTCTCAGCAACAACATCGTCCATCTCAGCCACAAAATCAACAGCGAACAGCACCATTCTGGAACAAAGGCCAATACAACAGTCGACACAACAACTCGAGAGACAACAAACAAAACAAAGGATATCAAGGCAAGTGTCAGCTTTGTGGTACCTATGGTCACAGTGCTCAGAGATGCAATCAACTCACGTCTTACAAAGGCAGCAGCTCCGAAAATTAGACTTATTCTCCATGGCAACCACGATCCAATGTTGCTCTCACTACACCACAAGCTGCAAGCAACTGGATCATGGACAGCGGTGCTACCCACCACATCACAAGTGATCTCAATAACTTGGCTCTCCACCAACCTTATCAAGGAGATGACACGGTCTTCATAGGTGATGGTTCAGGTCTCCAAATCTCCAGCACTGGTTCACTCTCCTTGCCCTCACCCTCTCGTTCTATTCACTTAAATAATGTCCTATGTGTTCCTCACATCCATAAAAATCTCATTTCAGTCCATCGTTTATGTGATACTAATGAAGTCTCTGTCGAATTTTTTTCTCAACACTTTCAGGTGAAGGATCTACCATCAGGGGTCACGTTACCCCAAGGCAGTGCTAAAGGAGATCTTTACGAGTGGCAAGACTCAACCCCAACCATCTCTTCCTTCTTTACCTCGTCCTCAGCTAAACCTACATTAGAAGACTGACACTTCAGACTTGGGCATCCATCAAACACCATTCTCAAAAATATTGTCTCTTCCTTTTCTTTACCTCTGTCGTCTTCTGTTTTAAAAAGCACATTGTGGCAAGACTGCTCCATCAATAAAACACATAAACTTACTTTTTCACAACACAACATTGTCTCTACCCATCCCTTACACTATGTCTTCTCGGATGTTTGGACATCCCCTCAAATCTCAGTAGATAATTACAAGTATTATCTCATTATGGTGGATCACTACACAAGATATGTCTGGCTCTATCCCTTAAAAACCAAATCCCAAGTCAGAGACGCATTCATCAAACTCAAAAGCCTTGTAGAAAACAAGTTCCAGCAATGAATTGGTACCTTGTATTTCGATAATGGCGGAGAGTACGTTGCACTACGACCCTTCCTCTCCGAAGCAGGCATCTCACATATGACCACTCCGCCGCACATTCCGGAGCACAATGGCCTCTCGGAACGTAAACACAGACACATGGTAGAGACTGGTCTAACGCTCCTTACTCACGCAGGGATGCCTACATCGTATTGGACGTACGCCTTCACAACTGCCGTCTACCTCATCAATCGTTTGCCAACTCCCGTTTTATCCATGGCATCACCGTATTATAAGCTCTTCAGTGAAAAGCCCAACTATGGAAAAATACAAGTCTTCGGATGTCTATGCTTCCCCTGGATCCGCCCCTACACAAGTCACAAACTCGATAACCGATCTGTCCCGTGTGTTCTCCTCAGCTACACTCAGTCTCAAAGCGCTTATTTGTGCCTCCACAAAGTGTCTGACCGCATTTACGTGTCCAGACACATCTAATTTGATGAGAAGATTTTCCCCTTTCGAACTCCACCAACACCTCAACCTGATCCCAAACCACCACAGCCGTCCCCACCCGTCTCAATCGTACCCCTGCACCCTCCACTCGTAAGATTGCTGCGTCCATGGGATCCCCACCGGAAGATTCGTCACCGGTAATGCTCCAGGACACATATGACACAGATAGAGGTACACATACTCCTTCTTCCCTTCTCACATATGTTTCAGGTACACCGACCCAAAACATCGAAAACCAACTTCAGCCCAACAGCGATCCCAATCAACAATCAAACCCTTTGGCCCAACCTTCGTCTCAAGCCCAACATTCGTTTCAGGCCCAACCGAACCCTCCGACCCAAAACCTATCTATCCAGCGTAACCCGAATCCAAGCTCTACATCTATCCCATCTTCATCGTCTTCTCCCATTCATCATCAACCTCCGAACACAAACATTCACCCGATGCAAACCAGGCGCAAGAACAACATCATTAAACCCAAAACAAAACTCACCCTCTCTGCCGCCCTCTCTACCCAAATTAACCCAAAACCAAGGGTAGTGAACCAAGCTCTCAAAGACAAGGTGTGGTGCCGCTCGATGTCTCACGAACTTACAGCTTTTGTCAAAAACCAGACGCTTGAGCTTGTCCCTAGACCCCTCAATCACAACGTTGTCGGCTGCAAATGGATATACAAAAACAAATTCTTCCCGGATGGATCCCTCAAATAGCCAAAATCGAGACTCGTCGCCAAGGGGTATACACAACAATATGAACATGATTATACAGCCACATTCAGTCCAGTCATCAAATCGACCACCATACAGCTTGTTCTTGACATCGCAGTCTCCCACTCTTGGCCAATTCAACAACTCAATGTCAATAATGCCTTCCTACAAGGTTCTTTGGATGAGGAAGTCTATATGGAGAAACCTCCTGGTTTCAAAGATAAAGACCATCCATACTACGTATGTCGCCTCCGCAAAGCCATTTACAGCCTCAAGCAGGCACCTCGTGCCTGGTATCTCGAACTCAGGTCTTATCTTCTTCAACTTGGCTTCTCCAACAGCTTATCAGATGCATCGATGTTCATGCTCAAGCAAGGCAATGATCTCGTATATCATCTAGTTTATGTAGACAATATACTGATCACTGGAAACAATGTCCACCTCATCAAACTGATCCTTGCAAAACTAGCAAATCGCTTTTCTATGAAGGATCCAGAAGACCTGAACTATTTCTTGGGGATTGAGGCTCACCGCAATAACAAAGGACTTCACCTGTCACAACGGAAATACATTCTGGATCTTCTCCATCGCCATGACATGATTGATGCCAAACCAGTGTCCACACCGATGTCTGCCTCACAAAAATTCACTCTCAAAGGAGGTACTCTTATGACTAATCCCACTTTGTATCGCCAACTTGTAGGCAATCTTCAGTATCTTCAATTTACAAGACCTGATGTTACTTTCATGCTCAAAACCAGCTGTCTCTTCATGGCTTTTCCGACGCTGATTGGGCTGGAGACTCCGACGACTATATCTCCACAAACGCCTTTATTGTCTACCTTGGGAGAAATCATGTTTCTTGGAGGTCACACAAGCAAACATGAGTGGCAAGATCTTCCACTGAGTCTGAATATAGGGCAGTAGCTAACGTCTCCTCAGAGATACGCTGGATTTGCAACCTCCTCACCGAGCTACAGGTTCAGCTTCCCGACACACCAGTTGTCTATTGTGATAACCTTAGTGCAACATTTCTCTGTGCCAACCCTATGTTCCACTCTCGAATGAAGCATGTCGCACTTGACTATCATTTCATCCGGGGTCAGATACAATCTAAAATGCTCCGACTGTCTCATATCAACACACGTGATCATCTGGCCGATGCACTAACCAAACCATTTCATCGCATTCAGTTCAACGAACTCTGAAACAAGATTGGAGTGACAAAGTTCCCTCCATCTTGAGGGGGCATGTCAAGGATACACCTCATCATCAAGATGATATTATTGATCCTCGTATCAGTCAGACAATATCATGCAATATTAGTTTATGGAAACTATAGTTATTACATTTAACCTAGAGTCTCTAACTCATCTCGTGTATATAAGAAGCTGTAACACTTCTCTTGAATAATAAGAAAACTTTTGCACTTACAAGGACTATGTTTTAAAAAAAAAAAGAAATTAAGGAATCATGATGTTCTAATGCGTTAGTTCGTTAGGTTGGTTTCATGATGGTTTTGATTATGGTTAAGTTGGTGGTTTGGATCCATCGAACTTTTTCCACTCATTGTTTCTTTTTGAATAAAATAATTATTGTTTCATGTTCCATGGAGTCAATGCTACTATTCTCACTTTGACCCCTAAAATAACACAATGCTCAAATGATAAAATAATTACTGACCGATAGCTTGCTCCAATATACTATACAAAATTATTTCAACGATTTTGATTAAGAAATTGAAACTCATCCTTTCTGATAATCGATTAGGATTGCTAGGGTTGCTTACTGATTTCTACACCAGGTTATCTTGTAATACTAGGATGTAGAGTGGTTGGAAAAGCACGAGAGTGTGACTTATTATTTGAACCTAGAAAGATATGACAATTGAGAGGCACAAAAGTACAATCAATTAACGGAAAACCCAAACTCTGCTAGATTATGTACATAGGCGCATACGAGAGTTGGTCTAGGGTTTAGTAGAACATTATTGATCTGTACGTTAATGCTTGTCTAAAAGTGTCGATCGACACTCAACCATTGGTACCAATCAACACTCTTCCTGAATTTGCATACGAGAATTGGAATCACATGATTTAGACATCTGATTAGTAATTGCATGCGAAATCTGGATTACTTACTATTTGAATTTGAGTTCTAGAATTGAACCTAATAAACCCTTATCATCCCTTGATTTGTGTTTTTTGAATCTCTTGATTGATAAATCCCTAGATCTAGCATTTCTTCCTTATCATATACAACCATTCTATCTCTTTATTGCTTTGTTTATTGTTTTATTATTATTTGACAAGCTTAATCTAAAACCAATAGTCTATTGTGTGAGATACATAGTCTCACTGGATTCGATCCTCAAGTACTACATCGAAACTCTTATTTGATAGAGTAGTTTGAAGGTTAATTTGAGCATATCAAATTTGGCGCAATTGCCGGGGACTCTGATCACCATTAGACTAGGTGTAGGATTTCGTCTAGGTTTTTAGTGATTGTTTACTAATTTTTCTTTTATTGTGTTTCAGGTAATGCATCTGAGTACCAGAAGAAACAAGAGAAACAACTCTAGGACTTCTCAAACTAGGAGCTAGCTGAGTTAGAACGTGCGACCCGTAAGTTTAAGAGGAGAGTGTCGTGCGACACCCTCAAAGCATAAGAGATAGACACCTCTCTTATAGTGTTGAGCGACACCCATCACGTATCATCGATCGACACTGCACACTGCGAGACAAAAATCGGTGCGGAACTTGTGTTGATTCAGGATGATAATAGAGACCTACATGACCAGAGGGTCATCCGTGTAATGCAACAGGCCAGAAGATGGATGCACAAGGGGATGTAATCCCTGAGGCATCTGCTGCTACTGAGGATGATAAAGTTCTTCGACAGAGAACGTTGGCAGAATGGATCATGCCTAGCCAGTTATATGCTAACAGTTCTGCGATTCAACTTTCAGCAATCCATGGGGTTGATATAAAACCTGCATACTTCTCTCATGTGGGTCAGCACCCTTTTCATGGCCTTCCTCATGAAGATCCCATGGACCATATTGAAACACTTGAAGATTTTGTGTCTGGCATCTAGGAGCATGAAGGAACAAAAGTTTACCTCCTCTGTAAGCTGTTCAAATATTCTCTTTCTGGGAATGCGGTTGATTGGCTGAAATGCCTACCACCATGATCTCTCATTACTTGAAATGATGTCAAGACTGAGTTTCCGACTGAATTTTTTGACGCAAGGTCTGAAGAACTGAGGAATAAATCTCCCAGAGACCTACTGAAGGTTTCAGAAGCTCTTGGGGCAGGTTTAGGAAATACCAAAGGGACTGTCCACATCATGGTTTTACGGAGGTTCAACTTTTGGAAATATTCTTTAGGGGTAATCATTTCTGTTATATGTTGATGTTGGATGGTGCAAGCGAAGGAAACATCAAAACCAAGAATCCAAAAGAAGCTAAGAGACTGATTGAGAGCTTGACGTCTAGCACTAATACCAAGAATATGGATATGCACAAGATGAAATCGGCTGCGATCGTTGGTGACAAGATCAAGGCCGAAATTGGTTCTGTACATGAAGTCTCAGGGTGGAATAGACTGCACAAGAGGATGAGAATCATATTAATGGAAAGTCTTTTCATGGCCATATTCAGAGAATGGAATCTATGATGGAATGAGTCTTTGAAATTCATCAGAAGATGAGTGCATACTTAAATATGAGGTTGGATTTTATCTACAAAGAGCTGAATGGAAACTTGGAAGCCTTGGACGCCCAAGTCATGATGCTAGACACCCATGTTTCTTAGACTGCAGAAGCTGCGAAGAAGCAAGAAGCTCTGTTAAAAGGAAAGTTGAGGATAGCAAGAGGCAACATGTTGAATTCATCTTAGATAATGACTTTGCGGAAGTAATAGAGCATGAGAAGCTGGAAGAAGGTGCTTTTCTAGTCGAAAGTTCTATGTCCTTTGGCAGCACTCACTGGTGTCGATCGACATCATCAGCTAAGCACCGATTGACACCCCTTGAAGAGTACGTAGGAACGGTGAGAGTTCAGAGCCACTAAGACTTCACTGCACGACACCCGCCTCCTCCCATCCCACATAGTGTTCAAAAGAACGACGTTAATCGACAGCAACATGACGAAATCGATCAACAACAACGGGCGAGCACCAATCAACAACAACAGCTGAGAACCGATAGACACCCGCCCATGACATGTCGATACCCATCTCAGACATCAACAAAGCTGACAATGAACACCAAACAGCAACATGCAGATTCACTAAAACAAGAGTAGTCTACCACAACTGAAACCTTTTCGTTGAGAGTGTTGATCAAGGACACACACCCGATGTTGACTGACATCGGCTGGACAGACATGAACCATTTATGGATCAGCAGGAAACGAAAGAAAGAATTATAGAGGAGAGAGTGAAATCTAGGAAACCCTATGTTCGCAAACACCTCAGGAGATAAGCTAACAAAGTTGAACTTGATGCATTTCACACGAGAGCGAAGAGGGTTACTAAGAATATGTCTTTTGAGGATGCATATCATTAGTACAAACTGGGTAATTTCTTCAGAGAGAGCAGAGAGACATATAAGGAAATTGAGCTGCTGTTTAATAAGGTCATCCGTAAACGCAAGAAGACACTGAAGAAGGAACAAGACCCTGGGAAGTTTCTGATTCCTAGCAGTATACATGACACCAATTTCCCATATGCCCTCTACGATATTGGATTTGCGGTCAGTGTCATGGCCAAAGACACTACTGATATGTTAGGGTTAAATGAAGAGCTTTCTCAAGATAGTTTCACCTTCGTGGATAACTCAAAGGAAAACTCAGCCGGCATGATAAGAGATGTTAAAGTAGAGATAGGGGATTGCACTATCCCTGTGGACTTTTATGTCGTGGAGATCAAATAAGGTTGGAAATCTTCTCTTCTTTTTGAAAGAGCCTTCATGGCTACAGTGGGAGCAGTTTATGATCTAAAGAAGAATAATATGTGTCTGAATAGTGTTGAGGAAACTGTGTTCTACGATCCTGTGGAGAAGAACACAAGCAAGGAGTTTATTTCATGCATAGAGTTGTCTAAAGATAAAGCACCTACAGCTGATTAAAATCATGAGACTGCAGAACCAGCATCAGCGTTGATCGACATTCAACCATCAACATCGATCGACACCCTCTGAATTTCAAAACATTCCGAGACTGAAAAACTTAAGTCTGGGGGAATGACCAAAAAGAAGAAAAAAGAAAAAGAATGTTGATGCAGATTTCTTGTCACTAGTTCCTTCGCGATGTCATGAGGGAAGTGCTGAGTATAAAGTGTGCTGAAGAGGAGATCTACAACCTTTTACCAAGGTCAGAGTGCTATGTGATTTAGAGCTGAGAGACAGATGGGAGGCTTCTGCAAGAGCTTTTGTCAACAACATCACCAAAATGAGGAAGAGAGACACATAGACTTGTTTTGGAGAAAGTTCTCATTCTCATCCGAACTGAATCAAATCTCCAGAAGTCAAGCTAGTGATTGAAAATACGCGCTTAGTGGAGGCAACCCACTCTCAAATAAGTTTTAAATTAGTTTTGATTTTTGTTTTTACTAATTTTTGGATTTATTTTATTTCAGGTCATAATAATAAAAAAAGATCTGAGGAAAATGAGTTGATATATTGACATGCGTGTTTTTATTGTTCTACCAAGGTATAAATATCCTAAACAAATAACTATCAAATTAACTCTAGTCTTAACACACAAATAGTACTCTTGCCAAAAGAGATCATGTGTAGTACTTAGGGATCAAATCCACAGAGAGCAATAACACACAATATATTTTTTATTTATAAAGATTAAGCTAGGTGAGTATATATATATATATATATATTTTGGTGGTAAACAATCAATTAAGAAAATATTTCTTATCAAGAAGTAGAGATGCAATATGAAAATATGCTAATAATGCAAATATGGAAATAATGCAAATATGGAAATATTCTAATAAACTAACTTGATGCAAATGTGAATATGCTAGATCTAGGGTTTTAAGCTTAATGGATTATAGTTATAGGAAGAAAAAATATGTAAATATACTAGAACTCAAAATTCATTCTGCCCCTTTTAACTCCAACTCTCGTATGCGAGCAAAAGGAAAGACCATTGATCGACGGCTATGGCATGATGTCGATCGACGGTGAAATCAGAAGGAAGTGTGAACGAGATTTGATAACTCCACCAAAATTATTAGACCAGCTCTCGCATGCACCTAATAGCATAGTTCAATGGAGTCTATTCTGACACAGAACCTACTCTCGTAGTCGTCCATGTCTTACTTGCGAGATCCTAGTTAGCTACTCTAGAATGCAAGCATTAAGCACAACTCAATTGATGTATATTAACTTAACTAGCAATCCTATTTTTGGGCTAATCCATGATTTTATCATTCAACCCTAAATCTAGTTGATGACTACTTAGACATAATCAAAGAAAGAACAATAGTTTGAATAGAAATAGATAAAATACTGGGGTTTCAATACAAATCTCCCTAAGGAATTATGAATCTTCTCCCCTAAAAACCTAAAACTATAACGCTTTCTTAGTCTAGCATGCAATTGCACACTCTCCATGCTTTCAATACATCAGTATAAATATAAAAACCCTAAAATTTAGGTCAAAACTTGTCCAGGGCATTCTTGTCATTTGACTTATAAACTGGGGCTTTACAATCAGTTGTCTGCGAGTTGGGCGTCGCTCGGTGGCAAGTGTGCAGCATCGATCGACCTTGGTCTTTCATCATCGGTCGAATCCAAGGTTGTGTCGTCGATCGACGACAGTCTTGTACATCGACTCCTCAAATAGCCAGCTACGGATTCTTCTCATCTAAATGTTCAAAAAGCTCCAAGTATCTTCATTTATCTCCAAAACGTTCTTGGACCTGTAAATACTCTAAAACATATCCTAGACATACATAATATACCCTAAATAGAGCCTCGAACATAGCCTAAAACTGGTAAAAATAGGTTATATCAACTCCCCCAGATTTAACCTTTTGCTTATCCTCAAGCAAACTAAGCTTGTGAAAGAGGGTTGAAAAGCAGAGACTCACATAATGTCTAGGTATAACTTTCACCTTACTCTGTTGCAACCACATCTTATCAAGTCAATCACATAGAAACTTTACATACCCTATGATTGTATAGCAACCATATCCAATTTACCAACAACTTAGAAAATACTAGTCTGACTCACCCCTCTACTGATTTCATTTATTTGCATAAAATAAAGTGTAGGTTTTACCTTGGGAGTATCGATCAAAGGACACATGGACTCTACCTCTACAAGTATCTGAACAACTAGGCACAAAGTCTTCTCTGATTCCTTTTTTCCCCTTTTCTCTTTGAATATTTCTAGATCTCAAACTTAATGGACAATGATGTTGATACAGTCCATCTTGCCATCTCATTTTTTTTTTCTTTTTCTTTTCTTTTCCCTTTTTTTTCTTTTGCTTTTTGGACAAAGTTGTAGGCGAATAGTGGGGTCATCGTAATGTACCTACCCCTTGCTTCCAACGATGTGTGATCGTTCTCCAAATTAGAATAGTGGGATCATAGGCAATGTACCTACCCCTCTGCATCTCGGGAAGTGAATCTCAATCTTTTAAGCCATTAGGTAGATGCTGAAGAGAAAGAGAGAAGTGAATCAAAGGTGCAGTGACTTGTACCTACAAACTTGCAAAAGGAATCCAATCCAGTCTATACCAGGCCCCAAGGCAAGCAGATAATGTCAGGACTAGTGTTGGAAATCAGCTTCAGTTCCTTCAAACTTTCTAAGCAAGATGATCCACTTCAGTATCTCTAGTAATCTCTGCAACAACCTTGTAAAAATGGTGCTAAAGTGTGGTTAGTCAATAATAAATCTTGATCAAATCTCCTTCTTGACTCAATAAACTTTTTGAAAAACTTATATATATAGTAAATAAAACTCAAAACAACTTAAATAGCATTAGCGAACCTCCCCCAGACTTAAATTACACTATCCCTAGTGTAATCTGTCCCGAATTGGTTAGGAAAAACTAAATCTTAAGTAAATAGATTAAGTAGAAAAACTCGATACCAGACTCTATAAAGAGTATCGATCGATGGTAGGTGTGTATGGTCGATCGATGGTCGCGATCCAATGTCGACTGATGGTGCCTATATGGTGTCAATCGATGGTTGACTCAAACAGTCTGTAAAACAAAGTAAAACTCGAAATAAGTAGTAGTACAAGTAAAAACGAATTAAAGACTTACTAAACAGTGAGTTGCCTCCCACTCAGCGCTTGGTTATAATCTTAAGCTCGACGTTGAACTCTCTGACTAGTATGAAGTTGGATCAACACTTGGAAAACAAGCATCTACATCTTCTTTGCTCATCTGAAACCATGTACTAATGAAGCTCCTTATTGCCTCCTCTCCTCTGGCTTTCTCATTCCTTGTAGTTTCTCAATACTACGCTGTAGCATTCTAAGTATGGCAGCTGTAGTCTCTGATCAATCCTCCAATTGCTGAGAAATATCTTCCTTCATCAGGCTCTGAGAAATTGCAGTCTCATCGAACCTATCTTCCAATTCTATCTCTGCTGCCGTCTTCTGTTTGCAGTCTATGATGTCGATCGATGGCTTGATGTTGTCGTTGATCGATGCCAGTTTGTCTTCCCCAATTGCATTTTGTCTCTAAACAGTATCCAAATCTTGCTTCATCTCATCCATGTGTGCAGTCAAATTAGTGAGGCAAATGTCTATAGGATAGTAGACATCATCTAACCTCTTGTAGAAATCATCCAGTGACATATCTTGAACTCTGTAGATTGCATGCACAATATCATCAACATCTCCTCTGTTGTAAGTCTGTTGATCCTTCCTAGACATAGCGATCCTTGCTGCATGATCTGGTAAACATATGTAGCTCTTCTTAAACAAAATAGCTCTCTCTGGAACTGCTTTGATGTCTTCAGCTTGCACATTCACTACCCTTCCGTCTGTAGCTCGTGCATTACAATTCTCATCTCTGGAGATTCCATGCACATCTTTCTTTTCTCAACGAAAAAGTTTGTTGCCCCCAGTATCAAAAGCTCTCGTACCTTGCTCGAAACGCCAATCGATCAATGACTTGATGTTTCTGTTGATCGATGGTGGAAAGTTGTAGGCATCGGAAGGACAAAACTCGTGTACTTCTGGAATGGGTCTGTCGATCGATGCTTGATGGGTGTCGTCGATCGATCCAGGATACTTGGGAGTGTATGGAAAAGTATGGATCGGCTAGATCTTTTTCTCCTTAATGTCGATCGATGCTGTATAATGTGCATTGATCGATGGCTGTTGCTGCTGTCCAAATGTATTACCCAATCCATTAGCCATAATAAGCGCATCTGCTACATCATCCTTGGATAAATGTAGGATTCTCCCACAAAGAGCCCGTGTACGTCCATCTAGGTCTCTAAAAGTTCTAAACTCATATGGTCTAAGAAATCCAATATCTGTCTCTTCTGCTCCATGTTTGTGTTCTGGTTCGCGTCTGATGTTGTTCGAAGGCCAGGTGTAGCATGTGATGGAGGCTTGATTATCAACTCTTGCGTTCATCACCCAGCCAGCGTCTTCTGATGCCAGGCCGTGACATTCAATCTGCTTGTCCTCTCTGTAATCTTCATTGTATCCTTCGCATACTTGATGTGTATCGATCGATGGTGTATGGTGACCGTCGATCGATGCTCGATAACCAGACTAGTGCGCGAAAAAGTTTCCAGCTCCGTTAGCCATGGCAAGAATGTCTGCAATATCTTCCCTTGGGACATTTAGTATTCTGCCATCCATATCTCTTGCGTGACCGCCTGAATCTCTCATGATATCGAACTCATTTGGTTGTAGTTAACCATATTTCTTCTCGCGTTCTGCAGCTGAATCTACTTCAGATGCTGCTTCTTAGTCAGTATCGATCGATGGCATAGTGTTACCATCGATCTATGTCGATTCCTCGAGTCGATGGGAAATATTAAAAACACCAGCCTCTTCCATAGCAATACCACGGTACTCGATCATCTCTTCTTCTCTGTAGTCTTTGTTGTACTCGGGGTAGGTTGTGTTGTAATCACCATCTGTGTGGTAGGCGTTGATCAGTTCTAGAGTGTGAGTGTCGATCGATAACAAAGGGTGGGTGTCGATCGATTGTCTGGGCTTGGTGTCGATCGATGCTTCATCTTCCCACTCTTCATTGAAGTCATAATCGCATAAGCATGTGGTCACAAGTTCTGCATCTTCACACAATTTTGTGAGGGAATTTTTGTTCTTATAAATTTCATAATAAACATTATGATCAATCAAGGAAAGGCACAACATGTTTGTCCTCATGTCGCAGATAGCTCAACGGTAGCCATGAAAGCTCTTCCAAGTAACAAGGATGAATTCCAATTGATCTGGATATCCATCACATGGAAGTCTATCGGGACTAAGATATACTTAATTTGCAGTGGAACATCTCTACAAATACCTCCTGAATCCACTCTGGAGCAATCCACAAGATGAAAGAATCGCTGGAAGGCTCCACTTTTAGGTTCAAATTTTCTGCCATAACTCTGGGTATGATGCTCACCGATGATCCAATATCACAGAGGGCGTTGGGAAACTTGTGGCTATTGATCAAACATGGCACCACAAATTTTCCAGGATCACTTTTATTCTTTAGAATAATCCTCCGTTTCTTCCTGGGATGACTCTCGACAGTTTTATCAACCATCATAGGCTTTGATACACCCATCTTCTGCTCTGAAGTTGTCATATTCATGATTTTTGAAAAATGAAGCCGTTTTGCTTCTCGGAACTGTCGATCGATTCTACGATCGATGCGTCGAACGATATTCGAAGATTTTCTCAATTCTACTAACTCCACATGCACTGTCGATCGATTCTAAGTAGCCAGTGTCGATCAATGTCTGTGCGAACGAAACCTTTCGTCTTGTAGCCTTTCTCTCTTCACTTCTACCCAACAATCATCATCAATCAGTCCATTGAGCTGGTTCACCTGTCCAGATTCTATTTTCTCCTCGATCTTTTGACCTGCTGCATTACGCATATGACCGTCTAGATCATGCAGGTCTCCATTATCGTCCCAAATCAATATAAGAGTCGCAGCCATAACTCGTCTGCTTCTGTCGATCGATGCGGGTAAGCTACTATCGATCGTTGCTATGTGATCAGTGTCGGTCGATGCTCGTGTTCAGATGTCGATCGATGCTGTCCGTAAAGAAGTGTCGGTCGACGCGGAGTAGGTGTTGTCGATCGATGCTGTCCGTAAAGAAGTGTCGGTCGACGCGGAGTAGGTGTTGTCGATCGATGCTTGTCGTCTTTTTTTTGCGGATCGTGCGTTCGAGTTTATCGAGGTCAGAGAATAGTATTTCTCATCCTTTATTTCTCCTGGTGTGTCTTTTCATGCACCTGAAAAACAAGGAAAAAAATTTGAGTAACTTGAATGTGGTAACAAATCTAAACTAAATCCTAGAAATTAAATCTAATGGCGATCAATGCTCCCCGGCAACGGCGCCAAATTTGATATGCTTGTTTTTATTGTTCTAGGAGGGTATAAATATCATAAACAAGTAACTATCAAATTAACATAGGGAAATAATGTAAATATAGAAATATTCTAATAAAGTAATTTGATTCAAATGTGAATATGCTAGATGTAGGGTTTCAAGCCTACTGGATTATAGTGGATAGGAAGCACATATATGTAAATATACTAGAACTCAAATATTTACTATCCTGACCCTTTAACTCCAACTCTCGTATGCGAGCAAAAGGAAAGACCATCGATCGACGGCTATGGTCTGATGTCGATCGATGGTGAAATCAGAAGGAAGTGTGAATGAGATTTGATCCACCAAAATTATTAGACAAGCTCTCACATGCGCCTAACATCCTAGTTCAATAGAATATATTCTTGCACATAACCTATTCTCGTAGCCGTCCATGTCCTACTTTCGAGATCCTAGTTAGCTACTCTAGAATGCAAGCATTAAGCACAACTCAATTGATGGATATTAACTTAACTAGCAATCCTATTTTTGGGCTAAACCATGATTGCTATCATTCAACCGTAAATCTAGTTGATGATTTCTTATACATATTCAAAGAAAGAACAATAGTCTGAATATAATGCATAGATAAAATACTAGTGTTTCAATACAAATCTCCCTAAGGATTTATGAATCTTCTCTCCTAAAAACCTAAAACTATAAAGCTATCGTAGTCTAGAATGCACTTGCACACTCTGCATGCTCTCAATTCATAAGTATAAATATGAGAACCCTAAAACTTAGGTCTAAACTCGTCCAGGGCATTCTTGTCATTTGTCTTCTAAACTTGGGCTTTTCAATCGGCTGTCTGCGATTTGGGTGTCGATCGATGGCAACTGTGCAGCATCGGTCGAACTTGGTCTTTCAACATCGGTCTACTCTAATGTTGTGTCGTCGATCGACGACAGTCTTGTACTTTGACTCCTCAAATAGTCAGCTACGGATTCTTCTCCTCTAAATGCTCCAAAAGATCCAAGTATCTCCATTTATCTCCAAAACGTTCCTGGACCTGTAAATACTCTAAAAATATCCTAGAAACACATAATAAACCCTAAATAGAGACTATAACATGGCCGAAAACTGATAATAAATAGGCTATATCATATTCCAACATCGATCAACAACAACTGGTCGGTGTCGCTTGACAGAGCATTGATATGTCCCAATATTTATCCCTTTTAGACCATGTTATGAGCCCTATTTAGAGTCTATTATGTGTGTCTGGGGGTTTTAGAGTGTTTTCAGGTTCAAGTACGTTTTAGAGCACTTTGGTGATTCAGGAGATTTTTGAGATGCATAACTTCACAGACACATCAGAAGTTTAGCTATTGATGGAACTCTTATAATGGTGAGATTGATCTGAAGGTCTGACAAAATATATATCTTTGAGTAATCTTTCCAATGCCACCGGTTTGAGGTCAATCAGCATCCAATAGCAGAAGTTATGCCCGTTTTACCAAAGAGTGGTCTGTCTGCCTCGTGAGATGAAGATGCCGAGGAGATGAACAAGTGTCGATCGATGACACAGACTTTTTCTCGATTGACAGTGATCCCAGAACACGGGCCAAATATATTTCGAGACCGACTAAAGCCTAGAAGCCACCACAAGTTACCAGAATACCTTTGGACGACTTTAAAGCCTATTTATGTGTTTTCTAAGCCATTGTTGACGGCTACGCTTTCTATTATTCATTGTTCTAGGGTTAAGAGAGAAGGGAGTAACTCCTTCAGAGTCCTCCTAGAACTCCTTTGGTTTTATAGTTGATTTCTTTTCTATTCATCTATGATTTATGTTTTTTTTATCATGTTTAAATAAATCTCTTGTTAAAGTTAGTGTTTAGTAATGGTACTAATGGATTAACCGAACAATAGAACTGCTAGGGTGATTATTAGATATATAAATCAAATCATTCTTATTGCTTGTGTTCTAGAGTAGCTAACTAGAACCCTGATCTTAGGATAATTGACAACTGCGAGAGTATGATCATTACCTGAATAAATCTTGTTGAGATTAAATTTCTAGTGACAATCGAGAGAATGGTCTAGTGATTCTAAGTGAACCAATCGAATCTGATCGTTTAATGGTTGACTAAGAAAGCCATCAATTTACGCTGTATGCATACCATCAATCGACGATCATTATGAGTTTGCACACGGAAGTTGTAGACTCTGAGCTTAGCCATATGATACATATAACATATATCTTTAATAATTGAATTCATGTTCTATGATTGAAAATCCCTTGGTCTCTATCCATTATAATTCACTACCTGAAAATCCTAGATTTAGCTATTTCTTATTATTATTTACAACGAACTAAATCAATCAACTGCTATCTTATTTACTTCTTTTAAATTTTTTTGCCTAGCTTAATCGCGACTGTATTGAGTTTATTGTGTACCCACGCTCCTTGTGGATTTGATATCTAAGTACTGCAACTGAACCTCTTATTTGAGAGAGTAATCAATAGCTTTAGGATAATTTGACCACATATCAAATTTGGGGTCGTTTCCGGGTAACATTGGATCGCCATTAGACTCAAACTTTTTTATTTAGTCTAGGTTAATTTTATTTTTTATAATTTATACGTAATTTATATAATTTTCTCTTCTTGTGTTTCAGGTACATACATCTCAGTACCATTAAGCATTGAGAAGAGTTTTTTTGGGTTCTTCAGAGCAGGAGCCATATGATTCACGCATGATCCGTAAGTGTACGAGGGAAATTTCGAACGACACTCTCCAAGCAGCAGCAATCGACAGCGTGAACCAAGCATCGATCAACACCAACTTCTCGGTATAGATCAAAACTACTTGCGGGAAGACAGAGAAGGTCAAGGTACTAATATGAGTTTTGATAAGAATGTGGTTTTACGAGACGAAGAATTTTGCGCTCGCAACAGTGCATGACAAACGAGTATAGAAGGTGGTCTCATGTTCCAGTCCAGAAGCCGAGTATAAAGCAATGTTGAAGCTAACAAATGAGTTAATTTGGATCAAGGGAATACTGAAGCACTTGGAGATTGATCAAGCTACACCTATGACGATACATTGTGACAACCAAGCTGCCGTACACATTGCCTCCAACTTAGTGTTTCATGAGAGGACCAAACATATTGAGGTGGATTGCCATAAGGTTAGACAGATGATTGTACAAGGAGTCATAATGTCATGCTACACTTGAAGTGAAGTTGAATTGGCCGATGTGTTTACCAAGGCAGCAAGACAGAAAACAATGGATTCCACTCATGCTCGTCTAGGACTCATTGATCTCACCAGATGGAGCTAGTCCCCTTTCCATGAGGTCTTCACTCTTTTTCCATCATCAAGGTTTTGTCCCAATGGGTTTTCTTCGATGAGGTTTTTAATGAGGAGGATCTCATGGCTTCCAAGCTTGTCCAATTACCTTGGTAAATCTTGAGGAGGAGTGTTGAGATATGATGAGGAATATATGATCAGAGTTTGAGATGAGAAGTTTGGGAACATTTGGAGAAGATTGTGTTTAGGGTCGACCAGGCCGTACAATCCGTACGGGTCGACCGTAACATCCGTACGGGTCGACCGTAACATCCGTACGGGTCGATCGTACATCGACCAAAGGCAAGGTTTACCCAGAACAGATAAAATTGTAACTTGGCTAGGTTTACCCTTGTTAGCTTACTGATCCGACCGTTGAGAAAGAAAGGAGACTAATCCTTAACAGGATGTCAAAAGCTGGAAAGGGGAAGGTATCTTGGTCCAAGATTACAAGATGCCAAAGCATGTGAAGCAGCTCATTGGATGGTTTCAAATGGGACGCTCCTTTACCTTTGACTACGAATGATTAACCTTATCCTATTCTTCATTAAGCTTGTAATCTCCCTTTATATATTTTAAGCTCATCATCAATAATACTCAGAAAATTCTTAAGCATTCTCTTAGCCTCTTAGTCATGATTACTCATTAGTCTTGAATTCACTTAAGTCTCTTTTCCAAATCTCTAAGCTCTCTAAACACTTATTCAAACTCAGATTCTCTAAACATTTTAAAATCGACATCCTTGTGACTTTTTTGGCCATGAACGGGAATTTGATCGATTTGAGAGTCATTGACGTTGTGTCAGAGAAACCAATGAGTGGTCTTGACGTTGGTGTGACTTTGGACAGATTGAAGTTCATCCTTCTGAGCGTATCGCGGAAGATGACATCAATGGTACTTCTTGTGTCTACAAGGACTCTGGCGATTTTGAGGTCCTTTATCACGAGATCAATTACGAGTGGATCACAGTGAGGTTTGTCAGTTCCTACGCTCTCGTATTCCTCGAAAGTGATAGTATCGTTCCGGAAGTCTCGGGGTGAGGACTGGTATGAGACTGTCTCAGCTTTACGTTGATATGCCTTTATTGACGAGACAGTATCGTGGTAGTATTGCGATCCTCCGATGATCATCTTTACCTTTCGGCGATTGTTTTCGTTGCCTTTTTCATCTGCCCTTCTTCCACGTTTTTCGTTCTAACCCGATCAATTTAGTTGAGGAGCGTTTTCTGTCGGCGGAGTTTGATCTGTCTTCAGCGGACGGTCGGTATCTCGGATGAGGTCTTTAATACATGTTACCTCCAAAATTTCTCACGCAAGCAGTTTTGCCGTTAGTCTGGCATCGAGAATTCACAGTTCATAGTGGAATGTCCCCTGGTCTGGTGAAACTCATATAATGTTGTTTCATTGTAGGTCAAGTTTCGGGTCCATGTGTTTCCCGATGTTCTTCCTTGTTTTGACGCCGATTCGATTGGATAATTGTGCGCTCCCTCGACGTCTTCCCCCTCGTGATGGACGTACTTGTCATTACGAGAGGTCTTTTTTTGTCTGATGTTTCTGCGACAAGAACTTCATCTCTTCTTTGATAATTATATAGTCTGTTGCTTTATGAAGAGCATCATGGATCGTATGCAGCTTTTCGGGAGTTATCCACTTCCTGAATTTCGACTTGTACAAGAGTGTCTTTATGAGTGCATCGATAGCCACCTTATCGCTGATTCCACTAACTCTAGACATGATGATTTTAAATCTGTTCATGTAATCGCAGAGAGGTTCATCTTCCTTTTGGGCCAAGCTCCAAAGGTCGACGTCAGAGGTTTCCCTATCCATGAACATTTAATATTGCTTGAGGATTTTCAAAGCGAGTTGGGGGAAGCCTCTGATGGAGTTTTGTTTTAAGCGAGAGAACTATTCGAATGCTGCTCCCTGGATATGTTTGACGAAGAGGTGGCAATAGTCGAGTCTTATTCGCTGTCCCTGAGTTTGGCCCTACCCATCGCTATTTGGAAGATCTGAATATACACTTTTGGGTTGCTTGTTCCATCGTATACATGGATTTTGATCTTCTTGGGATCTGAAACCCTTGTTTCAGTGATGCGAGAAGTGAATGGAGTGTTCTGAGATTCTTCGAGGAGTCTGTCGATCTCAGGTGCGGTGCTGTAGCGTGGTCAATTTGAAACTTCACCGCTTTTATCTTTGCGGCCGTTTTTGCGATATAATCGCGGAGATCTTGCATCTCACTGGGGTCACTGCCAGAACTTTTCTGAGATTGTCGGTGTTTGCTGCGAGTGATTCGAGCCTGCTGTTCAGCTAACTTTTCTCGTTCTACCCATAAGACGTTTTCCTCTTCTTCAGCCATAGGTATATCAAAAGAAGAGTTCTCCCGAGCCACGCGGCTTCTTGTCCTCCTTAGATGCACATAAGCATCCTCTTCCAAAGGGTCGGACTGATCGCTGGGTTCCAAGTTGACCCATTTGACTTCATCAGCTCCCGATTTTGCTCGAGAGGTTGGGTATTTTCCGCGTTTGGCCGAGTCACGAGGGTTTGTTTCATCTGGATTTCAATCAAATGAAACGTTCTTTGTGTTAGTAGGCCTGCATGCGGAGTCATAAATTCGAGTCTTCTTTCGCGGATTCTAGTAATTCTATGGGGAAGAACGCCCCTGGTTCTCCCTGTTAGGGTTTCAACCTGTTTAGCAAGAGAACTCGGGAGCTTTTCTTGTTATATACCATTGGCTTTACCACTTTTAGGCCATGGTATATGTTATTTAGAATCTATAATATAGGTTTGAAGTATGTTTTAGAGTGTTTTCAGGTTCATGTACGTTCTGTAGAACTTTGGTGATTCAAGAGCTTTTTGAGATGCATAACTGTGCAGACGCGTCAGATGTTTAGCTATGGATAGAGATCTTTCCACCGTTATATTGAGCCTATATTTTGATACACGATATATATTTGAGTTATGTTTCCAATGCCACCAGTTTGAGGTCAATCAGCATCCTGTAGCTGAATTTATGCCCGTTTTAATGAAGAGTGGTCAGTCTACCTCACGAGAGGAAGCTGCCGAGAAGATGAATGAATGTCGATCGACAGCACAGTCTTGGTTTTGATGGACGGTGTTTCCAGAACGCGTGACGAGTATATTTCGAGACCAACTTAAGCCCATAAGCTACCACAAATTACCAAAGTACCCTTAGCCGACTACAAACCCTATTTATGAGTATTTCTAAGCCATTGTTGACGGCTACGCTTTAGAACGCTTAAGAAACTTTGTTCTCTTCATAGTTATTAGATTAGGAGAGAAGAGAGGAACTCCTTCAGAGTCATCTTGGAACTCCTTCAGAGTCATCTTGGAACTCCTTTGGTTTTATTATTGCTTTCTATTTCATATCTATTTCACATATAGTCATCAATGATTTTTATGACAAATAAAATGTTTGAGTAGATCCACTGCTATATTTAGGTTTTCTAGCGTTTTGATTGATTAGCCTAACTATCCTATGATTAGTAGGGTGTTTATTGTATCTTTCACATGATTGTTCTTATTACTTGTTTCTAGAGTAATTAACTAGAAACCTGATCATAGGATTGTTAGGCGCACGAGAGATCATGGTCTATTACATGAACTGAATCCTGTTGAACTAGGTTGTTAGATACATGTGAGACCTTTTTTAATTAACTTAGCAACCATCGATCGACGTTAGTCCAATAGCACGATAGAGGGTCATTCCGAGTTGACATATGATAGTTGGAAAAAGGACTTAGTCAATAGATTAGACACGCATCGAGAGCTGGTCATCTTTTACATTAGATATCAAGTTCTAGGATTGATACCCTTAGCTTCTATCCTCTATATTCCACTTGCCTGAAACCCTAAGTCTAGCACACATCCTTACATCAAACAACACACTCCTTGATTTACTTGCCTTATTATTTATTACTCTATATATTATCTGACCTAGTATTCTGTAACTCAAGTCTACTGTGTGATATATCGAGTCTCGGTGGATACGATCCTTAAGTACAGCAATTAATCTCTTATTTGAGAGAGTTGCTCTTGGGGTAATTTGAGCTCATCATCTTGTTTGCCGGATTTTTTCCAGATTTGAGAACATTTATTAACCTCCTTGAACACTGTGTTGTTTGCGTTTGCCTTAACCGCAGACATGTTCACTGCTGGAGTTCTTTCAACGTTGTCGTCGACGCCGTTGCCATCGCGAGGTGGTTGATTGTCCAGAGCGTCTGTTGATATATTTGACCAAGTTTTTTTTGGCTGGGAGTTAGATTGTTCCGTAACCCCCTCCTTCTAGTGCCAAACTGTGGGAACCAAAATTCACACCGTCGATTTTTGTAATCGGAGGAGTGCTAGGAAAAGCTAACTTTCCTTGAGGTCTCAGATTTCTGCTGAGCCTAACGACAGGTAATAAAATTGTGAAAAAGGCGAAATAAAATAAATCGAGATGAAAGATAGAAGAATAGAGATCTTATTCTGAATCTGCGTATGAGCGATTACAATTGGTAACAGCCCTGGCCGCAAAAGTAGTCGGCAAGTTCCCTAGTTTTAACAAGCTAAGACTTGAAAATCTAATTGAATCGCAGCTCGATAACAAAAACAAAAAAGTTGCCTACTCTGCTCTAAGTGCTAAGTTGCAGAGAATTTCTTCTGTCTCTGCGTCCCTCTCCCTTGTTTCTTTTATATAAGTCTCCAAGGTCGGTCGTCTTTCCTTTTCTGCCCCTGATTCGAGTTTATCCTTTCGCAGAAATCTTTTTTATCTCATCGATATTTCCATAATTATCTCGAAACTTGGCAATTATATTCTTTTCCATTCATCCTCTGTAGGTACCCGGTATACCGTCATTGTAGTTGGGTCATTCTTCTAAAGTCATAAATGGGCCTTTATCGCATTTTAGACCCTTTCGGGCCGTTTTGCAATTTAAACAATTTTTACGATTTCTTTGGAGAAATTGCCCTTCTTATGATTACGCGATGCTGGCTCCAAAAAAATAATAAACCAATTGTATAGCCGAGATAACCTTGGTGTTTAAGTTAACTGTTATCGTTTTATACGAGTGACTCAGATTTAATGAGAAAACAATTCTTTGCGAATTTTATCATAAAACACCAATGGAAACTCCAATCGAGACTAAACAAGAAACAGCCTAGTCAAGATCCAAAAGAGTGAGTGATGAAAAGGATAAGGTCTAGTAGACCATGGGAAACTAGATGTTGTAAGCGTCTAGTAGCCATTGGCCGACAAGACTTTGTGGAAGGTATAGTCTCCCATTGCGTCTAGTCCCCCATGGTCGAGTAGACATTGTCAAGCGTCTAGTCGCCGATGGGCGACTAGACATTGTGTGACTAGTCGTTAATGGGTGACTAGATTTGTTAATGGTTTAGTCGCCCAGGGGCGACTAGACTTTGCGTGTCTAGTCGCTCACGGGTGACTAGACTTGGAAGCGACATGGTTGTTCCTCAGATTGTACGGCTTGATTTGTTGATCGGGATTAAATGGGTTTGGCGATGCGGAGTTCGGATGTGACAGGTTGTTGTTTTCTTTTTACTCAAAAGAGAGGTAATATCTCCGCGGTAATTTATTAGGCATTGATTCCTTCATGACTGTTTTTGACCCAAACAGTGTTCTGGAGCAGAGTTAATGTCATAATTATGTGCTCCTTGGATATCTTCACCCTCATGATTTACGTACTTGTCGTTACGAGTATGTTTTTGCGATATGAGTTTCATCTCTTCTTCAATGATGATATAGTCTGTGGCATTGTGGAGAGCGTCCTGGATCGTACGTGGTTTCTCGAGAGATATCCACTTCCTGAACATTGACTTCTAACAGAGCGTCTTTCTAAGCGCGTCAATAGCAACTTTATCTCTGATCCCGCTAACTCTCGACAAGAAATTTTTGAATATGTTTATAAAATCACGGAGATCTTCATCTTCCTTTTGGGATAGACTCCAAAGGTCGACGTCGGAGATCCCTATCTATGAACATGGAGTATTGCTTGAGAAACTCTAAAACGAGTTGGCAGAAACTTTCGATGGAATTTTGTTTTAGGTGAGAAAATCATTCGGCGCTGCTCCCTGGAGATTCTCGGCGGATACTCAGCAGTATCCGGTATGGTAACCAAAATTCATACCATCGATTTCCTTTATTGGAGGAAAGCTAAGAAGTCCTAACTTTCCCTGAGGTCCCAGATTTCTGCTAAGCCAAACGACAATTGATCGAAATCGCAAACAGACAAGGTAAAATAAATTGAAATAAGAACATAGCAACGAATATCTTATTTTGAATCTGCGGATGAGCGTTTAAAACCGGTAAAAGCCTCAGCCGCAAGAGCTGTTGGTAATTTCTCTAGTTCTAATGACCTAAGACCTAAAACCTAGTTGAGTCGTAGCTCGATGACAAGAAATGAAAATTGCCGAATATTGCTCTAAGTGCTAAGTATTTTGCTGAGAATTTCTGTGTGTATGCGTCTCCTTGCTTTGGCCTCTCTTATATATTCCTCCAAGGTCGGTCGCCTTTTCTTTTCTGCCCATGATTCGAGTCTATCTTTCCGGAGAAATCTTCCTTATGTTATGATATCTGGAAACTTAGCATTTATCTTCTTTTCTATTTATATTCTGCGGAAATTAGGTAAACCATCATTGTAATCGGGCTCATTCTCGTCCAAAATTGTAAATGGGCCTTTTGTTGTGTTTTAAACATTTTCATGCCATTTATGATTTAAGCATTTTTATGGTTTTCTTCGGAAAATCGCTTTTCATAGATGTTAGTTTATGTATCGTTGATTCCGCAAAAATAACAAAAACCGTTCATATAGTCAAGATAACAATGGTGTTAAGTTAACCGTTATCATTTTATACGATTGATTTGAAGTTTTTACGAGAAGAAAAACCCTTGCTATTTTATCACAAAACTTCAATGAAAACTCTAATCAAGAAGAAACGAGTCATTATGATGAAGTCCTGAACAAGAGAGTGAAAAAGCGGAGATGGTCTCATTGACCGTAGGTGACAAGATATGGCTCATGTCTCGTCGTCCACGCGGGACGAGACTTAGGATCAGTCTCGTCGCCCGTGGGTGATGATACTTGATGAGGGTCTCGTCGTCCAGGGGCGATGAGACTCGGTGATGGTATCTTCGCCCGTAAGCGATGAGACATGGCTTGTGTTATGTTGCCCACGGGCAACGATACTTTGAGCCGATATTGTTTCCTGTTTGTGACGAGAAATTGAGATGAACAAGACCATGAGGAACTTGGAAACGGTTTATTCTCTTACTTGGAAGAGAGAAATCATTTGTATGGTAATTTTAGAACATTGATTCCGTCGTAACCGATTTTGACCCCACCAGTTAGCCCCCAGTGTGCGAGAATAGTCATGATGTTCTCTCGAGGTGTTATGTATGTTAGGTAAGTTAGGAAGAATTGATGAACAAAAGTTCCGAGGGTGAATAGTAAATTCTTTCCCTATAAGTATGTGGAGTAAGTTTTGAAATTCCTCACTTGCTCATTTCCACAAGAAATTTTCCTTAAGGTAGAAAATCTCTTTCTCTCTTCTTTCTCTTTGTTATTTTTGTCATGGCTCATAGGAAGAAAATATCAGAGAATTCATCGCCCTCTTCTTTCGTACTGGGAAGCTACATGCGGTATGCTACAGCTCCCAGCTGAGTCCTGGTATCTGGTGAGACCAAAATTCAGAAGTGCCGCTGATGGGCCGAGTCAGTGTAGGCATTCTTACCTCACCACCATTCGAGACTTTTGTCAAGTTTTGGAGGAGGTAGAGTTCTGAATTCCGAAACACGGAGAAAGTGCTGATGTTTCCCCATGTGGTTACTTCACGTGTTACGAGGCACACCTCCTATTTTGTCACTTGTGGTTTCCCATTATGGAGGTTATAATTTGATTCTTAGACCACTACGAGTTGTTGGTATGTCAATTTCCCCCTCTAGATCTACAGCAGCTCGTTGAACTGCTGCACTTGGGCTATCAGTGAGGGATGGACTTAAGTGTCGAATACCTCGAGCGTATTATGTATCCCCAAAGTACAGGTTTTCCACTCCGGTACTGTCTCAGGCCGAGGAAAACTATGGAGGTGATCAAGGCGTTTAAGTCCAATTTTCTTAGCTAGGACCAGCATTACTTCTTTGTCCGCATAGATAATGCATCGGTCATGGAAGAATGCATCACTATTTTTAGGCATAGATGGGGTATCAAGGGTATCGTGATCGTATACTTTGGTTGCTTCTCTTTTTGCCGATGTCTGACCACTTATCTATTTTCTTTGTTTTGCAGTTACCGATCCTCTTCCCCCGTTTCCCGCAGATACTCTCATCTTTAGGGATGTTATCTTTGGCGGTTCGTTTTACTTGGGCTACTTCTCCCCGAATCGACTTCGAGCAGCGGTTGCGTATCATCAGGCTTGAGCTTGATCTTACGCAGTGGTCGGGGAGGATTCAAATCCGGCCATGGATGATTTTGCTCCCAAGAACAAACAAGTCGCCATTAACGAATGTGATGTTGCCTACGAGGGGGAGGAACTTCCTACTGGCGAGTGGTATCGACATTTTTTTCCTGGAGATAGAAGCCGCACCAGTCAGACTTACCTTGCCTCGCTCAACGTTCCACCGGGTTTGCCCACGACCAGCAAAGGGGGTTAGTTTTCGTATTTGTTTGATTTTGTTCGCCAAGTTCACCCTCTTATTCTTTGAAGAACTTTCTGCTGGCCCTTCACGTGATGGACAAGGCTCTTAAGGGGAGCTGTTTGGAAGACCAGAAGGCTCGTTTAAGGCCGAGATTGCCAAGAAGGAGATTGCCTGTTTGAAGGGTGAGGTCGAGGCGCATTGTCTGCGTGAGAAGGACTTTGAATGTTAGTGAGCTTCAAGTCTCCATTTTGTGAGTCGAGCTGGATGGAGGGAGATGGCCTTGATCATGAATGATCGCTCGGCTCGGTTTGCGGCTAAATTTGGGGAGTTCAAGCAGGTACAAATGTCCTTTTGGGACTACCACGAGTGCCAAGGTTCCGTAGGTTCTTTGTGGCACACACATGCCGATGACTACTACTTCAAAACTGAGAAGATAAAGATGTCAAGGCATCTAGCCAATCTGGATAATACGAAGCCTATGATCTTTGAGATCAAAGAGAGGGTTTGGGAACACTGGGCTCCAATACTCGTTTCTCTTTACTTGGAGTAGGTCGGACCTGATGCCTTGGGAGAAGATGTCGAGGTGGATCAGGTTCCAGATTCGCTCGGTGTCAGTGATTACTCAATCTTGGGTAAGTTTGTTTGTGGCTAGGGAAGGGTAAATGTTCTTGAAGGGAGTATGTTCCCTTTTGTGTTTATGCTAAGTAATGCACTTTTCCCCTTGGGGCCTTTCGAATATATCTTCGTTTCATAGCCTTATCTATTTTATGGACAAAGCGTCAACGAGAACAAGAGAGTGTGAGTGTGTTTTGCATTACCTTTGTTCTAGAAAATCGTGATACTTGTAGTTGTGTTAGGACGAAGATTTTTGAGACGTAGGTTTTTTTGAGAAGTTTATGAACGTCTAAATATTAGCGAAGAAGCAAGTTTTTGTATCTCGTATCAATAATACTATGCCTTTGAGAGTTACGAGTGGAGTTTTAGGGTAAGACCTAGGTTTATTTTCGTTCCTAGAGTATGCAGGGTTGATCCCGACTTACATGACTCATTTTACGATTTTGACCTGATTCCGTTTTTGTACTGAAATCTACGATGAGTTCTCGGCTTATGTGATTTGCATCGATCGGGAATCGAGTATTTCTCCAGACAGTTTTAAAGTCTCGGAAGTACTGACCAAAATTTAGGATTTGTAGAGTGCGCTTATCCTTGTGTCGAATGTATGAGGACCAATTATATGAGAGGAGCAGGTCGGGTTAAGTGTTCATTTGAGAACTGTTGATTTGTCCGGCAGGGCCAGTCGGCGAACTTGATGTAAGAGCAAGTACTTTTCTCTTATAACTTGTGTTAGTTGTTAATTTATCGTCACGTTAAGGACAGTTTTAGTAGTTTCGTATGACTTTTTGGAAATATATTTTTGAAAATCTGCTACGTCTCACTTTTTCTGTAAATATGTTTTTCCTTTTGATGAAGTGATTTCGTGTTTTGATCGAAGATCTCGTTTGATATTGTAGCTTGTTTCAAATCTTTTGAAATTTTTGTTTAACCGTTTGCCGTTGAATTTATTTTTTGTATGATTTCCGTTTTTGGGTTATACAATAATTGCTTGTTCTTACTTAGGCGTTTTTTGGACGAATAATGAATTGCAGGTCTGGCCATAAAGTAATTTGCGAGATTGAGTTTTGCTGCGATAAAAGAGATTTGCAGGATTTTGGGGAATCATATTGCGTTGTCTTATTATACAATATTGTTTAAAAATATCAAGTACAAAGGCGAATATTTTAAAATGTGGGAGTATACAAGCATATGTATATGTACCTACTCCCCCCCTTTTTAGAGAGAGCGACAGCTGAATTCGTCTTGCGACGAGTTGCCTACGTATCCATTTTGGGGATCAAGCCGTCTTGTAGCTCAGTTGGTTCCCGTGAATGTTTTACTAGTTTGGCATTTTCGCGTCGATCACGTTAGCCGTGTTGACTATTATCAAATCAGCGATTTTTTTCCAGAATAGACTTTTTTGGGTTGTTGGAAGCATTGGGCTCAGAAGTCTGCTTGTCTCTTATTTCCGCAGCTGTTTCTTGAGTAAGCAACTCTGGACCATCATTCTCGGAAGCGTTTTAAACCGAGGGCTAAGTTATCTTCGTACATTTAGGTTTAGCCATGGAGGTTGTCGTGATCTACCTCAGCTCATGTGCTGCGAGGAAGCAAATTCGCGACTGTTTTTGGCATCCCCAGATTGACTAGGTTCCGCCAAGAGTAGGAAACTTGATGCCCAAGTGGTAGGTCGACGGGACTGCCTTGATGGAGTTTGTCCAAGGTGTTCCCATGATCATGTTGTATAAGGCTGGATAATTGACGATGGCAAAATCCATGATTCTTGTCACTTCTTTGGTCATAAACATGAGTTTAATCGATTTGAGGGTCAATAATGTTCTGCCAGAGAAGCCAGTGAGGGGCCCCAGCGTTGGTGTGACCTCGGACAGATCAACTTTCAACCTTTTGAGGGTATCGCGGAAGATAATGTCTATGGTACTTCTCGTGTCTACAAGGACCCTGTCGACTTCGAGATCTTTTATCACAAGATCGATTACAAGTTCGCTGTGAGGTTTGTCGATTCCGACGGTCTCATTTTCCTCGAAGGTGATTGTGTCATTTGGGACATCTTGGGGCGGAGACCAGTTTGCAATTTTCTCGGCTTCCCATTGATAAACCTTTATCGATGAGGCTGTGTCGTAGCAGTACTGTGATCCTCCGATGATCATGTTTACCCTGCGATGATTGTTGTCTTTTCCTCTATCGTCTGGCTTTCTTTGCTGTTTTCCGTTATCGCCTGGTCCATTCCCTTGGGGAACGTTTTCTGCTGGCGGGGCTTGATTGGTTTTTGGCGAACGGTCAGTATATCGAATGAGATCTTTTATAACCAGCCACCTCCTAGATCTCTCCTGCAAGCAATTTTTCGGTTAGCCTCACACCGAGAACTTTGCAGTTCATCGTGAAGTGCCCCCTTGCCTTGTGGAAATTATTCTCGTCATAGTTAGAAGTTTGGGTCCATGTATTACCCGATTTTCTTCCTTTCTCTGGTGCGGATTTGATGGCATAGTTTTGCGCTCCTTGGATCTCTTCCCCCTCGTGATGGATGTATTTATCGTTACTAGGGTTTTTCTTTTTGGACTTCTGCTCTAATGCTGCATCTTTCGCTGATGGTTTTGGCGAATTATGTTTCTACGACATGAATTTCATCTCCTCTTTGATGATAATATAGTCTGTGGCCTTATAGAGAGCACCTTGGATTGTGCGCCGCTTTTCGAGAGTTATACATTTTTGAATTTGGATTTGTACAAGAGCGTTTTCTGAGCTCGCTATAGCCACTTTATCGCTGAATCCGCTGACCCTTGACTTGACGATTTTGAATCGGTTCATGAAGTCGCGAAGAGATTTGTCTTCCTTTTGGGAGAAGCTCCAAAGGTAAAAATCAGAGGTTTCTCTATTGATGAACATATAATGTTCCTAGAAACTCCTCGGCGAGTTTGCGAAAACTTCCGATGGAGTTCCGTTTTAGGCGAGAAAACCATTCGAGTGCTGCTCCTTGGAGATTTTCGATGAAGAGGCGGCAGTAACCGACATCTCTTTTGCTTTCCATTAATTTAGCCCTACCCATCGCAATTTGGAAGGTTTGCAGATGCGCTTTGGGATCGCTGGTGTCGTCATACACGGGAATTTGGATCTTCCCAAGGTCGGCGATTTTTGTCTCGGTGATACGAGCAGTGAACGGAGTTCTCCGAGCCTCCTCAAGGAGTCTGTCGATCTGTGGTGCAGTGCAGGTGGCATGGTGAATTTAAGATTTCACCGCTTTCACTTCCGCGGCCATTTTGTGATATAGTCGCTGAGATTGCGCATCTCGTCAAGATCGTTGCCAACAGTTTTCTGAGTTTATCGGCCTTTGCTGCGAGTAACTCGAGCCTGTTCTTCGGCTAACTTTTTTGTTCCACCAAGAAGATATTCTCTTCTTCTTCAGTCATAGGTATATCGAACAGAGAATTCTCCCAAGTCGTGCGGCTTCTCGTCCTCCTCGGATGCAGGTCAGAGTCCTCGTCCGAAGGGTCGGACTGATTGCTCGGTTCGAAGTTGACCCATTCGACTTCATCAGCTCTTGGTTCTCGATCGAGAGGTTGGGGATTGTCTGGATTCAGATGTGTTACATCAGGATTTACTTCTCTGGATTTTGATCAGATGAATTGTTTTGTGTGTTAGTGGGCCTGTCCTGTGGAGTCGTAAAGTCGACTCTTCTTCCGCGAATTCTAGTAGTTCCATGCAGAAGAACGCCCCTGGTTCTCGCTGTTAGGGTTTCAACCTATTTAGCAAGAGAAATCTTGATCTTATATTGTTTGGCCGACTTCTTTTCGAGAGTGAAGAACATCTTTTTAATCTCCTAGAACGCTGCGGTGTTTGCGTTTGCATTAACCGTGGATACGTTTGCTGCTGGAGTGTTTTCAATGATGTTGTCGATGGTGATGTCATCGCAAGGTGGTTGATTGGCCTGAGCGTCTGAAGCCATGTCTGACCAAGTGTTTTGTGGCTGCGAGTTAGATTGATCGTAAACACCTCCCTTCTAGCGCCAATATGTGGGAATCGAAATTCACACCGTCGATTTCCGTAATCATAGGAAAGCCAAGAAACCCTAACTGTAAAACCCTCGGACCGTTCTAGACATATCGTCGACCAACCGGCCAACAATCAAACAAGAACATGAACGATAGACCGACCAACACCCAGGGTTAGAGATGAAATGAGCCAACCGACCAGCCAACAATAAAAAAAGAACATGACTAACCGTCCAATCCAACACCATGGTCCGGAAGCGCTACTTTACGGGCTAGGGAAAATCCCGTAAGAGTCATAGCACTGACTCTGCGACCTAGACCAGTTCATCCACTAACTCGTCCCGCTAAATCAAAGCTTAAGGCTTTCTAACCCTTACCAACGGTTAACAGTTCCGTTAGATCGAGGCCGAAGACTTTTCAACCCGTATCAAGAGCTAACATTGTGTTAGACCGAACTAGTCAAATATCAGAGTACTCATGATGTGCATATAAAACAATTACTTTATAAATTCAATAAATATCCATACAATAAAATAATTCAAGACTGGGCCCGGCCTAATTCCAAATCGAGTCCACACTATACAAATCAAAATACCGTTTACAAAAGGCATGAAATCTACTCCGGCGGTCCTAACGTCCAGCACCAAGTTATCCTATCATCCTTAATAAAGCTACCTGCAAAAAGGACAACAGAGTTGGATGAGTAACCTAATGTCACTCAGTGAGATGGCGGCCTCTACCCACAACCTAGTGACTAACCCAGACAACCAAAATAACAATCAATCTAGCCTTAGCATGCAAACAAAGCTAAGGCTACACAATCAATCCCTAGTTAACCATATATATGCATGATTTCAGTACTCCTGTAGTGTTAGACACTTAGACTATACAAGTATCGTTAACCGGTCGACCAGCAATCAGACAAGAACATGATCGGCCAATCAATGATACCGCATAGCTTTCATTATCCACCACCCTTCATAAGCAATCACTCAAACAATATAACAGCCAACTTCGGGTCTATATTAACCAAATATACACCAAGCCTAATCCAGTACCTGAGCCGGAATTAGGTCTTAATGTAAGTAACATGTAAGTAAATTAATCACAAATATTCAATCATAATAATAAAAATCCTAACTAAAAACGACTCTACTATAACTCATAACTCAATATTTCGATGTTACACTCACTCTAGAGTTTCATAACCCTATACTCAACACAATACTCTAACTCAACACGATTCTCTAACTTGGGACCTGGTGACATCATCTTCCTCCTCTACATCAGAAATATCCTATCTCCTTACCAAAAAGTCCAGAATAAAGAACTTTCAACCGACCGCGGCCCACAGTTATTCAGGTCACCGCGCGATAGCCCATAGTCATTCCGATCACTCTCAGCCCTAGGCCATGATCCCATATCTCTGAGTCATCCCGATCCTGCTAATAAGGGGTTTCCTTAAACCCACTGAGTAGAAGGTCGAGGAAAAATTAATCCAGCCCTAAACTTGCCTAGCATGGGCGGGTGTCGCACACACTATTTGCAACACACACTCAACACAAACACAAGCCAGAACCTAACCTAAGGCTGAAGTTACAGATTCCTAAACTCTCGACTTAACAACACTAACCAATAGTACCAGTAGTCCGGCCTATATGGCCTAAGACCCTTAGTACTAACATATAATCAACTAAGCAACAGTACATAACAAATAACAACTCAACCAGTTAGTCACTCCCTTACCAAGAGATGACTAATCTCAATCAACAAGATTAATTAAACAAGCAAGCATTTAACTAATCTAACATGTAATCAACTCAATCAAACCGTTACCAAGATAGTTCAGCCTCCTGCTACGAAACTATATTTAAAGATTATGGGAACTTACACTCAACCATATCAACACAATGCACCCTAGTCCTAGTCAGGTTATTAACTCATTCTTAATTCCATCTCAACTTTTCCTGTGCTAAACTGAGTTCAGTTCATTAACTAACCCTAAGAACTCTATCATGCAATAATGTGAGGATTGTACTCTATATGAATGCTCAATCTATCCTACGTTCCAAGTTAAACTCAAACATAACTCTATTCTAAATCCCAAACGGAATTCAAACATAACCAACTCACCAACCTATCTATCGTAAATTCCAAACGAAATTCAAACAATACCAACTCACTAACCTATCTATCCTAAATTCCAAATCGAATTCATACAAAACCAACTTACATTGTTGTAATACCCATAAGCAGCTGGTTGATCAGAGAGGACTCGGCCAAAAACCAATGCAGACATCTTGAATGGACTGGACTGGAATGGACTGATGTTCACCTGAGCTTATCTTCACATGACTGATTTTTAGCTGAACAGAACCTTCCCTAGGCACTGAATCAAAATCAGTAGAGAAAATGACCTCGAAAACTCTCTAAAACTCTCGAAAAAGCTCGGAAACTCTTGCTTTCTTTCTCTACTTTTCTGTCAAGATTTTAAGGTGCATTGATGTGGTCTGGATGTGGATAAATTAGAGGGAGGTCGTGGGTATTTATAGGAGACAGCAGCCAATCAGCTTCAGGTTGGTGGTAGCCCGTGTGTCGGTCCGCATGGCTCCAGTCGCATGCGCGGCGAAACCTCGAGCTCAACATGGAGGTCAGCATGATCAAGTCTCATGCAGGGCACTACCATTCCTCCCAAATATCAAGCTGCATTACTGAAACTCATGCAAGGCGCCACACCAGTTCTACATGGCGATCAATATGCTCCAGTTGCATGCGTGGCGACACCTCTTGCTCCAACATGTCAAGCCGCATGTACTGCTTCCATGCACGGCTACACCTCGTGATTCTGTAGACAGATACCTTTCTAGAAATTTGACACCACGTTCTGATCCCATGCATTGTGCCACCTCGTGTTTCTCAGTTTAATTGCCCAATTTCGACCCTTCTGGCATATTTTTGACCCGATCAATCCCAAAATTTTTATGCTCCCGTTCTGATGCGGTGAATATATTTAATAAATCCTCAACTGAATTCTGACTAGGCGTCAATATTTCCCGAGCAACCGGCTTCCCCAAAAAAATCCATAATACTGAAATTAGTGTTTTTAGCTAACTTTGCGTTTTCCTGTCGTGCTTACTCTCCGTCCTGCTTAATTCCCGTCATGATTCCGACTTATTATGTTATTAACATAATATTTTATTGATATGAAGTTTTTTCTGAAAATGTTGTGCTTCTAAAACATCATGCTTCTAAAACGCCGTGTTTTATGCTTCCAAAACGTCCTTATGATCAATCTATCACATTGTCTAACCAACAACGACCTAATCGTCTCATGGTCCACCGACAATCCATTATTAGACCATCACATATTTCAAAACTTCTCGATCGATCCTTATCGCCTGCGACTCGACCACCAAGTTGATGCTCGTCCAGTATTCTATTTTCTTCGAATCATGTCTAGTTTTATATGAATACAACTCAACATTCCTCATCATAATTTGATCCCCAAAAGATTGGCTCCAGACTCCAACTTTTGAAGCTTGGCCATTTTATCCCTTCGGGCGGGTTACGACACTAACTTTCCTTGAGGTCCCAGATTTCTCCTGAGCCAAACGACAAGTGATCAAAATCGCAAAAGACAAGGTAAATTCAATTGAAATAAGAACAGAGCAAAGAAGATCTTATTTCGAATCTATGTATGAGCGTTTACAACAGGTAAAAGCCTCGGCCGCAAGACTGTTGGCAAGTTTCCTAGTTCTAATCACCTAAGACCTTAAAACCTAGTTGAGTCGTAGGTCGATAACTAGAAACAAAAATTGCTTAATATTGCTCTATGTGCTAAGTCTTCTGCTGAGAATTATTGTTTGTCTGCATCCTTCTCCATTGCTTCTCTTATATAAGTCTTCAAGGTCGGTCGTCTTTTCTTTCTGCCCCAGATTCGAGTATATCTTTCCGCGAAAATCTTCCTTATCTTATCGTTTCACAATAATTATCACGCAACTTTGACAATTATCTTTTTTCCCATTTATCTTCTTTGGATATCCGATATACCGTCAATATAGTTGGGTTCATTCTTCTCTAAAACTGTAGGTGGGCTTTTATCACGTTAGACCCTTTTGGTTCATTTTGCGATTTAAGCGATTTTGACGATTTCTTTCGGAGAAATCATCTCTCATATGATTTCAAGATTCTGAATCCGAAAATAGTAAACCAACCGTAATATCGAGATAACATTGGTGTTTAAGTTAACCGTCATGGTTTTATACGATTGACTCGGATTTTTACGAGAAAACAAGTCTTTGCAATTTTCATCGTAAAACTTCAACAGAAACTCTAATCGAGGCGAAAAAAGAAACAGCCTAGTCAAGATTCAAAAGAGACAGTGATGAAGATGATATGGTCTAGTCAAACATGGGTGACTAGACGTTTTCTTTTTTCTAGTCGCCCATCAATGACTAGACATTTGCACGCGTCTAGTCACTCATGGGCAACTAGACTTAATGGATAGTTGACAACGTGTGGGTTAAGGTGTATGTTAATGAAGGCAATCTATCAAATTAACTTTACAAACTACTCTTGCCAAGAGAGGTCAAATTGCAGTACTTAGGGATCGAATCCACAGAGAGCGAGGGCACACAATAAATTTCTATAATTCTAATGGTTAAGCTAGGTAGGCTATAAATAGAGAGTTTGATTGTAAGATTATCCAAAAATAGGATATTGTCTAGAATTTGAAGTCAATGCGAAATGGGAAATGATAGATCTGTGTTTCAGGCAAGTGAATCATAATGGATAGGACGCATGAAATTGTTAATATGCAAGGAAAATAATGTTAACAAGTCTGACCCCCGCTTGTCCCAACTCTCATATGCGGACAGAGAAGTACACCGTCAATCAATGGCTAAGGCCGAGTGTCGATCGACGCTAATCAGACAAAAAGTTCGTCCGCTATGCTAATTAGACCAGCTCTCGCATGCATCTAACAACCTAGCTCAATGGAATCAATTCTAGCACATAACCTACTGTCGTAGTTGTCATTGTCCTAAGTTCAAGTTCTAGTTAGTTACTCTAGAACGCAAGTATTAAACACAATTCCAAAGTTTGATATTACTTCATCCTAGCAATTATATTTTGGGGCTAATTCATCAGTACCATTATGAACCCTAAATGTCACCGGTGAATTACTCAAAAATGATCATAGAAAACATGATGACTTGAATAATATAATGCATATAATAATCAAAGGGGTTCTAATACAAATCTCTGAAAGAATTTAGATCTTCTCCCCTAAACTACTAAAAATTTACTGTAAGAAAACTAAAAGCTGTAAAATAGTACTTGTGCATGGTATTCCACCTAAACAAAGTCATAACCCTTATAAACTAGGTCATAACTCGTCCAGGGGCATTCTCCTAATTTGTCTTGACTTGAGCTTCAAGTTGGCCAATACTCTACGAGTGGGCCGTCGATCGACAACAAGGATGCTCCGTCGATCAATTGTCATGCTTGACTTCGACTCGTACTTAGCTGAATGTGAACAACTACTGGATAACTCTTTGAATACTATAACAACATCCATGCTCTCCTTAATTCTCCAAAACATACCTGGATCTGTAAGGACTCTAAAACAAAGTCCATACATACATAGTAGATAACAAGTATATCAACCACGGTCCAAACACAGTCCAAATGATGGTCTAAAACTGGTAAATAACAAGGTATATCAACTCCCCCAAACTTAATTCTTTGCTTGTCCTCAAGCAAAACAAAGGTAGACTATGAAAGAGGTTTGAAAAGTGGGGACTCACATAATGTAAAAGTATAAC
Organism: Moricandia arvensis; assembly: GCA_905132765.1. Lineage (NCBI taxonomy): Eukaryota > Viridiplantae > Streptophyta > Magnoliopsida > Brassicales > Brassicaceae > Moricandia > Moricandia arvensis. The sequence goes on along the minus strand of CAJHQP010000034.1, from coordinate 52,505 downwards.
TATCACCCTATTATATCGTAACCACATCAAAAATAATTCTAATCAAAGAGAAACTCTATATGCATTGTCCTAGTATAGCAGCCAAATTCATTCTACTAGCAACCTAAAAAATACTAATTTGACTCACCCCTATACTGATCTCATTTCTTTACATAAAAATAATGTGCAAACTTTACCTTGGGAGTATCGATCAAAGGACACATGAAGTCAACTATTGTAAATCTGCATAGATAGGTATAAATCTTTCCTGATCCCTTTCTTCCCACTTTCTCTCTGAATCTTTTTAGATCTCAAACTCAATGGACAATGATGGCGATACAGTCCATTTTGCCATCTTATTTACTATCTTTTTTGGACAAAGTTTTAGGCGATTAGTGGGGTCATCAGTAATGTACCGACCCCCCGCTTTCAACAATGTGTGATCATTCTTTTGAATTCGAATAGTAGGGTCATCGGTAATGTACATACCCCTCTGCGTCTTAGGAAATGATCTCAATATTTTATCTTATAAATCCTGAAGAGAGAGAGAGAGAGAGAAAGGAAATCAGAAATACACAGACTAGTACCTTACAAACTTGCAGAAGGAATCCGATCAGGTGTATACCAAGCCCCAAAGCAAGCAAAATAGTCATTATTAGGTTGGGGAGCAGCTTTGGTTACTTCAAACATTCTTAGTAAGTGAGATCTAATGGCATGATGATCCACTTTGGCATCTCTTGTATTCTCTGCAATCAACATGTCTTAGAATGGTGCTTTAGTGTGGTTGGTCAATAAATAAGTTTTTATCATCATCCCCTTCTTGACTCAATAAAAACTATTTGAAAAACTTAAGTAAATAAAAGCTCAAAATAGATAAATGCATCAGTGAACCTCCCCCAGACTTAAATAATAATGTCTCCAGTGATATCCCATCGAGTTCGGTTAAGAAAAACTAAATCATAAGTAAATGGTAGAGAGAAAGTTGAGGTTACCAAACTAAGTAAAGAGTGTCGACCGATGGTGGTTGTTGAGTGTCGACCGATGGTAAACCATCCAAGCCTTCGACTGATGGGGAGGTGTTGGTGTCGACCGATGGTGTTTTCGAAATTTTCTACTCCTCCTTTGAAATCCAAAGTAATTAAATAAAAACAATAGTTAATAACTAAATAATGAAAAATAAAAATAAAACTTACTAAACAATGGGTTTCCACCCACTCAGTGCTTGGTTATAGTCTTAAGCTCGACATTTGAACTTCTGGAATAGGAAGGTGGTTCATCAAACCTATGTGGAAAGAAACTATCCACATATTCTCTGCTTGTATTAAACCATGCACTGATGAAGCTTCTCACAACTTCTTCTGCTCTGGTTCTCTAGTTGTCCATCCTTCTCTGAGCAATTGCCATACTACTCATCCTTTCTTTGAGGGCTTAAATGCATCCTATCAACATGTTAAGCCTGACATCTATGAGCTCTGAAATATCTTCCATACTCTGGTAGATACTATCCCTCATCAAGTCTTGAGAAAGGTAAACTCCATCAAGCTTGTCTTCCAATAGCTTCTCTGTTACCAGCCTCTGACCAAATGCTGCGTGATGACTATCGATTGATGGCCAGGTGTTACCATCGGTCGATGCTGAATTGACTGCCCCAATCGATTGTTGTTGTTTCAAGAGATTCCCTAATCCATTGGCCATAGTGAGTATGTCTGCTATATCTTCCTTGGATACATTGAGAAGTCTTCCATCCATTGCTCGTGCGTATCCGTCTAGGTCCCTCATAATGCCAAACTCATCTGGTCTGAGATATCCATAATCCTCATCGTATACTACCTGATTATCGTCGATCAATGGTATTGAGTAAGCGTCGATCGATGTTGCATTCCAGGTTCCATAGGATCCTCTATAACTTCCAGCCTCTTCTAGTGCAAACGCATGGTACTCGACTACTTCTTCTTTGAAATAGGAAGCGTCGTATTCTGGATTATTGTTCGCTGGTCCCATCTCACGGTATTGTTGTCCAATGTAGACTATCTCTTCTTGACTGTCTTCATCGTTCTGGTATGTGGCATTGCCGTCGACCGATGTCAAGGGTTGAGTATCGATCGATGCTGAAGGGTGGGTTTCATGCAGGTTCTGGATGTAGCTGCCGTCGACCGATACCAAGGGTTTGGTATCGATCGATGCTGTGTCCTCAGGCTCTTAATCTTGATCGTAATTGAAGAAGCATGTAGCAATCAAGCCTGGATCATCACCCAATTCTATTAGAGTATCCTTGTTCTTGACTTTGGCACGTTCATTAAAGTTATTTGGATCAATCAAGGATAGATACAACCTGTGTGTCTTCATGTCGCAGATAGCTCCCACTATGGCCCTGAATACTCTTTCAAGGAGTAAGGAAGAGTTCCAGTCAATCTTTATATACATCACATGGAAATCTACTGTGACTAAGGCGTTGCAAATCTGCATTGGAACGTCTCTGGCTATTCAACCTGAATTCACTTTGGAGCAATCCACAAAAGTAAATGAGTCATTATAAGGCTCCACTTTCAGGCTCAGCTTCTCTGCCATAGCTCTATGCTTGATGTTGAATCCTGATCCAGTATTGCAGAGCGCATTTGGATACTCGTGGACTTTAATAAAACATGAAATCACAAACTTCCCAGGGTCACTTATCTTCTTGAGAGTGATTCTCTGCTTCAGCTTGTCCCTGAGGCCATTGAACAAGCTCTCTATGTCCTCATATGTCTCCTTGGATTCCCTGAAAAACATCCACAATCTATGAGTATAGTACGCTTCATCAAATTGAGTATCTAAAGGAATTTTAAAAACTTTTTTGGCAAAGCCATCCATCTCTTTGTCAGTTCCTTCTCTGCACAGATGCTTAGGAATCTTCTGCTTCCTTCTAGGGTGCCTTTATGTTGCCTTATCAATTGGCTCAAGTGTATCAACGTTCTGTTCTTGAGTGTCCATACTAGGAGGTCTGACAACCAAGCTTGCAATCAGACTTGGTAGATGAACTAGTTCTTATTTTGGAGACCGCCGATTGATGTTGGCTTCTTGACGTCCATCCATGTTCAACGACTCACACGAAGCTACAGACTCTGAAGGCTCCTTTGATCGATGCTCAGGTTTGGGTGTCGACCAACACCAGTGCAAACTGCCGAAAGACTTATCACTTTCTACTCGGTCCTTCTTGGAGATGTTCTCTCTTCACCTCTTGCCAAAAATCATCACCTCTCAATGCACTGATGTGGTGCTTCTGACTAGATTATCCTTTCTCCTTAATCAAAGTCTCATGTCTCTAAATTCCCTTACTTGTCTTGACCACTTGATTTTCCAGTTTCTTGACATGAGTGCTGAGAGTCTCAAACTCTGTCTTGAGGTTGATGTACAGAGCATCAATCTTTCCATTGAAATTCGCAATCATCTCCTGTTCCTGCTCCAGTACTCTGTCAACCATAGCTTCTAACTTGCTTTTTGAATTCTGGTTGTAGTTGCTTTTGTTGCCACCATAGGAGTTTGAAATTCTCTCTAAATTGCTTCTTCTGGATTCCTAGTGTTGAAATTGTCTTCACTAGCTGCAGATCAATACCTCTGAAGAAGGTGCTAAGTAGATGCACCTCTTTGAAACAATGGTGCCTTTCTGTTGCTTTATCAATTGGCTCAAGTGTATCATCTAAGTATCTACACCTCGCTGCACTTGAATATGAACCAAGAACTTCTGAATGATTCTCCAGGTTCCTGTGTTAATGTAGTGATTCTGCTTCTCAAGTCCTCTGCTTGCGCATCATCAAAGAAATTTCACAGGCACGCATTCTTGATGTCTGTCCAGGATGTTAGAGATCCTGGTAGTAGCTGCTTAAGCCAATGCGAAGCCTCTGCAGCAAGTGAGTACTTGAAGAGCTTACAAAATAGATAGTCCTTAGGGACTCCATTGACTTTAATATCAGATACTAGATCCTCAAACCACTCCAGATGATCCATTGGACGCTTATGTCGCGATCCATGGTAGGGTGTCAGCACAACATGTGCGAAGAAGGACAATTTGATCTCAAATTCGTTGCTTTGGAAAGCTGGTGGACAAATAGCGGATCTGTTAGCATAGATCAGGTCGGACGATTGTAGTCTGCTAGTGTCCGTTGAGCAGCTTAGGCATTAGCTTGGGCATTAGCTTGGGCATTAGCTTCATGTCGAGCTACTGCAGTGTCTGCTTCTACTACAGCTTCAGGGATTAAAGCGCCCTGGTCATCAATTCTCTAACATGTTGCCTTACGCAGATGACCTTCAAGTTCATACTGGTCTCCTCTCTCATCTCAAACCACAACTAAAGTCGCAACCAACTGAACTCACAAACTACCGTCGATCGATGCCGTGTGGGTAATGACGATCAATGTTGGTCGTAAAGAAGCGTCGCTCGGTGGCTTAGTTCTACTATCGATCAATACTTGTTGTATCTGTTTACGGATGGAGCGTTTGACTACAACTGGGTCTAAGAAGAGTAGTTCGTTATTCTTATTGCTTTTGGTACTGCTAGGCATGCACCTGAAAGACAAGAAAAAAAATAATTAGTAACTTGCAGAAAAGAAAAAGCCTTTGACTAAACCCTAGAAAATAAATCTAATGGCGATCATTGCTCCCCAACAATGGCGCCAAATTTGACAGCGGGCAGGTTAAAGTTTATTTTAATGCAGGCAATCTATCAAATTAACCCTATGAGCTACTCGTGCCGAGAGAAGTCAAATTGTAATACTTAGGGATCGAGTCCACAAAGAGTGAGTGCACACAATACATTTGTATATTCCTAATGGTTAAGCTAGGCAAGCTTATAAATAGAGAGTTTAATTGTAAGATTATTAAAAAAAAATTGTCTTAAAATACTAAAGTTGATTCAAATATGGAAAACGATTGATCTAGGGTTCCAGGCAAGTGAATTATAATAGATAGGAAACAAGGAATTGTTAATATGCAAGGAAAATAATGTTAACTAGTCTGACTCCCCCCCCCCTCTCCTCCCAACTCTCGTATGCGGACAGAAAAGTACATCGTCGATAGTCGGCTAAGGCCGAGTGTCGATCAACGCTAATCACATAGGAAGTTTGTCCGCTACACTAATTATAACAGTTCTAGCATGTATCTAACAAACTAGCTCAATGGAATCAATTCTGACACAGAACCTACTCTCTTGTCCATGTCCTAAGTTCAGGTTTATAGTTAGCTACTCTAGAACGCAAGCATTAAACAGAATTCCAAGACGTGTGGTGCATCTAGTCGCCATGGGCGACTAGACGTGTGGTGCGTCCAATCGCCCATGGGCCACTAGACTTGGAAGTGACTAGGTGGTTCCCTTGATTGCACATCTTGATTTGTTGATCAGGACGAGATGGGTTAGGCAATGAGGAGTTCAGATGCGAAGATTTCTCGTTTTCTTTCTATCTAAATAGAGATAACGTTTTCTTCGGTAACTTTCAGGCATCGATTTTGTCATGACCATTTTTTACCCCAACATGTAACCTCGTTTACTTAGGCTTGAATGGCACATCTAAAAGGTTCCCCTTCCTTATGATCGTGGCTTTGTTCAAGAAGAACAAAAGATAAAGTCTCATAACAGACAAAGAACTTGACAGAGTGAATTCTTATTATACGAATGTTTTATTAATCCAAGTCTGAATAACTTGTAGGCAATACCAAATTTGTATATTCTAAAACATAGATAAATGGAAAACCTATTCAACCCTTAAAAAAGGTAACAACACCACTGGCTTAAAAGCAAAACTTAGATAAATGGTAAACTACCTAAATGGCTTAGAAAAGGAAATATGCACATCCAAACCAACTTGGACATGATCGTTATCTTCCTTAGACCCTATTGGTCGACATAAGTGACCTCATTGACTTGTGATCAGCCCATTTCTTCTTTGGCCACATTCTGGCTTTAGCTCCGGTTTGCCCATTTGTCTTGATCAAACCTTTCCGGTTTAGCCAGCTTCTATGTGTTTTCTAGCTCATCAAGATCAGTCCTTATAAACTCAACTATCTCATCCAACTTGTACCATAGTTAGAAATTCTCTCTCTTTTCTCTCTTTGTTATATCCATTATGTCTTCTACCAAAAGAATGACTAGGAGCGCTTTGCGTCCTTCCCACAGCCCTACAAGTTCGTTCAAAGAACATCCCCCTATCGTTTTTCCAAAACAGGACTGTGGATCGAGTGAAGAAGTAACCCTGAAGGTCGATTTTGTAATGCATTCCATCATTCCACAGAAGCTGTGGCATATTTATTTTTGCTACATGCCGCTTAGAATCCCCTCCGCCTGAGCCATGGTTCCCGCCGTGACCTCACAATAGAGAAATCCTAGAGGAACCAAGTGGGAGTACTTAATCTTACCTTAGGACCATCCTTAATTTATGCCAGGTCCCGGATGAGGTGATGTTTTGTTTACCGAGGCATGTGGAGAGCACTGAGACTCCTCCTCACAGTTACTTTACGTGTTACAAAGCACATCGTTTGCGTTGTCGCTTATGGTTTCTTATCCGGGTGACCATAGTTCTGACCTTGAATGATACAGCCTTGGTTAGGCATTTTTCTCCTGGATCACTTGAAGGGATGGATGATGTTTGTCCGAGGCTACTAGCTCTCTGATTTGGAAGATGAATTTGGCTTCAAGCTTTGGATCGGCTTAAAGTTGCTATGGCTTCCCTCAAACCGAGTCGATCTCATTGTGTTTGAAGTGCTTCACGTTGGAAATCTCTTTCCCTTAGGTGAGGCTCAATGCTCAGGCTCTGAACAAAGAAGATAGAAATTAGACGATTTTGTGGCTTAAAGATTTTTATTGAAAAAGTGTTGTGTTCTTGCTTTCAGCCGGCTACAAGCTTAAATAGAAATCCTAAGCTACGAAAACTCTAAGATCTTATCCTAATCCTACTTGCCGTTGGTTTACAAAATCGAATCTTATCCTAATCCTACTTGCAGTTGGTTTACAAAATCGAATCAAGCAAAGAAATCCTAGATTACATAAGATTTGTTGTAGATCACACAAGATCTTCTTCTACGGATAAGAGAGTGATCCAATCTGCTTCCTTCCCTTCTAGATTCGTGATTATCTCCTCCTTGGCTAGCACGAGCTGGATCATGGTCCTCAAAGCTTCTCTTTGGGCTTTAGTCTTTGATCTGGTTGTTGGCCCATCAGAGAAAGCTAGTGGATCAGGTGTTGGGTCGTTTGCTAAGTCATTGGACTTTGTTTGGGCCGAATGTCCCTCCTCTAGTCCATCTTCTATTTCACTCCGGCCCACCTTGCTTTCCAGAGGCCCATCTCCTTCCTTAGCCATGCTTTGTCGATGGAAATGCTCCCATTTGTTCAGAATCTCCTCCAAGTCATCCTCCTTTGAGCTCAGCCTCTCTTTGGCCGAATCAGTAGCACCTATCTCTCCATCGCCTAGCTCATCCCCTGATGTTGGTGCATTGCTTTCCGGATCAGACATGTCCTTGGCTGCATCATTCCCTCCTCCTTTGAAAGGATTTGACCTCAAATCCGAATCATCTGAAACAAAAGGACTCAAGTCAGACACATTGAATGTTGAGCTAATAGAATACTTACCTTGGAGATCAAGTTGGTAAGCATTGTTGTTAAGCCTCTTTAGAACTTCGAATGGTCCATCCTTCCTTGGCATTAGTTTAGATTTCCTTTCAGCTGGAAACCTTTCTTTCCTTAGGTGAATCCAAACCATATCTCCTGGTTCAAAGATCACCTCACGCCTGCCCTTGTTGGCCTTTCTAGTATACACTTTGGTTCTCTCCTCAATGTTTCTTCTCACCTGCTCATGCAAAGTCTTAACAAACTCGGCCTTTGTGGTGCCATCAAGGTTAGATTGCTCTTTTAAAGGCAGTGACATCAAATCAAGAGGTGACAAAGGATTAAAGCCATAAACAACCATGAAAGGAGACTGCTTTGTTGCCGAGTGCATTGACCTATTGTAAGCAAATTCAACATGAGGCAAGCAGTCCTCCCAAGTTCTTATGTTCTTTTTGATTATAGCACGCAAAAGAGTGGACAAACTTCTGTTAACTACCTCAGTCTGCCCATCAGTTTGGGGATGACAAGTGGTAGAAAACAATAGCTTAGTCCCTAGTTTACTCCACAATGTCTTCCAGAAATGGCTAAGGAACTTAGAATCTCTATCAGAAACTATTGTCCTAGGCATGCCATGCAACCTAACAACATCCCTAAAGAAGAGATCAGCTATCAAGGATGCATCATCAGTCTTATGGCATGGAATGAAGTGAGCCATTTTAGAAAACCTGTCTACCACCACAAAGATACTATCTCGTCCTTTCCTGGTCCTAGGCAATCCTAAGACAAAGTCCATAGAGACATCTATCCACGGATGGTTTGGTATGGGAAGTGGGGTATACAAACCTGTAGGCTGGACTGTGGACTTAGCATGTTTGCACACGACACACCTGGAACAAATCTTCTCCACGTCCTTCTTCATGTTTGGCCAATGGAAGTGTTCCTGTAGTGTGCTTAGTGTCTTAGCCACACCAAAATGTCCCATTAAGCCACCTCCATGGGCTTCCCTGACATACATCTCTCTCAAAGATGAACAAGGAACACACAAGCGGTTATCAAAGAATAAAAATCCTTTAACTTGATAGAACCTACCACTAGCATGTTTCTCAGTCTCTTTGTATTTCACTTGAAAGTCAGGGTCATTTTCATAACAAGACTTCAAGTGTTCAAACCCCAATAGCTTAGTTTCCAGAGAAGAAAGTAAAGCATACCTTCTGGAGAGTGCATCAGCAACCACATTCTCCTTACCTTGCTTGTATTGGATGACATAGGGGAAGGTCTCAATGAATTCAACCCACCTTGCATGTCGTTTGTTCAGCTTTTGTTGTCCCTTTAGATGTCAAGGGGACTGGTGATCAGTATGGATCACAAACTCCTTTGGCCAAAGGTAGTGCTGCCAAGTTTGAAGTGCCCTTACCAGTGCATAGAGCTCCTTGTTGTATGTGGGATAGTTCAAGGTTGCTCCTCCTAATTTCTCACTGAAATAGGCAATGGGCCTTTTCTCCTGCATCAAAACAGCTCCAACTCCCACTCCAGATGCATCACATTCGATCTCAAATGTTTTAAGAAAGTCAGGAAGCATCAACAATGGGGAATTAGACAACTTACCTTTAAGCACTTGGAATGCTTGTTCTTGCTCCGGCCCCCAGGTGAATCCCACACTCTTTTTGATTACCTCAGTCAAGGGGCAGCTATAGAGCTGAAATCCTTCACAAACCGTCGGTAGAAACCAGCAAGCCCATGAAAGCTTCTGACCTCTCCAATGGTTTTAGGGGTTGGCCAGTCTCGAATGGCCTTGACCTTCTCCTCATCAACCTGTACACCTTGTGCTGAAACAACAAAGCCTAAGAAGACAATGCTATCCGTTCCAAATGAACACTTTTTGTGGTTAGCAAACAATGTTTCCTTCCTAAGTACTTCTAGGACTTTTCTCAAGTGCTCTACATGTTCTGTCATGGTCTTGCTATACACTAATATGTCATCAAAGTACACGACCACAAATCTTCTTATGTATGCCCTAAGAACATGGTTCATCAACCTCATAAACATACTAGGAGCATTGGTTAAGCCAAAAGGCATTACCAGCCACTCATACAATCCTAGTTTTGTTTTAAAGGCAGTTTTCCACTCATCTCCCTCTTTCATCCTAATCTGATGGTACCCACTTTTCAAATCTATCTTAGAGAACACACACGAACCATGTAACTCATCAAGCATGTCATCTAATCGTGGGATAGGATGCCTATACTTAATGGTGATGTTGTTGATTGCCCTACAATCTACACACATCCTCCAACTACCATCCTTTTTGGGTACTAATAGGACAGGGACAGCACAAGGGCTCATACTCTCTCGAATATGTCCCTTCTCTAAGAGCTCATTTACCTGCTTCTGAAGTTCCTTGGTCTCTACAGGATTGGTCCTGTAAGCTGGTCGATTGGGAAGTGTGGCTCCTGGCACGAAATCAATCTGATGCTCAATCCCCCTGATAGGTGGTAAACCTATGGGGTTATCTTCAGGGAACACATCTTGGAACTCCTGCAAAAGTAACTCAATAGCTCTCGGAATAACCGGATCAAGGTTAGTGGAAGAAGCCAATAGCTCCTTGTAGATCACTAGGATCATTGCTTGTTGACCAAACAAAGCTTTCTTAAGGTCACTTGATGTAGCCATAAGGACAAGATAGTTCTTTACCTGAGTTTTGGTACGGTCCTCCTCTCTCCTTTTCTTGAGTTGAAGCTGGTCTTGGTGTACCTCAGTTGGAGATAGAGGTACCAAAGTGATCTGCTTCTCTCCATGTGTAAAGGAGTGTCGATTGGTAAAGCCATCATGGACGGCTCTCTTGTCAAATTGCCATGGTCGTCCCAGCAGGATGTGACTAGCATCCATGGGTAGGACATCACACACAACCTCATCCTGGTATTTCCCAATAGTGATTGGTACTTTGACTTGCTTCAGGACTCGCATGTCTCCATCCTCATTAAGCCACTGGAGAGTGTATGGCTTTGGGTGGTCTTGGACCTTGAGGTTCAGTTTCTTGACTAAGGTCTCACTTGCCACATTCGTGCAACTCCCTCCATCAATGATGAGTCTGCACACTCGGTTATGAACCAGACAACGTGTGTGGAACAAGTTTTCCCTTTGCTCTTGGTCTACTGCCTTTGGTTGAGCTTGTAAGGCACGCCTTGTGACCAAGATCTCTCCTTGAGCTGAATACTCCACTGAATCATCCTCTTTTGATTCCTCTTCATCTTTCTCATCTTTAGAGACAACTTCTCCATTATCTAGGATGATCATGACCTTCTTGCTAGTACACTCATTACCATAGTGTCCATAGCCTTGACACTTGAAGCATTTGACATTCCTGGACCGTGTAGGCGTTGCTGGTCCCTTCCCTTTGTAATGTTGAGATGCTCCAGGTTGTTGTGCACTTTCCTTTGGTCTAGGAGACTTGTCATCCTTGGAGTAAGACGGCTTGGTTTGAGAACCATATTGATTTCGAGTGTAGCTTTTTCTCTTAAGTTGTTGCTCTATCAAAATGGCTTTGTGTAGCAACTCATCCATGTGAGCATACTCTTGCATCTCCAGCCGGTCTTGTAGTTCTCTGTTTAGACCTCCTTGAAAGCGTGCCATGGTAGCTTCCATGTTCATCAATCTCTGCTTTCATCATAAGGGTCTCCATCTCTTAGTAGTAGTCTTCTACCCCTTTGGTTCCTTGAGTTAACCTCCTTAGTTTTTGATGTAGATCTCGCCCATAGTGACTTGGTACGAAACTCCTTCTCATGATTGTCTTCATCTCAAACCAGGAAGTGATTTGTGGCTCTCCATTGCGCCTTCGGTTTGAAGCCAGCTGCTCCCACCAGTTGATAGCATAGCCACAAACTCAGTGGCTGCCAAGCGAACCTTCTTCTCCTCCGTGTAGTGTTGACAGTTGAACACTAGCTCCAGCTTCTTTTCCCATTCCAGGTAAGCATCAGGATCATTCTTTCTATGGAAAGGTGGAATCCGGAGTTTGAGGCTTCCCAGGTTGTCCTCAGCTTGAGGCCTTCGGTTATGAGGTCGGTTGTGTCGGCCAGAATGTGATCCAGCATCACTACCATCCGAGTACTCAGCTTGTTCGACCTCCTCATCAATCCATGGCCCTCTTCTGGCCCGGATGGGGACTCTAGCTGCAACTCCTACTGCTCCTTCAGCCCTACCTGCATTCACATTAACTTCAGGTTGGGGTAAGATGTTAGCATACATTTGTTCAGCATGCCCTCAGATGTTTCTAGTTATACTAGCAATAACAGCTTTCAGCTGAAGCTGATTTAGTTTAACCGTGGGAATGGCTGGTAGATCTCCAGCGTCTTGATCCCTTTCTTCCGCCATGGTAACCTGAAATAGTTAGCTAACAATACAAGTTAAATATCTCTCTCTCACTCAGTTTGAAAAGCCACAAACGTCTTGAATCTCCTTGCAAGTTCAGTTAAGAGCAAAGTGCCAATCACCTAAGATCTAGAAACCAAGCCCTAACGTGAAGAAGAAGATAGACAGATTGCAAGATTTTCTTTGTCAAACCGCTTTAACCACCTAGCTGGCTTTCTCCTCAGCTTTGTTTTCTTTTGATTTGGATCGAATGATCTTTTTTTTTTGAATTCAAGGTTGGCCCGGTTTGACTTTACACAAGATATATAGAGAAGAGTAGTGTTTGATGAATGAATGAATGAAACAAGAACAATCGATACCCAAACCTTCAAGTGGCTCTGATACCACTTGATACGGCCTTGGTTAGGCGTTTTGCTCCTGGATCATTTGAAGGGATGGATGATGGTTTGTCCGAGACTACTAGCTCTCTGATTTGGATGATGAACTTGGCTTCAAGCTTTGGATCGGCTTAAAGTTGCTATGGCTTCCCTCAAACCGAGTTGATCTTGTTGTGTTTGAAGTGCTTCACGTTGGAAATCTCTTTTCCTTAGGTGAGGCTCAATGCTCAGGCTCTGAACAAAGAAGATAGAAACTTAGACGAGTTTGTGGCTTAAAGCTTTTTATTGAAAAAGTGTTGTGTTCTTGCTTTCAGCCGGCTACAAGCTTAAATAGAAATCCTAAGCTACGAAAACCCTAAGATCTTATCCTAATCCTTCTTGCAGTTGGTTAACAAAATCAATCTTATCCTAATCCTACTTGCAGTTGGTTTACAAAATCGAATCAAGCAAAGAAATCCTAGATTACATAAGATTTGTTGTAGATCCCACAAGATCTTCTTCTACGGATAAGAGAGTGATCCAATCTGCTTCCTTCCCCTTCTAGATTCGTGATTATCTCCTCCTTGGCTAGCACGAGCTGGATCATGGTCCTCAAAGCTTCTCTTTGGGCATTAGTCTTTGATCTGGTTGTTGGCCCATCAGAGAAAGCTAGTGGATCAGGTGTTGGGTCGTTTGCTAAGTCATTGGACTTTGTTTGGGCCGAATGTCCCTCCTCTAGTCCATCTTCTATTTCACTCCGGCCCACCTTGCTTTCCAGAGGCCCATCTCCTTCCTTAGCCATGCTTTGTCGATGGAAATGCTCCCATTTGTTCAGAATCTCCTCCAAGTCTTCCTCCTTTGAGCTCAGCCTCTCTTTGGCCGAATCAGTAGCACCTATCTCTCCATCGCCTAGCTCATCCCCTGATGTTGGTGCATTGCTTTCCGGATCAGACATGTCCTTGGCTGCATCATTGAACCATTTCAGGCTATCAATAAGACAGGTTACTTCTCACAGTCTGCAACATCTCATAGGGATATTAGTTTTGAGCTTCGAATGACGAATGACGCTCAATGCTAATTATCTAGAAGGTCTCTTGTTCCCGGCTAATACGGGGATATTGCTTCCTTATGTTTTGAAGCCATGAAACAATATGATGATTATCAAGGGGTTTGATTCAAACGTAAAGAAGTGGAGAGATTTCAATTTCTTCATTCGTTTAGACAGTGCCTCTGTTGTGGAAGAGTGCATTCCTATTTTCAAATGGGGTCGAAAGGGTATTGCAGTCGGATAACTTGATATTTTTCTTCCAACGAAATTTAACTTTGTATTTTGTTTATATGTTTCTTCCAACCTTCAGCCTAACACTGCAGCCGAGCTAATCTTACCGCTCGACGAAGACAACCTTGAAGAAGATTGAAAGAATATTTATCCAGAAGAGATTGTCAACAATGAAGTTTTGAGGGAAGCTATTAGGATTTTCATCTGTAATGGCATACTACCACCAGAAAAGTGGGAAACTCATAATTTCGAACAATGAAGTGTGAATTACTGTATAATAAATGAAATATTATTCAGAAGAAGCAATGACGAAATCCATCTAAACTGCATACATGAACACGAAGTGCGCAAAGTACGACATCAAGTACACTCCGGGCTGTGAGGAAACTACGCGGCGGACAGACACTATCCCAAAAAATAAGAAGAAATGGTTACGGTTGGTCCACAATAGGGAAATATTCCCTGGCTTATGAAAGAAAATGCTAAAGGTGCCAATGACATACTCCGATAATCCACCAGCCTACCGAGCTCATGATCTCGATATCTTCACCTTACCATTCATGCTCTGGGCCATGAACATTATTGGTCCATTGCATCCTTTGACTGAAAAACAGAACCTCCTTGTTCTCATTGACTACTTCATAAAATGGGTAGAAGCAGAAGCGTATGGCGCAATAAAAGACACACAAGTTATGAAAATTGATGTAAGAATGTCACCATATCCAAACTCACCAAAATCTAAAGAGCTGGAAATGTTGAGATAACAAATCTACATATGTCATACCAAATAGAATAAACGCTGTATATCTCTTTCCCGAGAAGAAACAAAGCAATTCCTATCCAAACAAGAGTTATCTGGAAAAATATTTGTTCAGAAAATTTTTACAAAACGAAAGAGTTCCATGAAACAAACTTTCGTAAAAATAAACTTCAGAGATTTTTCACGAAAAAACTTTCATAGAAGACTCATCGAAATGGTTTTGGAAACTAGGTAAGAATATACGAAACAATTTGTGACAACCAGTCCCGTGGACCTCACTGTCCCATAGACCTCAGTTTCACAGCGCAGCAGCGCACCGACCCCAACTCCTCCATTATGAGTTTTCATTAACTCCATAATTAGTTTGTTGGTGGGACTCGAACCTAGGTCCTCACCCTTTAACAGCACTCCCACAGGACAAGCTGTCACCAGTTGATCTGCAATTCAATTGATGACAGTTTTTCCTGTGGGAGTGCTGTTAAAGGGTGAGGACCTTGGTTCGAATCTCACCAACAACCTAATTATGGAGTTAATGAGAACCCATAATGGAGGGGTTGGGGTCGGTGCGCTGCAGCGCTGTGAACCTGAGGTCTATGAGACAGTGATGTCCACGTGACGGGTTGTCACATTCATATTTCTTCTTATGATACTATAAAGTTGTAAACAATTTATGTAATCTTATATTCCGAAAATCAACTTATATAGTTTTGTATTCAAAAAAAAAATCACTTTAACTGAGGCAACAATGGATATGTCGCTAAAAGTGCTAAATAAATCATTCTTTAGCTACTAAAACGTGTTTGCTTCTAATTAATTTGAATCCAATATTTTAGATACAGCGAAAAAGATTAGTCAAAAATATTTAATATTTTAAATTAGAATATTAAAAATATTAAAATTTGAATTTAAAGTTAAAATTAGAGATTACAATAAAAAGATATTTGAATTTTAAGGATGATGTTTAAAGTTTAGATTTTAGAATTTAGGGTTAAAAATTTTTGGAGGCAAATAAAATAAAGTTAAAGGGAAAGTGAAACAAGGGTGAGAGGAAAAATAAATTATTTTTCTATCTAACTTATGTATAGCGTTTCAAAACTGATAATGCTATGTATAATACATTTGTAAACAGCGTTTACAGAATTAAAATCGAATCAACCAAACATAGAGTTTGTATTTTGACAAACGCTTTCTAAAACTAAAAAAAGCATTAACTATAGCATCAAGGTAAAAAATGCTATCATCTACTGCTATCAAAACCTCTATTTCTTGTAGTGAAACTTCAATTTATCTTCTATGGTTCTTTTAACAAATGAAGTATTTGCGCCAAAATTTTTTTTCTTTGAATGCACGAATGCACAAATGCACGAATGCACAAATGCACGAATGCACGCCCAATAAAAATTGGTGTCATTTGGAATCTCCATTGCTTCAAATATCTTCACAGCAGTATTAAATTAATTGTAATCATCTTTGTCAAAAGAATTTGGACGTAGTAGTTGTAAACTTTGGCGCTGAAACTCTCTAAAACCAGTCATTGTATCTGTAAGGGTTGTCTCGAGTGATTGTTTTCTACTACTTCCTTGGGGTCCACTTCAGCTATTGACATGAGTGTTTCATGCACCTATTTGTGTACTGCGTCCACGCCTTAGCCCATCTCGTTGTTGAACTCTAGAAGTGACAATATAAAAAGGATCAGCAATCATGTGAAGAATTCTGACACGAATTCTCACGAATGAACTCATTTAAACGACGCATTTCATCATCAATATTAACGCGATAAAATTTTTCATTTTCTTGTGTCTCAAGAATCTGAGTGTGTTGCATATCACGACCATATGTTTCAGAGTACAAATGACTTTCATCATTATTTTGACCATCATTCATAAACTCTTCCTTCTTTGGTGTAAAGAGTATAAAGACTATGACTGAACGTCATATAATATGAAACATCGTTTTATCACATCCCAAAGCACCGGCAGCTTTCGTTTAAATGATTTTACAATCTTATCTACATGTTAATAAGATTATAATTTTTTTGACTACATGTATTATGGATATGTTATTTATTAAATATATTTTGGTTGTACGAAATATGGTATGTACTTAGTTCACGATCTTTCCACCATGAATCAGACGCAAATATCAAGATGTAGTTGGATCAATTGAAATTCCCGAAGAATTTTTCATAAGATGCTTGTACCTTTTATATTTTCTTTATAATTGATGAAATTTTTTCATTGAAGAACCCGTAGTTTACGTTAATATTAAACTCTTGGTTAAATTTATCAACAAGAAACTCTCTACCAGCGGGTGTAGGATCTTTGAAACGGTAGTCGCTCCTTGCAATTGCTCGATCGTACAATTCAATAAACACTCGTTCTCGGTAAGGGTTCCATTTAAATTTATCTTCCCTTTAAATTTACAACATTTTTAGTTATTTTACTTTAGTATTTATTAACTATTCTAAAACGTTAAAAAATTATTGATTCTTACACATGCTAACGTTTCTATAGGTAGATTTATATCTTCTTCATCAGAAAATGTTGTATTTTGACGACATATCTATAAGTTTAAAAGGATATAAATAATATTAATTCAAAAAATCTGAGAAATTATAGTATTAGGTATGTTAAGAAATTATTTTATTATATTATTAAATATGGGGTTTTGCAAAAATGACTCAAAATTTGAAGTCAAACACAAAACTAACCCTTATTTTGTTTTGGAATTTTGACTTCCCTATTCACCCTAGAAGTTTCTATTATTCTCGAAAATACCAGTGGAAGACTTACTAGAAGACTTTAATTAACTCTTTGAATATTGTGTTTTACTCTATCATCCTCTTCTTCATCAATTATTCACGAAAATGACATTGCCATCAATTCACCCAATAACCATGAACAACCAATACGAAGCTCTTAATGCATCAAAAATCGATTTTCACTCATTCTATCTCATATCTTAATCACAATTTTCCAATTTCTCTCTATATTCATCCAAAAAACCTAAGGTTGTTGATTCTAAAGTTTGAAAGTCCATATAGCCATTCAAGCTCATGATTCATGGCCATAAACGATTGAGTAGCTGTCTTGGTGAAGTTATGTGTGCTTGGAAAACTAAGCAAGTTTTCTCACTGGTTTAAGGTATGAATCGAATAGTTTACCCATATTTGTTCGCGAGAAGACTTAAATGTAAGTCTTCTCAATAGAGAAGACTTACGCGTAAGTCTTCTCAACAGAGAAGACTTACGCGTAAGTCTTCTGGATATAGAAGACTTCCACGGAAGTCTTCTTGTTCGAAGCATAGGTTAGTTTTGCAATTGATTTTGTGTGTGTATTTTTAGGAAGAGTTTCGTGGAAGTCTTCCAACATTTCTTTGTTGACAAAAAAAAAATTTAGGAAGACTTCCCTTTCTTGATAAACAGGTTAGTTTTGCAATTGACCGATTTGTGTCAGAAATTTGAATTTCTCGTGAAGACTTACAGGTATGTCTTCCAAAGGAAGACTTCTGTGCAAGTCTTCCGAACTTATAAATTAAGTCTGCTTACGGTCAGTGGAAGTCTGTGTAGGTTACTTTTGCAATTGAGGAACTTTGTTTTCTCATGAAATTTGGGCAATGAGGAATGAGCGTTTTTACAAAGAAAACAAGAAGCACTTTATTTTCTCATAATATTTCGCCAAACATCAAGTTGGAAATACTTAATTTAAACACCAATACGTTTTCGACGAAAATAATTGATTCTTATCACTTCGTAGACCGATGTCACAGATAACCACAATTTGGAGTGAGTTGGCGAATTTCCCAGGAAAGGTCGTAAAACACCTATGTCGTAAAACGGTAAAACAGCCTTAAAACGATACAACCCACTTATGACTTGAAGAGTATAGTAGGCCAGATTCAATGACAGTTTATTTGGAGAAGAATAAGACAGGAAATAGGATAATGGGAGGTTTCTGAAAAGGATGAGCTCAAATCTCAGTGGATAAGGAAAAATTGTGGAAAATGGAAGATATGAATCTACGAGAAAAAGGTAACATGTGTGAATTTGAGAGAATATATAAACAAGATCTTGGACATTCAGAAAGGGATCCAGAGGTGAAAGTTCTGAAAAACTAATGTTAGTTTTATAGAATATGTGATTTAGGTGGTTAGACTAGCAAGTTTAGACTTACACATTTTCACTTTGTTATATTATTCTTCACTGTTGACCGATTTTTGTACAGTCTTCTCGGTGTAATTTAAAATTGAATTATTCTTGTCACAACCAATAAAATGCTTTTGTGCAACTTTACATCTTTTACTATCTCTCCTTTTTCGTGTTTGTGTGGTTACGTAGAGAATCAATACCCTCAAATAAAATTACACTTTCTTCAGGCATAAATTTCGATAGTGCAAATTCCTGTTCCCAAAACCCCGAAAACGTACCACAACTCAAGTCAAAGAAGTTTGATTTTTTTGTGCCGCACTAAAGATAATTGTAAAATACTCCACTCTTAGAAATCCACAAGGATGGATGGGCATAAGCTAAAAACAGGCAAATTATCGTAAGATTAAAGAAAAAAATCACCTCGAAAAAGAGATTGGGCATATGAATTCAAGGAGTATTATGGTCACATCGAGCAACACCTCGGTATGCATGAATCAAAATTCATACTCCTTAGTCTACATGATGGAAGCGGTCATTCCGATGAATGTAGAATTACCAACCCTACGAAGGACGATGTCACAAATTGGAGGAGAATACCAATGATATGCTTAGGGATGACTTACTCATGGTGGAAGAACTACGCAACCAAAAATTCTTAATAATTCAAAATATCAAAGGCTGGTCACAGAGTTTTACAACTAGAACATCTGCCCTAGAAATTTTGGTGATGGAGACCTAGTACTACAACGTGTTATTGGCAAGGCGACATAATACCAAGTTGGTAAGTTCGGAATATAATGGGAAGGACCATATAAAGGATCCTGACTTGTCCGCCCTGGTGTGTGCGAACTAATGGCTGTGGACAGGAAGTGGGAACTCTGACCTTGTAACTCCATCAACATACGTATTATTATTATTATTATTATTATTATTATTATTATTATTATTATTATTATTATTATTATTATTATTATTATTATTATTATTATTATTATTATTATTATTATTATGAAAACAGATTCTTTAAACCCACACTTTATAAATAAACTACGGAAATGGTTGATCCCAATGAGGGTGAGTTCCATTTGTAGAATCCCTCATCACAATGTTAGAGCTTAACTCATCTAGTAGTAGAAATCCAGGCCAGCCGCAAAACACTTGAGAGACGGATGACGCCAAGCCACCTACACTCAAGTGCGTACATGATAAGCTAAGCTCTTTTTCTGCACCTAAAACCTATTCTAGAAACAGGGTAATCCGGAATCTTTTCACACGTATTTATTAAAAGCGCGCAGGGTAAGTCATGCCTCTTGGAAGTCAGTATTACCAAAAGATAAACAAGCTTTTGAATAAGATAATAAAGTTGGAAAATGAGAAAAATAATGCAAAAAGTCTTAGATAAAAATCTTTCGAGACATGTTCTTAGATAAAACCTTCCAAGACACTCAGAAAATATTCAAAAAGTTTATACGTCAGCACGAAAACCAACATTCCGAGAACAAACATTTTCCTTCTTACGAAAAAGAGGAAGACAAAGCGTTTATACGTCAGCACGAAAACCTAAGAAGGGAATGATTAACCATGCCAAATCAATTCACTTTCCAAGGAGGTAAAAAAATATGATTTTCATCAATAAAGCATTGGACCAAGATGTTGTCTATGAAATCTATAAAAAATTCATCCCACCAGTCTCTGAAAACGTTTTTCATCAATTTCATGAAGGTTGCAGGGGCATTGGGCAATCTGAAGGGCAAGATCACAAACTCATAATGTCCATATCTTGATCTAAAGGCTGTCTTACGGATGTCCTCCTCAGAAAACGAAATGTGATGATATCCCGAAGCTAGATCAATCTTTGAGAATCAAGTAGAACCTCAGAGTTGGTCCAGTAACTCGTCTATCCTTGGAAGAGAGTACTTGTTATTTATTGCAAATCTGGTAAACCCACAGTAGTCGATGCAAAGTCTCAAGCTACCATCTATCTTCTTCATGAACAAGACTGGTGCGCCCCAAGGTGAGCTACTTGGACGCAAAAATCCTTTTCTGTCAATTCACTCAGTTGCTTCTTTAATTCTAACATTTCAGCCGAAGCCATCCAGTATGGAGATTTGGAGATTGGAGCTGTACCAGGTTCAAGCTCAATTGTGAAAGGATCATAGCGGTCCAAGGGTAATTTTGTCAAGGACTCGAACACATCATCATACGCCTTTACAATAGGTATCCCTCGAAGCTCGGCGTCGGGCCCCATTTCCACAATAGTGATTGCAGCCAAGTAGGCTTCGCATCCCTTTTCCACCATTTGTTCTGCTTGGAGTGATGAAATGATCAAGCTCCCGTTTGTTGTGTTTATCCCTTGATAAACCAGTTTCCCACAGCTAGTCTTGAAATGAACTCGGCCTCGATGACAGTCTAGATGAGCCTTGTACTTCCCAGCCAATCCACTCCAAGGATCACATCAAAAGACTTCACTAAGCAAATTATCACATCGGCTGGCATGTTCACCTCACTGACCATCACAAAGACGTTTTGGATTTTTTCATTGTGTACATGACCTGACGACCAGCCGCTCGAACCAACCCTACTTCTCCTTCAGGTTCTTTCTGAAATTCTCCTATTCCAACTATCCCGTGTTGAAAAAAGCAGTGAGATGCACAAGAAACAAACAATACATGGGTTGCCACTCCGCCCATAACTAAGGTCCCTACAGATTCACTCAGAAACTAAGGATCTATTCTACAGACAACCAAATTCACACATAAATTCTTAAGGTAAGAGTGAGAGATAGGACGACTCACTATTGATCAGACGAGAAGTGCTTGGGTCCATGGATTCATCCCCGATTGTGTACACCTGCGGCATGATGGAATGTCGCTTCGTATCCGGCTGAGGTCCATCATTCGCACGCTTCCCAGCTAGCTGTACATCCTTTGAACACCGGTTCTTGATGTTCCCAGCTTCACTACAGCTGTAACACACTCGTTCCCCAACACTCTTTCCCTGGCTTTTCGGCCTCAGATCTTCCTCAGGGCAATCACATACCTTGTGATCCATACTACCACAACGGTGACAAGCTCCCGAAGCAGTACAACATGGTTTAGAATTCATTTTCCAACAAGTCAAACATGCTGTGCGGATTTCTGCATTCGCCTTGCTGGACGAGCCAGTCTTCACCATCTTTTGATTCTTTGCCACATGCTTACCAGACTGGCCATGCGGTCCAGAGCCAAACACTTTGGCTTCTTCGATGATCCCAGCTTCCTGATCTGCAACCTTTTCCACCAGTTCAGACATAGTGACATGGCTGAGAATCTTACAACAGTTTCAGAGATCAACCCTGAGTCCATGCATAAACTTTCGAACTAGAGACCTCTCGGTTACTCCTTCACGTCCAGTGTACTTCTTGAGGCTGTTGAATTCTACATCATACACACGCACAGACTTTGATCCTTTTTCCAATTTTGGGAAAGCTCCTTCCAGCCAATCACAAGCTTCCTTTGGAAAGTACTTCCCACAGAAAGTCGCCTTGAAGTTTGCCCAGGTGCACTAATTAGGACCAACCCGAGCTGTTACTCCTTTCACCAGATGTGTGCATCACCATCAACGTAGTGGACAGCAATGTCCATCAGTGGATCGGCATGATAGAGTGGAACTTCATCTCTATCCATTGGTTTGGAGCCACCCAAAAAGAAATTTGTTCCAGTTTTTGCATGTGTTCCATCACTTTCAGATAGGACAGATTACTTGCAACTGGTGCTTCTTCCTCATCTTGCACCACTTTCTCTGCTTCCTCCACAACGGGTGGGATCACTGGTGGTACTGAAACCACATGAAGTCTTGCCAAGAATTGGGCTAGCATAGCCAGAACAGCTTGCATTCCACCAGTAGCCCCAGCAGCTTCAGCAGCCCCAACAGCTGCATTCACATTCGCTGCATTAGCAGCATTGTCTACCTCTTCATTCCCAGCAATGTTTCCGGATGACTCCCCAGTCTCACCAACATTTCTCCTTGTGTTTCGGTTACTATTTGCCTTCTGCATTCATATCACAGGTAAGTTAGTCAAAACTAACTCAAGTTTAGTCTGAACACCGAATTTACTGCGAGATATCAGGCTTGGAAGTAAGGATTCATCCCAACACCCACTATACTTAGACTGTCCTAGAACTGAACTCCGATCTGATACCACTTTAAGGGACCGACCCATACCATCAGTACAAGTCTGAACCGACTTCCTCGACCATACTTACGCCAGTTTCCAAGTCAACATGCATAATATGAATTAGATACATAAATTGAGGTTCGAGTTAACAAGTGAGTCTGCTAATAAGTTATTACAAGTTAAACTCTTCTTATATCTACCCAAAGCCATCATCCTTCCTTCATGCCTTAGTCCTACGGTCAAGCTATGTCTTTACCCTTACGGGTCTGATCCTGATCAACATCCAAAAAAGGAGGCATAAGCAACATAAGGATTAGTGAGAGCGGACATCCCGTCCCACTTAGCTAAAGTAAAGCAAACGACTCTAGACAGTCAATCAGATAATCGGACATGCTCATCACCAATTTAGATACTTGATCGACATAACCGATCCAAGCCAAAGTGCCATCAAATACAGTCAAGACCTAGAAGGGCAAAACAAATGTAGACGCATGATCTGATCCAGATGCATCGATGGAAGGACCCAATTGCTCGATCAAGCAAGATCAGTTCAGATATTTTGAATTAGACAAGCAAACAGTACACAAAACAATTCCTAACAATCAGACTACGAATCCGTATAGTAAGCTACGATTGCGCGCTCACCTTTTTCTTTAGAATCGGTATGTTAACGGTTTGATTTGGTCTTGCTGACACCTCTTGTGCAGTTCTTCTTGGACTTACGAACACTCGGACAGTCGGAATCACCTAACAGGACTCGAACTTGATCGATCCAGCCAAATCTCAAAATTTCTCTCTTGATCGAACTTTTCTCTCTCTGAGTTTTCTCTCTGGTTGCCTTAGAGTTTTCATGAAGAAATGGAGAAAAGACGCTAAGAAGACGATTAAATGGGCAGTTGAGCAGTTTAGGCCTGCAAAACCGTCTAAGTAACCATTTATGCGCTTTTTACTTCGGCCAGAAAGTAGTAACCGCCACCCTGCACTCCTTTGCCTTCCCAGCTCGAGTTTTTCCCTTTCGCCCATTAACTTACCCCGCTAAATATACTTAGGCACACAATTGAACTAAAGTTGACTATCCCAGCCGACAAATCCAACCATTTTGTCAAAACCGAACCCACCATGTCTGAATCTGACCGTTACTACCCGAATCAACTCAATTCAGCTCAGATCGACATTTTCAACCATTTTGTCTGATTTCCGACCAACACTTGTCTGGATCCGACCATTGTTGTCCAAAGATTCCGCTTTGTCTTGATTTTTCCTTAAGCTGTCCGAACACTTCCAAAGTTCGCAAACTGAATTAATTTTGCATAATCTGAGCGTAAGAACGACTAACCAAGCTTTGTAAGCTCAAAAAAGATATGATCCTAGCTTTGTCCAGACTATGGGTTCACTCTATCGGCTACTAATTAGACATCGATCCAGCTCTCATATCCACCCACAGAAGGTCCATTCAACTTTCACTACAAGAAAACATGAGCATAACGACTACAAAATTAGTCGTAGTGTTGTCGTTAAACATGCATTACGACTACGAAACTACGATTACATAACTATGATTACATAAGTACGATTTGAAATTCGTCGTTAGTAGCTCGTCGTAATGGACCAATCGTCGTACAATCATCGTAAGTTTTACGACTACCCATTAAACGTAACCACAATCGTCGTAACATTGACGTAACATACATCAAAGTTGTTGGACGTAAATTAGACGTAATATGTCGAAGTTATATAATCATAATATATGGAGGGTGAAATCATGTTAATTGGTTGTAAGGTTGATGAATTAACATTGACTGTGGATGTAATTTAGTCGTAACTCATATGATTCTCTTACATTGTTATCGATGTTAATTCATCGTAAACTTTACGAATATATTACGTTGATTCAGTTCATTTTGGGAAAAAATAATTTCATAATTTGAATTAATTTTTTTATTATAATGAAATTATAAAATAATTGAATTTCAGAAATAAAAAAAATTCTAATATATAAATCCAAAATATTACAAAATATATATTCATAATATAGAAATACGACATAAAGCTAATTGTTAAGGTTTAGGTCGTCGAATAGTTGGGAAATATGTTGGTCCGCTTGTCGCTCTATCTCCGCCTGCTCTTCGGGAGTGGGGTCGAGGTTCATGGTCGGACAAACATTCCGCCACATTTGTGCAAGAGTTGTATTTGTGTCAGCAATAAGATCAAACATCCACGCCATTGCCCTAATCTGGTTCCAGTTGACCTGGTTGTTCGTCCGGAGCTCCGCTCTGACATGGTTGGCCGCCATCAAATCTTGCCGAAGCTGAAAATCCTCTTGCCCCCTTGCGGCATAGGCTGCTGTCACCTTCTAGACATCGTTTACCGTACCGAGCCCGACCATCTTTCCCCTTCTCTTCGGGACAACCTTATTCATCATATGAATATTATTAAAACATTTAAAACTAAAGTCTGAACGTAAACAAAACATATTTAAACTAAAATTTTTTACCTACTTAAAAGTTTTTCCTGCTCGATGGTGGACAACTAGACCGGTGGGGCTTCCGGATTTTGCTGCGACAACTGGGTCTTGACCTCCTGGACACGAGCCTCCACGTCATTGTAGATCCTTTCCACTGGAGCATCTACAAAAGTACCATCGGCATGCTGGTGTGTCAGCTTGTAAATCCGGGAAAGAGATGGTGGTGCTCCTTCACGAGCGGCCTATAAAAATATACATAAAAATCAAATTTGCATTAAAAAGTTAAATTCATTTATTAAAAAAATTATAAAATAAAGAAGACTAACAATTTTTAGGGCCACCCTGGCATGTGGGATCTGCCCAGAAGTATGGACCAGCGGCAAATTGCCCTCGGGATCAGGCATCAAGCAGGTGGCAGAGCAATTGGCGGACATTCAAACTGATCAAGGCCTAGCCCAATAAGCCTTCAGGCAATTACAAACGTAGTCGCTGATGAAGATGGACTTTGCATTATCCCCGAACCCTCCAATTCTCCTTCCAGTCGCCAAAAATGTTCTTCAGGCGAGCCATCGGCTTAGCATTGAACCATGCCTTCACCTTCTCGTTGACGGCGATAGACCAATTCCATTTTTGCTGAAAAAGCATAAAAGGGAATAAATGCCTTTTAAATGACAATAAATTGAAAATAACATTAATACTTAATGCAAAAGACTTGTACCACGTCCCGCGAACGTGTTATGGTGTAAGAGACCAGTTCGGATGCGGTTCCCTGAAGTTTTGCCTTGATAATATCGGCAACGCTTCGTCCTAGATGCTTGTCAGTCGGAAACCTACAAAATTTGAAAAATATAATATAATATAATACATAATAATAATAAATGCAATTAAAAGTTTATAATGATAAAAAATATTTTAAATTTCCCATAAAGTGTTTGGTGGTCGGTCAGGGTTAATGATCTGTGAACCTTCTCATTCCGGCATCTAGAGAAGGTCTTCCATTGTAAACCTAGCATACATAGTATCCGGTGGCACCATCAAATCTGGATGAACTCCTGTAGGAGGCGGTACAGCTTCAAGAGTTGGGACAGGTTCATCAAGAACTGGAGCAGGCTGTCGAGGAGGCTTATACGGAGCATGTGTTAAACACATGATTTGTTACATAAGCTTCAAATGTTAATGCAATAACATTGTAACATAAATTCACTCTTCCTCGGAACCATCACTAGGGTCATTATTTGGATCATTTCTTTCTTCAATTTCTTCTTCATTGCCTTCATCTGCAGATTCATTTGGAAGTTCTTCATATCCCTGGTTTTGCGGATCAACAAGTAAGATTTCATCGGTGGGTTTTTCAGGTACTTCCACTTCTTTTACGTAATCTTCTTGCAAAGGAAGTTGTTCATCACCAAATACACGGGCCCGAGGTGTAGCTTTTATAGCGGCTAACCAGGATATTCAAGATTGTCTGATCTTTGGATATTGAATAAAAAAACTTTCTCTGTTTGAGATGCCAAAATATAGGGTCGAACCACTCACATTGAAGATGACGCATTTCATCTTCACTAAATCGGGAAATTCCACTTCGATGATCTCTTTCAAGATCCCATAGAAATCTGTTTCACCTCTCACACATATTCCATAGTTGACTGTTGTTGACGACTTCTATAATCATAAGTGTGGAAAGTGTAATCTCGTTTGGAATACATTAATGATGTGGTGACCTTAGCGATCAAACCTTGTATCAAATCGTGAGACCACGGAGGGTAGAATGGATCATCATAATCAACCTGTAATATTTATAAAAATTAATTAATTAAAATTACCATTCAAACTTAATAAATATTACCTACATTATATTGACATTTATATCTGCGTTTTCAACCACGGCACGAAGTGTTTCTCTTTCCTTTTGTTTTGATCATTAGTTGATATTTTTGGTAAAGGTTTTTCAGCCTAAGCAACGAACTCGCTGTTTTTGCAATTAATCATTAATTAAGTATTGCAATAATTAGATAGATGGTTATATTAAATTGCAGAAATCTTTTTAATTATCTTTCAAATAAATCAGTCTCTTCGCAGTTAAGGAGTATATATGTGTGGCCATTGTGAGCGTCTTCTACACTCGACCACCAAACTTCTTTAAGTTTCCTTCCGAAACGTCCAATTTGATAGAATATGTCTGGAACACCTTCTACAACATATATCGACATAACACCACTATCATCATATCTTCTAGGAGCCATTTTCCATGTCTGGACTTGTGACCCAAACTAGTATGACGTAAAGTTGTTTCCTCAGTCAAACTCCCAGCCACTATTGAACCTTCGACCCTTGCAAGATTTTTTGATTTCCCTTTCAATTTTTTTCATGAATCGCTCGTTAGGATATATCCATCCGTTATGAACATGCCCACAAAGCAATGCTTCATGCGGGAGGTGGACAACTAGATGTTCCATGACATAAAAAACGAGGGAGGGAAGATTTTCTCCAAATTGCACATTAATATCAGGATATTCTTATCAAGTTGTTTGATTACATCTTCAGTTAAGGTTCGTGTGCTAAGATTTTTGAAAAAACCTCAAATGTCTGCAAATATATTGTACACCGAAATTAATTATGTAACTGTTTTTCTTACAAATTTTATCAGTATGTTTAACAAGAAGTAAGTTTGTTACCTGCAAGTGCTTCGGGAACATATTTTGGAAACAACTCCGCAAATGCAACAATTAGTAGTCGTTGCATAAACACATAACCGTCATGACTCCTCATCCCTGAAAATGTTTGTCCCTGGTCAACACATCTTGATAGATTATAAACATACCCATATGCAAATTTCATATTTGTTGTCACCCACTAGAACAATGCCGCCTTTGCTTCTGCGAACAATCTGAAAATGGGAACCAAAATTTTCTCATTTGTTTTTAATATGCAGCTCACTCCTTGACCATAATGCAGGCAAGTTAAACCTTGAGTTCTTGTTATATTTTGTCTTCCCGGGGACGTTCAATAATGTATTGATGATGTTGTCAAGAAATTATTCTCCATATGCATCACATCAAGATTGTGTCGTAGAAGCAAATCCATCCAGTATGTAAGTTCCCAAAATATTTATTAAGGTATTATTTATTGTGTGGGTTGTTCAGGTACTTCCACTTCCTTTGTGGAATCTTCTTGCAAAGAAAGTTGTTCATCACCAAATACACGGTCTGAGGTGTAACTTTTGTAACGGCTAACCAGGGTATTCCAGATTGTTTGATCTTCGGATATGGAATAAAACAAACTTGCTATGTTTGAGATTACAAAATATAAGGTTCAAATTTGTTGTACCTTCGTGCAGCATTGATATCTAGAACTCCAAACTTGCTATACCGAATAGCTCTATTGACTGTAGGGTCGAACCAATCACATTTGAAGAGGAAAAATTTCATCTTCACTAAATCGGGGAATTCCACTTCGATGATCTCTTTCAAGATCCCATAGAAATTTGTTTCATCTTTCACACATATTCCATAGTTGACTGTTGCTCGAAGACTTCCATACTCATAAGTGTGGAAAGTGTAACCTCGTGTGAAATATATTTATGATGTGGTGACCTTAGCGATCAGACCTTGTATCAAATCGTGAAACCACAGAGGGTAGAATAGATCATCATAATCAACCTCTAATTTTTATAAAAATTAATTAATTAATATTATCTTTCAAACTTAATAAATATTACTTTCATTATATTGTCATTTGTACCTACGTTTTTAACCACGGCATGAAGTGTTTCTCTTTCCTTTTGTTTAGATCATTAGTTGATATTTCTGGTAAAGCTTCTTCAGCCTGAGCAACGAATTCGTTGTTTTTGCAAATGATCATTAATTAAGTATTGCATTAATTATGTTCATGGTTGTATGAAATTGCAGAAATATATTTAGTTACCTTTCCAATGACTGAAACTCCTTGCAGTTAAGGAGTAAATATGTGTGGGCACTGTGAACGTCTTCTGTACTCGACCACCAAAATTCTTTAATTTTCCTGCCTAAACGTCCAATTCGATAAAATATGTTTGGAACATACAACATATGTCAGCATAACACCACTATCATCATATCAGGTAGGAGCCCTTTTTCGTGTCCGGACTTGTGACCAAAACTAGTATGACGTAAATTGAGATGTTTCCTCAGTCAAACTCCCAGCCACTATTGAACCTTTGATCCTTGCAAGAATTTTTGCTTTCCCTTTCAAATGTTTCATGGACCGCTCGTAAGGATACATCCATCCGTTATGAATAGGCCCACAGAGCAATGGCTCATGCAGGGGTGGACAACTAGATGTTCCATGACATAAAAACGAGGGAGGGAAGATTTTCTCCTAATTGCACATTAAGATCGGGATATTCTCATCAAATTTTCTGATCACGTTTTCAGTTAAGGTTTGTGTGGTACGATCTCTGAAAAAAATCTCAAGTGCCTGCCAATATATTGCACACCAAAATTAATTATGTAACAACTTTTAACAAATCTGATCAGGAAGTTCAACAAGAAGTAAGTTTGTTACCTGCAAGTGTTTTGTGAACATTTTTTGGAAGTAGCTCAGCAAATGCAACAAGTAGTAGTCGTTGCATAAACACATGACAATCATGACTTTTCATCCCTAAAAAGTTTTGTCCATGCTCAACACATAATGATAAATTTAAAACGTACCCATTTGAAAACTTCACATCTGTTGTCACCCACTTGAGCAACGTCGCCTTTGCTTCTGCTGACAATCTTTAAATGGGAACTGGAATTTTCCCATTGTTTTTAATATGCAGCTCACTCCTTGAACATAATGCAGGCAAGTTCAACCTTGAGTTCTTGTTATCTTTTTTCTTCCTGGGGACGTTCAATAATGTGTTGATAATGTTGTCAAAGAAGTTCTTTTGTCTATGCATCACATCAAGATTGTGTCGCATAAGCAGATTTTTCCAGTATGGAAGTTCTCAAAATATACTCTTTTGTGCCAATTATGTTGTGGTCCGTAACCATCAACCATATTCGCATGAGTATGCGAATTACCCCCTTTGGGGATTGTTTATTGTGCACCAAAAGGATCAATATCCTTCTCAATTTGTTCTCCAGTTAAATATGGTGGAGCGGTTTCTCGAACAACCACTTTAGACCTGAATAATATATTTTTTCTTCAGTACGGGTGGGTAATGGGAAGAAATATCCGATGACAATCAAACTAAGACGTCTTCTTACCATACTTCAGCTAAAATGCGCATGTGTTTCCCATACAATACCCACCTGATAACATCCCATATGAAGAAAAGTCACTGATGGTTCACAAAGGAACTGCTCGCATAGTAAAGTTTGTTCTCGTTGAACAATCATATGTATGCACCCATGTTGACTACAATTCCTTCAATTCTTCTATCAAAGGTTGTAGAAAAACATCGAGGGACCGCTTCGGATGCTTGGGCCCATGTTCAATATACTCATGAAAAGAAATTCCCTTTCCATACACATCTCTGGTGTAAGGTTGTATGGGGTCAGGATGAATGGCCAAAGCGAGTATTGTCTTCCAAACATTCCAAAATGACTAAATCAATATGTGCACAGTCCAAGATAAACATTGCGAATGTTGCTTGCAAAATAAGAGTTTATCGAATTTAAGTACTTCCACGCTTTTGTATATGAGGGATGATTGATCTCGCCTTCCTTCTGAGTATGTTTCGCATGCCATCTCATCGTTGCTGCAATCTTTTCAGATTGATATAATCTCTTGATCCTATCCGTAATAGGTAAGTACCACATCCGTTGGTACAGTATACTATTTTGCCCACGTCATTGCAGTCTATATCGTGGTTTCTTGCAAACTCGACACTCCAACAATTTTGCATTTTCCGTCCAGTAGATCATGCAATTGTCTATCACACATCTATCATCTCCAAATGTAAGCCAAGACTATGAACCAGTTTCTAAATCTCATAATAAGATTCACCACACAAATTTTCTTTAGCCAAATATTTATTAACTAAGCCCATGCATCCATACAAAATTCAGGTAAGTTATGATTTGTTTTGATAGTCATCATCCTAGCTGTCAATGACAATTTAGAAATACTTTCTCGACAACCTTCATAAATTGGTTGATTAGCTGCAGCTAGCATTTTATAAAACCTTTTTACATCCAAATTAGGACCATCTACATTTTCTAGTACTTCCGCTACATTTCCAACTTCTGCAGCAACTACTGAGGTTGTTTCCGACCAGCACTGTTCAACTGACCAGCTCAACCGACCTGTGTGAATCCGACGACAGTTGGCCAGATCTTACCATTGTTGTCCAAAAATTCCGCTTTGTCTTGATTTTTCATTAAGCTGTCCGAACACTTCCAAAGTTTGTAAACTGGATTAATTTTGCATAATCGGAGCGTAAGAACGACTAATCAAGCTTTGTTAGCTCAAAAAAAGATCTGATCCTTGTGGGAACCGAAATTTTCTCTGTCGATTTCCGTTGAATTAGGAACGTAGAGTAAACCCTAGTTTCTCAGAGGTCCCGAATATCTGCTAAACCACACGCCAATCAATCAGAATACAAAGTAAAGATAGAAAAATAAAGTAAGAATCGAAAAGAGAGCAAATAGATGTCTTATTCTGAATTTGCGTATGAGCGCTTACAACATGATAGAAGCCTTGACTATGAGAACTGTCGGCGAGATCCCTAGTTCTAACAACCTAAGACTGCAAAACACAAGTTGAGTCGAAGCTCGAATAACAAAAACGGAAAGTTGCCTAAATGCTCTAAGTGCTATGTTTGCTTTGAGTAAAGATTTTCGCGTGTTCCTTGCATCATCACCCTTGAAGTCCTTATATACTTCTCTAGAGGCGGTTTGCTCTTCCCCTTCTTCCCTTGGTCGGATTTATCATATCGCGGAAATATTCCTTTGTTTCTTTGATCTTCATGATTATCTTTGTGAACTTTACATTTATCCTCCGATCTTGACATTTATCTTCAGAACTTAACAATTATCTTCAGAACTTAACATTTATCTTCAGAACTTAACATTTATCCCTTCCTATAAAATAAAATATAAACCGTCACAAAGTTTGGGCTTGATTTAGATAAAATCACGATGGATCTTTAGCCGAGTTTATACCTTCTCGGGCCGTTTTTTTATTTAGAAGTTTTTAATATTTTATCGAAAGAGCATCCCCAAGACGACGTTATCTGAGAGTTAGGATCTTTTGTATGGGGCGTGCGACTCCACGTGTTTAGTTAACTGTTACCATCTCATACAATCGACCCAATCCTTTCTCAAGAAAATGAGTTCTTTTGGTAAATTTCCAATGTCAATCCCGATCGAGACGAAACAAAAAAATTTTGATCAAGTTTCGAAAGAGAGAATTATGAGGAAGAGGTGAAAATGGATTGATTGACCCAACTCGCTGAACGGGCGAGTCGGATTGCTTGTGCAACCTATCTCGTCCGTTTGGCGAGTTTGGCTTGTCCTACTCGCCGAACGGTCGAGTTGGTCGTCTTGATCCACCCAACTCGCCCGTTCAGCAAGTTAGGCTTGTCCAACACGCCGAACAGGCGAGTTGGTCGGCCCGTGCTGTCCAACTCGCTGAACGAGCGAGTTGGTCGCCCTGCATTGCCCAAATCGCTCGTTTGCCGAGTTGGACCGGTCCGACTCGCCGAACAGGCGAGTTGGTTGGTTCTTGTGGTTCGATTTGCCTGTTTGACGTCTTGCTCGGCCAACTTCTCCGTCCGAGAAGTTGGATGATCAAGTCTTCTAGTCGTTTCATCGTGTTGCCGTTCGGGGATACGTTGTGCCGAGGTCTTACGACAAACTCTTCTTGATGGCTCACTTATGCAGACCATTCTTTCGTGGTCGGCTGAGATTTGACTTCGATTTTTTCGTTTCCTTTTTAAGAGATATTATCTCTCTTTTTCAAAAAGGGCGCCATTCCCGATAGGTTTCTAACGTTGATTCCGTCGTAGCCGTTTTTACCCCCAACAGATAGCCCCCGCAGCTCGTCAGAAATGTGTTGTTCTTGCGAGCGTTTTTCGGGCATATTGGATGAGTTAGGCTGAATCCGACGTCTGAAGCCTGGAGGTGAAATAGTGAATCCATTCTTCTATAAGTATCTGGAATGGGTTTTCAAATTCTTAAGTTGCACATTCCACAAACGTTTTTCAAGAATCAAAAGATTTTCTCCTCTCTTTCATTCCTTTGGTATAAAGAATGTTATCTCTTCGAGAAGAAAGGTTTCCTCGAAGTCTTGTGACGACTGTTCTGTCCCTGATGGTTCCAGCTCGCAACACAATGATGCTAGGCCAAAGGTGGAATTATCGGCTCACTCGGTTGATCCTGAAGAAGCCGAGGTGTACTGGGCGGCCAGGGGAAAAGTGAAACCTCCCAGACCTGGTACGTGGGCCTTGCCTTTGTTTTGTGCCAACTCTTTAGAGGGTTGTCCCAGCAGAAGCTGTCCGAATGGGCTTGCTGCCATCCGGAGCCATTACCGAGTTCCTAAATTTGTCGACTTTCATCTTCTGGAGGCTGGAGATGTTGCTGAGTTTCCACCCGAGGGTTACTTTACGTGTTATGAGGTGTACTTGATGCAGTGCCATTTGTGGTTTCCCATTCCCGAGATCATAACTAAACCCATGCATCCATACAAACTTCAGGTAAGTCAAATAAACCCATGTGGTTTGCAGAATATTGTCAAGATTCTTGTGCTGAGTTACGAATTATGTATGAACCTCGATGCAAACCATCTCGATGCTTTGATTAAACCGGTCGGGAAGTCTTCCATAGTTCAGTTGAGGCCTCGGTCGGGGATGACAATTATAAGGGAATTCGTGTCGAAACTATCATGACTAGCGGAAGCACTTCTTTTTGTCCGGGTTGACGATGCATCTATAGAATCAAATGACCTCTCCATCTTTAGGACTAGATGGGTACTGAAAGGTATCCTTGATCAAGTGTCGCCCCCTCTCTCTCTTTTTTTTGTTTCGGTGAAGTTCGATCTCTAATTTATTTTGTTTACATTTTATTTTTAGAGACTAATCGGTTCCCTCTGAGTCCGGAAGGTCTGGATACCATCCGAGACTTTATTCGCGGTCGCCCGTGTTTTTGGGTAACGTTTAACCCAAAAAGGGTCCGTCGTGCTGTTGCTCTCCACCATTCATGGTACTAGCCAAATCTGCCGATAGAGGAAGGGTCAGAGGTGACCATGGACAGATTTTTTCCGTGCGCGGTTCGCATGAGAGAGGAAAGACCAAAGACTCACAAGGACAAACACATCATTGTCGAGGATGAAGCGGCTAACGAGCGGTGCTCCTCCAAAAATATACTACGAGACTACCTAAATAATCAAGTAGGTGGGAGTAGTGGTGAACGGGACGATCTCGATGAGCTGCTTGGTTTTGACTATCCTCCGGGCGTAGGTGGGTCTAGCGAAGCCTTGGAGTTTACCCAAGCGTCGAGGATGGTCAACGGGTTGAGTTTTTATTATTCTCTTTCGAAGAAGAGCTTTTTCTTGACTTTGAGATACTTTGTAGGGTCTCCTTAGATGAACCGAGCACTTTACGCAAGCTGCAAGGAGGCACGCTCTGCTCAGTTCAGGGCTGAGACAGCCAATAATGAGATTGCTCGTCCGAGAGAAAAATTGGAAAGTTCTCGTTGTCGTGAGAGCGAGTCGGTCGCGACGGAGGTTCATCGCGCTTATAGGAGAGGGAAGATAGAAATGGCTGAAGTTATGAAAACCCGTCACGAAAAGTTCTCATATGAATTCGAGGAGCTTACGAAGGGTTATAAAGACTTTGGAGATTATCGCAAGTTTCGCGGCTCTGTTGGCGGACTATACCTCATGCATACCCTTGATTATTCGTTTGGTGCCGAATATGCGAGGCAGACCGGCACATGAATGAGAGGGATAGGGACTTTGCGCTTCCTCAGATCGAGGAGATAATTTGGGAACAGTGAGACCGGATTCTTGTTTCTCCCGACACGGTGGAGGCCGAGGCGGAGGCTGCTGATGAGACATGTTAGGTAAACCAGCCGACGGCTCCTCTGGATGTCAACGACTATTCGCTTGGTAGATCGGTGACCAGGTGCTTTGATTTTGATGAATAATTGTGAGGTCGCGACTAATTTGAGAATGCTTTCTTCTGCATTATTGTATGTTTCTGTTTCGTTCATTGTCGGCAGACTATTGTCGTATGTAGCGGGACTGGCCGAGTGTTGCCTAGAATCCCTATCTTTTATTAGCTTTCATTCGAACAGTGCTTTTTATTATAAGTGGGTGTTTTGAAAAGATGTTTGGAGTTTGTTTAATGTAGAAAGAAAACTCGAGTTTTCATCTCGACTTCCTCCCTTTTTCTGCGGACCATCCTATTCGTTGATCGTGCAAGATGTTCGAGGATTTTTCGAAGTTTTGAGAACGTTTAGATACGGATGAAGAGAGATGCTTCTAGGATCTCGTATCTTTTTGATATCATGCCTTGAGACGTTAGAGACCAGTGTGCTTGGTTTAGGGCAAGACCTAAGTTTACTTTCTGTTTAAGGCTTTGCGATGACTAATCGGATTTCGCTTTGCCTGTTTCGATTTTAACATGTATCCGTTCCGATTTAAAGTCCGCGATAGGTTCACGGCTTATATGACTTGTCTGGTCGGAGTCGAGCATCTCTTCAGGGACAATTTTTAAGTCTCCCGAATGTGCTGACCAAAATTTCGGATTTCCTTTATAGCGTGATGTTTATCCTAGTCGGATGTGAGAGGATCTGTCCTTAGGACGGACCTGGGTGCATTTGTTTAAGACGGATAAATTGCTCAGTGGGGGCAATTGCCGAGTGTTTTTTAGTTGCAAATGGACTGGGGGTGTGTTCTCGAAAATTCAGACGACGTCTCACTTATTTCTTCAAAAACTTACTTTGCGTAAGTAATGCTTTGAGCATATGGGACCAGGATCACGTGCTTCGGTCGTGAATCAAAATTGATGATTTGACCGAGATAAGATGGTGTGGAGTTGATCCGTTTCGAGGCAGAACAATTTTTCACGAGTTTCCATTTCTGGAATGGTGCAATAATCATTTTGCTCGTGTATGGATGTATAAAATAATGTTTCTTTGCGGGATGATAAAAAATTTACGAAACTATAAAGAAGTCTTTATTGCCGAAAAAGTTTTGAAAATTTTGAGTACACTGCAATTTTTTTTCTGAATGTGGGAATATACGAGTATTCGTATATATACCCACTCCCCGCCCCTTTTTAGAGAGGGGGATAGCTGAACTCGTCTTTTGACGAGATGCCTACTTACCTCTTTCGAGGATCAAGCTATCTCGTAGTTCTGCCTGTTTGGACGAGTCTGTTTACTCGGCCATTGTGTTTTTGTCAACTGTGTCCGTTGTTGGGTCGACGTCTTCCGTTGGTCTTGTCTTCTTTGATGGGCTTGACGCGTTGGGTACTGGAACTGGTTGTTCACTGGCCATTGCTAGAGTCGACGGTTCTAGGTCGTCTTTGCCCGAAATACTTTTCGCTGATGCCTTGGCTATCTTCGGGCGCTTGATCTTTGCCATCGCGGTGTTCGTAATTTGTCTTATCTTGTGCTCGGCCAGGAAGCAGCGTCTCGACTGCTTCGGGTAGCCAGAAATCACGGCAATCCCGTTATGAGTTGGGAACTTAATGCCTAAGTGATAAATCGATGGGACTGCCTTCATGGCGTTTAACCAAGGCGTGCCCATGATGTAGATGGCTGGATGGTCGACGATCGCGAAATCGACAATCTTGGTGACTTCTTTTCCCGCAACGAGTCATTTGATAGTTCCGAGGGTTATTGACGTTGTGCCAAAGAAACCGGTTAGCGGCTTAGGTGATGATACAACTTCGCCTAACTCTATGTTCATCCTTTTGAGAGTGTCACGAAAGATGACGTTGACAGTGCTTCCCATGTCGATGAGAACCCTAGCGACCTCGAGATCTCTTATGACAAGATCAATTACATCCGCATGGAGGAAGACACGCGGGCGATAATTCACAAGCAAAACGCTGCCAAGCAAGCGATGACTAAAGCCACATATACGCGTCAGGAACCATGCAACACTCCACTAACGATAAACCGAATCAGAAGAAAGGATTCGTCTATGTTGTAAACGAATAAGAACACACCGGATCAGCGGTAGTTGTCCGAGAGAAAGGCTGGAACTACTGGGAAAGGGACTCCGATGCAAAAATCCCAACTTCAGCCAAAACTTCTAACCACGGTGCCAGCCCAAATCCGAGCTGCCTCGATCTCAGCAAGTTCTGCTACTACCATAAAGTCAAGGGGCACGATACGAAGGAATGTAACCATCTGCTCGAGGCCTTGCTCGCCTCATATAGCAAAGGTACCTCTAATGTCGAGCCACCGAAGCAAAACCAGAAGAATAGCAAAAGCTGGAGCAAAAACAAGGAAAAGAAGGCACAAAAACCAAAGGGTAAAATTCTTCAGGGCGAGTGCCGACCGAAGGACAAAGAAGACGCAAAGAACGAGCAGGATATCGACGATACATCTCCTGATGTGGAACAGCCTCGGCACAGATGGCACGTCAATGCAATCTTGGGCAATTTCAGCGCTCCGAACGGTGACGAATAGCCTAATGAAAATCGCGACTTACGCTCCAACCTGAATGGGCAAAAACATGCCCGGCCCCAGGTAGACGACTCAGCCGCACAAGTCGACCTGCAAAACATGCTCAAACGAAAAACCACCGCCACAAAGGAAGCTGTCTCTGCCGACCTATGAACAACGATCGATACGTCAAAGGCACAAAGAGTCAACGATACATATCGACTCCAATCTCGGCCCGCGCCCCCTGGATCTGCGCAGCCAAATCAACTCCAAAGTCGAGGACCTCAGTATCAAGCTCAACCGTCATAAGCAGTCCGACTTACGCCAAAAACTGGAGAAAATGGGAGATACGAAGTCGACGACCAACGTCGAGGATTAGTCCAGAGACCTATGGGATCAAATCGAAGTACAGCGCGCTCTGCGTATAAACGTAATCATGGGAGGATCCCCTCCGTACAGCGACTCAGTCCGGTCGGTCAAAGACTACAGACGACAAGCGACAACCTCACAAAAATGGCCGTCCAAACCTGAGAATGATCAGAAGATCACTTTCTTATCAGAAGACGTGATCCAT
Source organism: Moricandia arvensis (assembly GCA_905132765.1). Lineage (NCBI taxonomy): Eukaryota > Viridiplantae > Streptophyta > Magnoliopsida > Brassicales > Brassicaceae > Moricandia > Moricandia arvensis. The sequence goes on along the minus strand of CAJHQP010000034.1, from coordinate 14,271 downwards.
GTCCATACTCCACATAACGGCCCGCTTCTGGTAAAACTAGGGATAGGCGAGTGCCAGGTCACTAAAGTCCTAATCGATACATGAAGCTCCATCGACCTCATCTTCCGCGAAACGTTAGAGAAAATGGGAATCGACTTGCAAGATATGAAACCCCTCCTCACGTTCTCTAACCGGTTTTAACGTTGCGTCTGAAACCATGATCGCCACAATCCGTCTTCCATGTATGCTGCGGCGTAAGCAGGACCGTCAAGTTCTTTGTCATTGGCACAAAGGACCCGTACAACTTTATCCTCGGGACTCCCTGTATTCATTCAATGAAAGCCATATCATCGACCTATTAACTATGCGTCAAGTTCATGGGCCCGGACGGAAAAATTCGAACGCTCCACGGTGATCAGCAAGCCGCAAGGGACCTCCTGATAGCCACCGTCAAATTACAACGTTCAACATCGCACGTCAACGTGTTCGTGCGGTCAATCCACAAGTTTTGCTCGCAAAAGGAAGAAGTCCTCGAAATCCAGATCGACGATACTGACCCTAGCAAGATTGTCCGCATTGGAGCCCACCTGTCCATCGATATGCAAAACGCAATTACCGCATTCCTCAAAGGGAACATGTCCATGTTCGCATGGTCGACTTCATATATGAAGGGAATCGACCCCATGATCACATCCCACGAACTAAACGTCGATCCTACTTTCAAACCGATTCGACATAAGAGGCGTAAGTTGGGCCCCAAACAATCAAAAGGGGTGAACGAAGAAGTCAAATGTTTACTAGCTGCCGGGTCTATCATGGAGGTACACTATCCCGAGTGGTTAGCTAACCCTGTTGTTGTCAAAGAGAAGAGCGGTAAATGGTGCGCATGCGTCGATTTCACCGACCTAAACCAAAGCTTGCCCGTAAGATTGTTATCCACTTCCACACATCGATCGATTAGTCGAATCTACTGCGTGCAACGAGCTCTTGACTTTCTTGGATGCCTTCTCCGGATACAAACAGATTATGATGCATCCCGACGACCGCGATAAAAACGCATTTATCACCGACGGAGGGACATATTGTTACAAAGTAATGCCCTTTGGCCTCAAGAACCCGGGGGCAACCTACCAGCGACTCATTAATCGTATGTTCACTAGCGAACTCGAGAACACAATGGAAGTATACATCAACGACATGCTGGTGAAGTCCCTCCGCGCCAACGATCACCCTGATCACCAACGCGCTTGTTTTAAAACTTTGAACGAGTATGGTATGAAACTTAACCCAGCTAAATGCACCTTCGGAGTGATGTTGGGAGAGTTCCTCAGTTACATCACTACACAGAGAAGGATCATGGCGAACCCAAAGCAGATCTCAGCAATTCTCGAACTCCCTAGCCTGAAAAATAGTTGGTAAGTCCAACGTCCGACGGGCATAATCGCGGCTCTCAACCGATTCATCTCCCGGTCTACGGACAAATGCCTCCCTTTCTACGAATTACTATGACGAAACAAGAAATTTGTTTGGGACGAAAAAATCCGAGGAGGCCTTCGCTCAGCTGAAGCAATATCTCATGACTCCTCCAGTCTTATCTAAGCCTGAGGAAGGCGACACACTGTCCTTGTATATCGCAATCTCCTAAAAGGCAATCAGTAGTGTCCTCATCAGAGAACATCGTGGCGAGCAACGACCAATATTCTATATAAGTAAGCAAATGACCGATCCAGAAACACGATACTCGACTCTCAAAAAGATGGCCCTTGCCGTCGTCGTGTCCGCAAGGAATCTATGTCCATATTTCTAGTCCCAAACCATAGAAGTTCTAAGCAACCAGCCTCTGCAAACGGTGATGCAGATCACAAACCAATCCGGATATCTGTCAAAATGGGCAATCAAACTCAGCGAGCACGACACCGCCTACAAGAATCGAACAGCGGCCAAATCACAAATTTTAGCTGACTTTGAGAAGGACCTTCTCCAACCAAACCAACACTGGATCCTCCATGTCGACGGGTCCTCTACAAACAAAGGATCGGGTGCAGGAGTTCAACTGCAATCACCGACTGGCGAACTGATCTGCCTGTCATTTACCTTTGGCTTCGCCGCTGCGAATAACGAAGCCGAGTACGAGTCCCTTATAGCGGTCCTCGGCCTAGCGAAAGTCCGAGCAAAATGACTTTGTGCCTACTATGATTCGCTGCTAGTCACGAGCCAATTTAGCGGCGACTATGATGCCTGAAATGAACGCATGGACGCATCCTTAAGCTCGTCCAAAATATCGTCAAAGACTTTGAGTTCTTCGAACTCACAAAGGTCCCTCGAGGAGAAAATGTTTGCGCCGACGCGTTAGCCACGTTGGGAAGCCGACTCTACGACCAGGCAAACGGACAATCCCGATCCACAGAATCGAGAAGCCGAGTATCGAACTACCGGATGAAAAACTCTTACTGATCGCCTCGGTTGCCATAACAATGAGCCCCAAAGACAGACCACTTACCAACGCAGCGGAAGAACCCACACCGGATTGGCGACGGGAAATCATCCAGTATCTCAAGCACGATACACTGCCACTGGAAAAATGGGCCGCCCGGTGACTTAAAGCAAAAAGCGCCAAATACGTGTTGACCGATGGGCTTCTCCATAACTTAACCCCCAACAGAGTCCTACTTAGTGGCATCAATGGCGAAGAAACAAGACTTGTAATGGCTGAGACGCACGAAAGGTGCTGCCGGTAACCACTCGAGAGGACGAGCATTAGCCCTAAAAATCAGACACCTTGGTTTCTACTGGCCAACCCTTAACGCCGACTGCGAACTTTACACCCAAAGGTGCGATAAGTGTCAACAACACGCGTCGACTATACACTGCCCGACCGTGACACTGCGAACGATGACAGCTCCATACCCATTCATGCGATGGGCTGTGGATATCATCGGTCCGTTACCGACCTCCCGACAAAAATATTCATTCTCGTCTTGACCGACTAATTCACCAAGTGGATCGAAGCTGAAGCTTTTGCCAGTATTACTAACAAGGAAGTCCAAAATTTTGTCTGGAAAATATCATATGCCTACATGGGCTCCCCTACGAGATAATCACCGACAATGGACCCCAATTCATCTCACATAACTTCTAGGAATTCTGCGACAAGTGGTGCATCCGTTTCAATATGTCTACCCACGTTATCCACAGAGTAATGGACAAGCCAAAGCATCCAACAAAACGATCATCGACGGTATTAAGAAATGCCTTGACCTGAAGAAAGGATGCTTGGCCGAAGAGTTAGATGGAGTCCTATGGTCACATCGAACGACGCCGAGAGGTGCGACCAAATCAACTCCCTTTTCGCTTTCGCATTGGGTCGAAGAAATGGCCCCAGACGAAGTCATAGTCACCAGCTTACGCCGCTCAATGTTTCCCCAAAATGCTGCGCTTAATAGCGATATGCTGCTTGACGCTTTAGTCGCAATCAAAGAAACACGAGATCATGCGCTATTACAAATCCAAAACTACCAGCACCAAATCGAGCTCTACTATAACAAGAAGGTTCGATCACGTCCTCTTCAGCTGGGCGATATCGTCTTGCGCAATGTATTTCAAAACACCAAAGAGTGGAAAGCGGTAAAACTTGGATCCAACTGGGAAGGACGATATAAAATCATCAAAGTCGTCCATCCAGGAGTTTACCGACTCGAAACTTCCACTGGCAAACCCCTCCCAAGAGCATGGAACTCCATGCATCTAAAATGCTACTACCACTGATCAACTGCCCCTCCATTGAGTAAATGACTCACTGGTCACTTTTTCTTTCTTAAACTTCTCCACCGAGTACATGACCCTCGGTCACTTTTACTCGCCAAAAAAAGGAAAAAAAACCGGGTAAATGCACTTCCAAGTCACTTTTACCCGACAAACAAACTACGAATGGCTTGATTCACTCTTCGGGGTACGTACGCAGCCCTCACCAGGTCCAGATATACCCACATAATATCTCAATTCTCACACTCGCTATGCTAACGGCCAACGATATATGATATATAAAACTTTGGATCGCGTACCGGCACTCGCCCCCGACAAACAGACGCGTCCCGATCAGACGCACATTAAGGGGTACAAGTTTTGTAGCGAAGCAATAATTATTTTCCTGTTCGAAAATTTTCATGTACAATAACCGTTATTGTCAAGGATTAAGATAATTATCCTTTTAAACTAAAAAGTTCGGATACGTTCTGAGTCCGAAGTACGACTCACTGAAAATACCGTTTAAAAGTTACAAATAATTCTTGCCTACAGGCAACTAAAACGAGCTATTCTAACTAAGGAATTCGGATACGTCCAAAGTACGGCACACGGCTTACTGGAAACGCCAAATAAAAATCTGAGTCCAAAGCACGACTCACTGAAAAATACCGTCGAAAAGTTAAGATAATTCTTTCCGACGGGCGACCAAACGAATCATTTCTAACTTCGGAATTCGGGTACGTCCTAAGTCTGGCACACGGCTTACGGGAAACGCCGACTAAAAACCTGAGTCCAGAGCACGACTCACTGAAATTATTGTCTAAAAGGTTAAGATAATTTTCGCCGACGAGCGACTGAACAGATTATTTCTAACAAAGAGGCAGTCGGATAAATTATAATTCTAGAACAAAAGGTAAAATCTGGGCTAAGGCATGACCCACTGAAATTATCAACCCGAATACTCATGGATTTTCTCAAAACAAAAGGAGTCTGAATACAAAGGCCTCATAGGACTGATCAAGCGAGTTCCGACAAAAAAAAAGGAAAAGACAACAACAGATTTTTTTCAAGGAAAAAGAAAAGAAACATCAAGCCTGCTCAGAAGGACCCTTTGAAAGGACGGGAGAAGACTCAACCTCATCTTGATCGACTGGCTCCCCTAGGGGCTTGGATTTGTCACTCTCAAGTGTACCCCCATCCTCGCCATCCAAATCCCCTTCCTCGTCGTCGTCCGGAGATTCGGATACCTCCACTGCCTTCTCCCTTGCGTCGTCTCCATCACCATATGACTTATCTCCCAAGGTAGAGGCTTCTGGTCGACCCTCGGGAATCTCCGCACGGGTATAGTGCAAAGTCTGAAGCTGAACCGCGGTGTCCACATTAACCAGCTCCGCTAGAAGATCTTCATCCACGAAAGGCGACTTGAGGATCAGTGGAGAGAGAGAAAGGTCGGATTCCGGAATCTCACCAGGATCCAACCGACTAGACTCGGCCTTGCACTTCTCTTCCTAATAAGCAAAGTAGTCAATCGTGTCCTGAGGAATGTCGCCCCCCTTCTCTTCAGCATTTGAAGACATTTACGGGTCTCGAAGGACTGGCTGTAAAAGCATCGGGCAATATCATAAGCATCATAGCCAGATATCTGCTCACGAAGTCTTTGGAACCTACGATTGACTTTAGAGGTCATCGCAGCCTAGACTCGTGCTCGCTCGTGAGTCACCTCAAAGACCCGAGATTCCCTTAGTCGCTTGACTTCGGCCTCATGTCTTTTGTCATCATCAGCCCTTGACCGCTCCAACTCTGCCTTCTCCAACTCGAGAGCAGCCTTCTCCGCTTGGACCTTTTCCATCGCTGCCTTGACGACGACAAGCTCGTTTTCGAAATCTTAAGCCTTTTTTCTCTGGACCTCGTATCGCTTAATGGCCTTTTACCTCCTCACCAACCACTCTCGCGGTAACCTTCTTCACTTCTTTCTTCAAGGAAGAAATGATCGCCTTCTTAGACTTGATCCGGTTCTCGGACTTCCCCAGAAGAGTATATGTCGCCTTCAATTCGGAGTCATACTTCTCGATCAAGAAGTTCGAGCTGCCCTCGGCCTACACAACAAAAGTAAGCCCACACCCAATCAGAAATCGGATGGCAAAGCAATAAACCAAAAGAGAGAGGAAAAACAACAAAACGCTTACTAGCGTTCTATTGCGAGCAGCGTCGATAAAAGCTTTTTGAAAACTAGGTCATTCACGGCTGGCATCATGCTCGAGCTGCGCCTGATCTGATGAGCCAACTCGGCGCATTGTCTTCCATTGTAGATCAGGGGAGAATCTACCTCGTACGAAAAAAACGGACTTGATCAGGAAACAACTCCTTCAACTTGCAAGTCATAGCACCACCCGAGGTCTCGTGATTCGGCTGGGAGGACGAACTAGGCGCTAAAGAAGGAGAATGGCCATCACCAACTTCCGCATCTTCGTTACTCGGTTCTTCAGAAAAACACCCAACTGGATATGTCGCTGGGGCTAGGGGTGACTTCTCGGCGCTCTCATTCCCCGGTACAGCTTCTTTGCCAGCGGATGAATCCCTTCAATCTGACGGAGGGATCACGAACTCGCTATCCAGGATAACATTCTAAGGAAGCCACGATCCCCCACTATCATCGTATCACCGCTTCTCGGCAGATCGTTTCTTCTTTTTTGGGAGGCTGCTCGAAGCGTGATTCTTCGGTATTCTCTTCCATGTCTTGCCGGCTCCTCTTTTGGAACTTCTTCCCAAACCCCAGAGATCCCGAGGTGCGAGTAACGGTTTCCAGGACCGTCTCCATCACATGATCAGTTGGAGCTGACCCATCCAAGCCCATCGTTTCCAAGAGATTCATGATTTCGGCGCCAGAGGATTCCATTCGGCCCTCGATCATAGCACTAAGATCCGGAAACTCCTTCATTTTTCTCGCCCTTACTAGCTATATGTTGACCTTTGAAGGAAATAGAGACAAACGCTTTTTCCAGGGACTACGAGTGCAGGAAAATTTGAAACCTAATCACCTGCATCAAATCAAACACTTCAACTTCATCAGTAACGACGGGCCGAGTAAAATTTGAAATGATCTATGCGAAGAACCTACGTTCGGATATCCTGGCTAAGGCTCGACGAATCCTCTCTTCGTGAATTTTGGGCCAGGTCTGTCGACTCAGTTGCGCTATAGCTCGTGCGTCGTCGAAAAAACGAGGACCTCCAGGGTAGTTCAGAGTATTCGGGTGGTTCACTGCAAAATCAAAGAAAACAAACAAATATCGGTTGGCGTCAGAAATTTTTTCTCAAAAAATGTTTCCAGAGAACCCGGAACTCGTTATTCGGTGGCTGCACAAAAGAAAATTCGTCCGACTTTACGACGAAGTAGTTACACTGCCAATTGGCGGTCTTGTTCGGGTGACCGGTGAAAATGTTGTAGTTCTTCCTCAACATCACCGAGTACAATTCACCGGGCATGGTCTTTATAAATCTCAGTTCCTCAAACGTCCGCACACCCATCGAAACATTGGCTTCCGCCGCCAACACCATTAATGCGACCGATACTCGGAATGACCCATTCAAAAATTGGCAAATCGCCACATCCCGACGAAATACGTAAGACTTGATCAGCCGGGGAATGGGAAACCAAAGTTCCGTGTCCTCCTCGAAGTAGGATTCATAGACACACTGATAGCCGAGTGGCAGCGACCAAGGCCTCTGGTCTTCAGTTGGTATCAGAAACGTCATCCCTGGATTGCAACAGCGTTTGAGGAGTCTCTTTACGCTGCCCATGGTCGATTTAGTAGGAAATACATTCATCCAGTCTTGACCCTCTACTTGGGACGGATGCAGCAACTCAGGCGGAACCGCCTGGAGCCTCTGGAAGATTCCACCCGGGCAGAACCCCGTCGGGTAAAAGTCAATTCGATCCACCGAACCCTCTGTTCTGACCGAGTCGTCGACTGGATCGTCGACAAGAGAAATACCGTCATCCTTGATGAGGACCTTCAACCAGAGCTTGAACCAGACCTAACTGAACCTGATATCCAAGACATGACCAGCAAGATAACTAAACCAGAGACGGTTCAAGAAGTGCAAGTATCAACCGTATTCAAGGGAGTTATAACCAGAAAAAGAGCTAAGATACTTCAACATAAGTTTAATGAGAGCATGATACTTGCTTCTGATCTTGAACAGGTTAACTCCACTAAAGAAGCTACTGAAGATAACACCAAGATGGATGCCCTGAAGATGGGAGAGACAAGCTTGAAGAGTGATGGACCGGGAACATACCAAAGCATCAAGAGAAGATCTATGGCCATTCATTCCGAACCACGGCCACAGCAACCTGATGATCATTACCATAGGAGACTAACTTGCCTAGCAAGACTATTGGACTAATCAAGTAACTAGGCTAAGCTCTTTGTGTGTGCTCTTTTACTTGCTCTTGGTTTTGTCCCAGTGGGTTTTACAGCGGAAGGTTTTTAACGAGGCCACAATCTGCTTCACATATTTCCTAGATGCTATTTCGGTCCAAGGCTATGAAGACTTATGTCATTTTCTTATGTTTTCATTTTTAAACTATAGTTTTTATTTCCTTGACCTAAAGGATCCTGTTCCTTTAGTTCTACTTATAAGTTTCGCAAGCCCCTTTCTTTGTCCAGTATTTGAATAAACAGAAAACCCTTTTCTTCGGAAATCCTAGAGCTCTCTCTCAAGAACTCGCCTCCCTTCTCTCTGCCTTGTGAGACCAGTACCTCCACGGCCTTGAGAAACCTTGTGTTGTATCACGAGATCCTCCATTCCTCGCGTGGTGCACTTCGATCCATCAAGTTACCTTCATCCGGATTCATTGGTTGATTAGATCAGTCCATTGGACCAACCCTTGTGCAGATCGGCTCCTTATGAATCTTAGGCTTGTATCAATCCTCCCCTTTAATAGCCTCTGATAGCTTAGGCTTGTATCAATCCTCCCCTTTAATCAAGCGCTCCGCGTCAGCAACTAAGAGTCTCTGCGACAAACTCATGTTCGCCGTGTCCATCAACGTGTCTCGATGAACGAGATCAAACTCATCGAGGCCGTTGGTGCTCGCCCCGTCGCCTCCGGATAGGTTATCGGCGACAGACTTCCCCTTCTCCTTTCACGACAGCCTCTTTGGTGGCGACATCAGTTCCGGTTGTAAGAAAAGGGCGCTAAAATTACAACAACAGGATAGAGAGAGAGAAGTGGAGGGAAGAGAGAGAAAGTACTTGGTGAACAATGAAGAATGAGGAAGGAGGAAGAGGCAGTCGGTATTTATAAGAAACGGAACAACGCGTCTTCTCGAGGCGACATCATTAGGTCTATAGAGAACTAAATGGGCCTCAAACTGGTCAAATAGCCAACGTAACCCAACGACGTTTCATCTTCTCGCGACAAGTGGGCTCGAATATCCAGCACGCGTTTATTTCTCGACTTTCCAGCTACCTCACATAATTGAGCGACGACCAGCGCTTATCCTCTCTCAGAGCCAACCGACATGAATTCATCCTGAGCTGCCACCGACTAATGACTCGACACTCCTTATCGACCAACAGAATATGGATGTAAGACGACTTAACGATCACGATGATGATTTAGTCGCATCGGACCAATTATTTCTAAGCCCGAGTCTACCAGTTTGCTGGAATCATCGATTACCAACAAACTTGGGGTCTCACTGTAGGGGATTGGTTTATACCATCGACAGGGGGCCAGGAAATAACAGGCCCAATGTGTCCTTTAAGTTAATATTGGAGCGGCTCGGTTCGGCAACAAGCGATGAGCCAACAATCGGCTCAAGACTACTTTTAGCGGATTGAAGCCGAAGTTGTCCGACTCACCGCGACGACCAGAAGGACCGAACCAAGAAAGGATCCTTGTTGGCCCATGAGCCCCCGCTATACCAAAAGGCCCACCAGGGCGAATCGACCTAGGGAATCTAGTGTCTCCGCACGCCTATATATAATGAAGGAGGGACGAAAGCAATGGGGGAGAACAAGACCACAACACACAAGGCGGCTAAAACTAGGGTTTTCAGTCATTCTTAGTTTAAACTGTCTTGTATTTACTTTCCGGCTTGCTTAGTCAAGAAAACTATTCCTTCAAACTGTAAAAAAGAAAAGGCTCATCCGGTTAACCGTCTTTGAAAGGACTCACCGACGAGTTCTATCAATCCAACCGATCCCTACCAAACTCCGTACAAACACTTCTTGTATACAAACACACATGATTCTCTTAATTTCATTGTATCATCAGTTATATTCGGTAGAACCTCCTTCCAAACCTTTGAATCATAGAAAAAGAAGTGAATTGTTTTATTCATGTTCAATATGTAAGATCAAAACCTTAAGTGGATATGTGATCCATAAGAGATACCCAACTCGTCTCCAACAATAAGTACCCCACTTTGTCGAATGTATATAATCAATCTTAAAAAAAAAATTGTGGAGATCATTTTGTCACCTAAATAGATTGGCATGTCGTGCAAATGTTTGAATTTTATCTTATTTTTTAGGTCTTCTTGATATGTATATAAGCCTTTACGAAACAAATTTAGACTGTATAGGAGACACAAGGGAAGCCAGACATCTGCATAAATGATATTTTGGCTGCATATGTAAAACCAAGGACTTGGGATTTGCAGCTTAAAACACTTTGACTTCCTCATTTTCGTCGACTGCGGTGTGACATGAGGGGTGGAAAACCCAAAATGTTTGATTTTCATATTTTTCGATTTTGGCCCATGATTCGACGATGCGCAAGGAATCCATAAACTTTCAGCTTCCTTTCCTTTTCATCTGATATCGACATGTAAATCAATACTTATTCTGCATGGTTTGGATGCATATTATATTATGTTTAATACGGATAATTTGAAGGCTTTCCCATGTGCATGGCTGTTGGAGAGGAATTACATGCCTTCAACAAGGCCCATCAATTAACAGAGATTCAGCCCATTACCATCGTCGAGCCTATCGAAATAGATCCGGCTCAAAGCCGGGTCAACTACTCTATGGTCGATCGAATGGTTGGGGTGAAGCCACGCATCCTCTCCTACAATCGATTGAGTTTCAAGCCTCTTTCGCTGAGCCGAAAGGCCCATTAAAACCCAATATTGGGCCCGGCCTTTTAGAGCGAACGAACTTAGGCAAATAGAAGGATGAGAGGATCGATCTATGAAAGGGGAGGAGAGGAGAAGAGAGAGGAAAGACGGACCAAGAGAGGGGATCTAGGGTTTTGAACTGGAACAATAGATCGGAATCAATCATCTTGTATCTCTCTTTTCCCTAAAATTGTTTGTTTCCCGACGTCGATCAATAGAATGTTTTGTGATTACCCACAAATCAGATATTGTTCCTTTGAGTCAGATACACAAAACTCAGAATCAACAGTTGGCACCCACTGTGGGGCATGCGAAGTAATGTTCATGAGTCAGTATGCATCCTAACGACTCTACCGCCAACGGCGTACCCGCACCAAACGTTGTGGCGCCACGGGTAGCGACATGATGCAACGCATCATGGAGCATCTCGTACAATAAGAGGAAACCAACAGAGTTACGAACGAGCGTCTGGCCGCACTTGCAGTCGCCTTCACCGCGTTAGACGGCAACGTTGATGAGGCGGAAACGGAAAGACAAATGCTTTTCGTCGCGACGAATCCTACGTCTGTCGAAGTCGACAACCTCGACGGTACCGACTGCCTTGTCAACCCAACAACCAGAGGCGCATATTCTCTAACGACCGATAGATCGCCGAACTACGTCTCTCGCTGTAGGATGTACACTCCAAAATACACCATGTGGCGACCTCCGCTCCAGAGGTTGAACGTGTCCTCGCCGTCACGTTGCGTAATCCCTTCACTAAAAGGATTACGAACGTCAAGGTTCAACCAATCGGTAAACTCAGTATCCCATCATACTCAGGCGACACAGATCCGATCGACCATATGACGGCCTTTAACATAGCAATGGGAAGAACCCAGTTCTCCGACGAGGAGAGGGACGCAGGTCTCTGCCAGCTCTTCGTTAAAAGCTTGTCTACCAGCTCTGATCTGGTTCTCTCAACTGGCCGAAGATTCCGTTGATAACTTCCACGATCTCTTGGCACAGTTCTTGAAGCACTACGTCATGTTCACCCGTCAAGGCGCTTACTCGGCGGATCTCTGGAAAATTTCTCAGGCGGCCAACGAAAGCCTCCAGGACTTCATGCAAACACTCAAACGGGTGGTTTCCAAAGTTCATGTCCCAGATCATACGGCGGTCGAAGCCCAACGAAACGCCATGTGGATACAATCCAAGTTTCATGAAGATCACTACTCCAATACCACTGCATCACTAAAGATGCCTTGTACCTCTCCAAGAACTTCATCATAATGGAAGAAGACAAGCGAGCATTTGTCGAGGGCAACTTGAGCTGAAACAGGCTGCCATAAAAGGGTCGGAGACGCACTACAAGCCTAGACAACACGCGCCGTATAGCAAAGCAGATAAGAAGAAGGGCCTCGTTAACGCAATCTTCGACAACCAACAGCCAGACCAAACGATGGTCGTTCGCGGGCCAGGCTGGAAGACGTTGGACACCAAAGAAAAGAACCAAGTTGCTCGACCAAATCCTTCGAAAAATGGTGAAATTACCATAAATCCAAAGGCACGCCACCAAAGAGTGCAAGAAGCTCCAACAGGCTCTCCTCGCTGCGTTCGTGAATGGGAACGTAAACCCCAAACCTCCGTGGCAAAAGCTTGCAAAGAACGGTAAGATATGGAGCAAGAGAAAAGAAAAGGAGAAGAAAGGACATGACTATCAAACAGATGGTTCCCCCTCCAAAGGTGACATCGCCTTGTCTCAGCAGAACGATGAGTCCACCTCTGAGGAGGAGAAACTACAAATCTTGTCGCAAGATCTTTACGATAAGAGGGGCCCGCCGTTCCCCTCCCATCGAAGACCGACCAATGGAAGCAACTCAATATTGTTCAAGCAGCCATGAAGGAGGCCATGAAGGAGGCCATGAAGGAGGACAGACGGTCGGTTTACAAACAAGTGAGGACCTACGTGATCCACTCAAAAGAAAAACTGCACAAGCAACGGCTCAACCTGTATCCCCCGACCTCCGGCAGACGATTGACAGCTCTAAATTTAGGAAGCTGAACGCGACAGACGCCCGTCATTTCCTCAATGGAAAGAAGCATGACCGTCGATTGGTAATTAACTCCAAAGCAGTCGATCTACGCCTCAAACTCGATCAGTCAGCCCTCAATCGTCCCAAGACCACTTAAACCCTCAATCCTCCCGCAGCTTTAAATCTGCAAGTGACGTTGTACAAACCAAAGCAAGGCGGTCGGATAAATCAGTGAGGCTGAATGTTATTATCAGAGGGTCACCCCCTTGCAACGACTCCGTTCGATCTATCAAGGAATTCCGTCAAAGGCCCTCGTCGCTCGGCAGTGGCCCGCTTTCCAGGGTAACGACCCAGAGATCACATTTTCCCCCGAGGATGTTGCCGGGGTGCATATTCCCAACAATGATTCCCTTCTCGTTGAAATCGGAATCGGGGATTGTGAGGTGACTAAGGTCCTCATCGATACCGGCCGTTCTGTCGACCTCATCTTAAGGATACTCTCGATAAAATGGGCATTAACCCTTGCACCGTCAAACCCTCTGCATGAACTCCAACAGGGTTCAACAGGTCGCTCGAAACAAAGTTTGACACTATTAGGCTACGTGTGCACGCGCAAGGCGTGAATAAAAACGTTAATTTCTCCATCATTGACGTGAAAACACTGTACAACGCCATCCTTAGCACCCCATGGATACAAACGATGAAGGCCATTTCCTCGACTTACCATAAATGTGTCAGGTTCCCCAGCACCGACGACCGGATCGTCACCTTTCGCAGCAATCAAACAGCGGCTCGCGATCTCCTCGTCGCCGAAGTTAAAGTCCGATGGATCTCCTCTCACATTAATGATGTAGCAAAACCGACCCAGAAACTCTTCCCCCTGAAGGAAGAAACCTCGAGGTTCTGATCAACGAGAGCGATCATAGCAAGATAGCCAGGGTCAATGCTCACATGTCCAACAAAACAAGGGACAAAGTCAATAGGTTTTTTAAGAATAACGTCTCAAACTTCCCCTGGACGACATCAGATATGAGAGGGATATTCCTTTCTATCACAAACTATGAGCTCAACGTCGATCCGACCTTCAAACCTGTTCGACAAAAAAAGCGTAAATTAGACCCCGAGTGATTAAAAGCAGCTAACGATGAGGTCGAGCGACTAGTCAGTGCAGGCTTTCTCACCAAAGTCAAATACCCTGAATGGCTGGCCAAATCGGTGGAGGTTAGGAAGAAAAATGGCAAATGGCATATCTAAGTCAATTTCACCGATTTGAATAAGGCATGTCCGAAGGATAGTTTCCCCCTCCCCCATATTGATCACCTCGTCGAATCAACGGCTGGAAACGAGCTATTGACATTCATGGATGCATTCTTGGGATACAACCAGATCTCCATGCATCCCCA